>JARHVA010007462.1:190000-675679 GCA_037957365.1 Torreya grandis
TTCACCTAAATATGAAGGCCATATAAGTGACTTAAAACTACCTATTTTAAATGATTCTCTATCTTTGGACGTTGGTCTATAAATTTATCTTACTCTAATCATTCCATGACTACCTTATGAAACCATACATGTTATAACCTTTCTTTAAGTGTTTTTCATTTTGATAATTACATGTAATTTATAAAAAAAATCTTTGAAAGTGACTTAATAGACCTTGGGGTGCATTGACAAGCATGGTGGAAGATTAATGCATGACTATATGACCTTGAATGTATGGTAATAACTCATATAATGGCTCATCACAATGATATAACCTTTACCACACATGATAAACAACCTTATCTCATGAATGACTTTTGAAGACTATACAAGTGCATAAGGAAAACAAACCTAAAATAATGCTAATCAAGGATTTAATTGACCACTAGAAGACCATTAAGAAACCAAAGTAACTATATAAAATCTTATGAAAACTCTATGAAAATTTTTCAAACTATAAGGGTTGAGAATTTTGACTTGGGGGCCAAAAATGGTCAATAATTCACAAATGAGCTTTTTTTGCTACTCTCTCAACAACCTATCCTCTCTCCTTAAGGAAATATTCATTATTTTCACCACTTTAGCTTCTTCTTTATCTCAAATATAAACCATTTTATTTAATTCTCTAGCATGAGCTTTATCATGAGCCTAAATTTGTCTAATCTTTGACTTGACTATTTTATATCTTCTTCCCTTATTAGGTTTTGTCTAATTGTAGTCTTTCTTCCTCTTTATTCATATTTTCTATCACACTTTCCTCTTTTTTCCCACCCAAAGTTATTCTTTGATATTTTTACAGTCACTCAAGTCTCACCCAAGTCTTTTGTACCTTGGTATTTTGAATTCTACACCCAATTTTTATAAACCTTGAATTCTCTTCTCTTTCTCTTGACCTTCACTGAGCTCTCCTATTTGGTTTATCAAGAATCACTAGCTTATAACTACCTAGAGCTTCTTATTATCACCTAAAAAGTTTTAGAATAATCACCTATACTTGCACAAAGTTATTGTATACCCAAGAGCTCTAATTATGCTCTGATACCAAATGATGCAAGCAGACTCCTACTTGCTAACCAAGATATATCTTAATATTTTAATCATCTTATACTTTGGCTAATTTTGATTCAATGGTGGCTTATTTAGATCTCTCTATTAGGTCACAATCACATTTTGTAAAATAGGGTCTATAATTTTTCTTAAAGTTTGTAACTTTCTTATTATTAAAATTATAATCTTAGATTGGTCTTTCAAGACTAATGAGATCATCAAAGATCTACAGCCTTAATGCTTATCTTAAACAAGTTCATAATAAATTTATTACCAGAATTGAGGTCTCTTATTTATTTTAGTATCTTGAAAACCTTCTTAGTATCCTCTATTAGATTTAAATATCTTTCTTCTTAACAAGATCAAATATTCACTAATTTTTCATTCTTCTCAAATAAAAAACACAACTTGATCCTTCATTAGAGTCATACAACAATCCTTTTAGTTTTATAAAAAGTTATATGTATATAATCCCCTTGATTTGATCTCAATCACAAAATGCCTCCCTAAAAAATCATTTGAGTTCTAGTGAAGTATTCAACCCTATAAATAGATCACTTGATTTAGTCTTTGTTCACAATACAAGTCTATTAGATCCATATTCATAAGTTTCAATAAACTAGTGATCTTTTTGAATATTTTTTAGTCTTATGCAAATATGGACATTTACATCAATATTGATCATTTTAAGTCATATAAAGA
Source organism: Torreya grandis (assembly GCA_037957365.1). NCBI lineage: Eukaryota > Viridiplantae > Streptophyta > Pinopsida > Cupressales > Taxaceae > Torreya > Torreya grandis. The sequence continues at coordinate 191,789 of JARHVA010007462.1, forward strand.
CTCATACTTAAGTTCTTTGGAGCATAAATGGATGATTTATTTCATAATTAAAGAAACAAAACTATATAATTGGCTTATATATGACTTCCCATAGTAAGAAAGACAAATTTTAGACTTTGCCAATGTGGTTTTTCCTTTTCAATGATTTCATAAATACTTATTATAAATTTATATATATATATATATATATATATATATATATATATATATATATATATATATATATATATATATATATATATATATATATTATAAAATGAAACTTTTTAATAATTTCAAACATTGAATGATGTAACTATCTGAGTTTTCCTTGTTCATTAGCATTGAATACATGGTGCTTGACTACAAAACATAGATTTGTTTTCTAATCAAACTAGAGTTCACCATGAAAATACACTATATACTATAAAATAATCTTAATAATATCATGAAAACCCTTTCCAATGGTTTTATGAAATTTCATAAGTTTTTATGACCTCATTTGATCAATATGCAAGGTCTTGTATCTTAAACCCTATTTTGGACCACAACAGTTTAGACCTGTAACATAGAGTTAATTATATATACTTATAAAGAGGTTTTAAAGACATAAAATAACTTTTAATATATTAATACAATATTAAATAATATTTATAAAAAATTTCATAGTGTTTGGAATAATCCTTTGAGACTTATGACAACTCTAATTCCTTAAACCATGATTTTCTTGAACCTTCTATAAACATGCAAACACTCAGATATTAATAATTTTTTATGATTATAGTATTAAGATATTAATTTTTTTTAAAAATTATATAATATTATTATCCATTACTCCACCAAATCTCATCCTCTTTTTATTCCTCAAATTTAAAATATGCTCCAAACCCTAGATCAGGGTTTTGTTCTTCCTTACACACGTTGAGAGCTTATAAAATTGATTATCTTGAGTATTATAAACTTTAAAATATTTATTAAAATTTTAAAATGTCTTATATTAATTAATATAACCTTTTAAACACTTAATTTTCTGCCATGTATAAAAAAACATGTGAAACTTGATAACTTTTCATGATTGTGTTGTATAAAAATAGGGTGTAACAAACTTTAACAATGAAAAATCAGAGAAAAGAAACATGAGAAAATAAATTATGCATGAAAAATATGAACTCACATATTTTATGAATATTATGATGCATAATCTTCCAATAAAAGTCCTTATTTTATTCTTTTATGCTTTAAATCTTTACAAATAATCCTTCAACAATGTTTTTCTTATTATAAACCATGATACAGAGCTAAAGGCCTACAAAATTATTTTCTTAAAATAATTAACATGTTTTTTTAGACTATAAAAAGTACTTAAATTGAATCCTAATCTATAGTTTCGAATTTTATCATCTAAAAAAAGTGTTCTAAACTTGGTATGTTCTTGATTTTGGCATAAGATCCCTTCGATCATGTTTATTTTCATCTTTCTCAAACTTTTAGACTCATTCATACATAAACATCATCTAGGACATGTTTTAAATCCTTTTTTAATATTAAAAATTGAATATTATTCATTTTAAATTATTCAAAAGGTGTGAAAAATACCAAAACCCTTAAATTAATTTGAATTTTTAAATGTGGAATTTTTGCTAGAAGAATGAAATATTGCTCTAAATAACAATTCCCTGAGTCTCTTAAATTTTTTTACATTGTCCTGATAACCATAAAACATATCATAAGAATTAAAAAGACACTTTAAAGATTAAATAGACTTATTATTGTTCATACATAGCCTTTTAAGACCTATCAAGGCTCCTAAAGACCTTACTCAACCATTTAAAGACATATTTACAAGTTTGTATAAAGTAATTATGATGTTCCTGCATTAGATAAGTTTGGGTAAACTATAATATCAATGATGACATTATCTTTAAACCAAGCACAAAAATCACATCCCAATGGTTTTTTAATTTGATTGGATGAACCTATCATGGTGAAGATCTAGGGTGAAAATTTAATAATTCTACATTTCACTTGCCACGTTGGTCCCGAACCTAGAATTGAGATTTTAATAAAAGAAAGAGAAAATAAGAACAAAAAAAGAAAAAATCATTTATGAAAAACTCAATTGGGTGATTTAGGAAACTTATACCAAGGCTATGGATGCATGAACAATAGTAGAATAAGTCCTTGAATGGGATCAAAGGTACTTCCATTGAGTCTATCGATGTCTAGCTGATAGTGGAGCAATATAAATGGTAGAATTATTAAGGTAGGACTCACCATATTGATAACTGGATTTGTAGTAGTGACTCTTTGTAGGTTTTAAGAAGTAGTAATTTAACTCATTTGCACATACCAAGTCAATGAAAATACCTGATTTGGTATTTTATCCATTCTCATCTTTTCTTCTCTCATTTTTTTTTTGAATACTTAGGACATGTTTATATCATTTCAAAATACTCAAGAGTATTTTCTAGTAGAGTCACCATTTATTTTTTCTTGCACAACATTCTCTAATGCTTTCAAGAAATAAGTAACCTATTTTGTATTTTCAATCTACTTCAGCAGTGCTCATGGTTCATTGGTCTCAATATTTTAAAGTTGACTTAGTGGTACATATCATTTTACATTCCAAATTGGGTCCCACAACCATCATCATTATAAATACCATGTCCATGTGAGAAACCTAATATATATAACACTTAACATGAAAGTGAAGTTTTGACCTCCAAATTCACATTTAAAACCTAGCTTGCTTATGCCTCTTATCCTTCTCTAAGAGATCATCTTAGTTTAGGTTCCCTTTGGGTCCCTAAAACCTATCACATTGTGACAAAGAACTTATAAAATAAAGTTTCATATATAACACCTAGCCTTATGCAGAGTCTTGTTACACTTACGCTTGCTTGGAAATATTTACCCTTGCTCTATTATCTTCTTATGGCCACTTCTTGGGGTCAGTTCAACTTTCATGCCATTTAAATCTATATAACCTATCCTAATGGGATGACCAAGCTCATGCAAGTAATTTTTGTATTTTATGCTTAGTCCTTAAATGAATTTTCAATGTACTTATACCTCTTTTAAAATCCAGTTGAAAAATTTGTCATATTTCCTAATTAGGTCTGCATGTAGGTTATTTTGAAAAACTTAATCCCATATGCCTAATTAGGCCTTTAAACCTTGATTAGGTCTATTAAGTACCATTTTTAATTGGCTAGTTTTTTTTAGTATTATAACTATGATTAGGTCTAAGGGTAGTTTATTTTCTTTATAGTTATAAATGGACATTTTGTCCCACTTAGGTTTTATGGTGGCTACATAGTGTTATATATTTTTAGTCAAGATTTTAAATATTTAATAGGTTTTATTTAGGTTAGATAGGGGTGATTAGTTACAATTAGGGAAAAATCCTTGATTAGGTCATAGGTGGGGGGTCAGGTTGAGTTCAATGTTAATCAGAGTAAAATATTTGAATAGTTCTAGGTGGATAATTAGGGGAGAACATCATGTTATTTAAGTATTCACTCACGATTAGGTATAGGGATTTATGTTATCATTCCCCATAGACCTAACTGGGTAATAATCCTTGACTAGGTTTGTGCACCCTCTCATCAACTTTCATAGTTCTATTTGGTATATTTATCCCAGTTACAATGTAACATGCCTAAGTTAATTCTTGTACTTACTATGCTAGTTTCAAACCATTATTATAACATGGCCATTCCACATAAAATCATGACAATACTAATCAGGGGTGAAAACCCCAATTAGGTCTTTGAACCCCACTAACTTGAATTTTGATTTTCCTACCTAAAGTATAATGCTAGACATAGGTCAAACCTTTGATTAGGTCTTAAACTGCATTAAAAATTTCCTTAGTTCTATTAAGGCTTTCAAATCCTAATTAGAACAAGGAGATTATATTTTCAAAAATCATATTTAAAAAAATAACTAAATGCCCCCAAAAGCTTGATTAGTTCTATTGGGCCTATTTTTTTATTCCCCTATGGTTTTTTCATGACAAATTTTATTCCCAGTATCAAGTTTTTGAACCATTTTATTTTATATAAATATGACACCATCTCCGATGTGATGATGGTCTCAATTTTTATTGATTATGTCTAGTTTAAAACATGTTAATGTTTTTATGCTACATTTTATTGCTCACATTTTTAGTTGTAACTTTTGACATTATTTTTAGTCTATTTTATAGGATATGAAAAATAAAATTGGTGAATTTTGAGGGAAAATAAGGATAAAGAGGTAACTAGAGCATTAATGAAGGTTGTTGGAACATTTTAGAAGGAAAATCATCACTTGAAAGGATGCATCTTTATATATTGGCTCATATTTATCATCAAAGGGTTGGATTTTTCCCCTCACACAAGAGATTGGGTCAATCACTCTTTGTATTTTTTGCATTTTTATTTTATTTTATCTCCCTAAACTCCACTCATTATGTTGGAAAAATTTGGAGGGAATGATTGTAATAGACTCTGATTTTATTCATCAAAATGATGAATATTGATTAATGAAAGACTTGGATGTGTTTTCTTCATATTTTTTCATGTATACGATGGTTGTGGCTATTTGTTCCTCATTTTTCTCCTAAGAGACTATCATTGACTTTGAGTGAAACTATGCATGTTCCAGTTACTTTAGTGGCTAGTTTATGGAGTTCATGTGATTGTGAAATCAATTTTCCATCATTATTTTAGGTTTTTATTTCCCCTTTTCCCTCTCCTTTATCATTTTTATCTATTTTTTAGATCTAGGGTTTAAATGCAATCTATTTACATGCTTATCATGATTGTTGTAATATATTCCATCTAATATTATTGCATTGTTGAACCTCAAAAATCAATGGAATGAACACTAAAATGAGATAAAAAAATCATCAAAAAAACCTTTAAAATGTTTATTTCACCTCATGGGAAACATATAAATAAATGATTTTTCATCTACTTTCAACACTTGAATGGAAACCATCTAAATAAAAAAATAAACATGCATTATCTATTAAGTTGTTCAAGTACGAATACCATTAAAACTAAGTGTTAAGTGCTCAAACTAGCATGCCTCTTGATTTTAATAGTTCATAATGAATAATTAAGAAAATATTAGTGTACCATGAATAGGTATAAAAATATCTTGGGGAGACCCACTCCGCAGGACTCTTTTTAGGAAAGGCTTGATGGTATTTACCACCCCAAGATCTTAATAGTTGGTGTCATTGTGTAAAATGACACATAAATAGCTTCAAGGAAGCATCATCACCAAGAAAATTCATAAAATTTATCATGGGAGAATTAAATAGAGGTTCAATCCTTATACAAAGTATTGGTATGTAGGTAACACTCAACAAAGTGGGGTGTTTAGGTCTAGCACAATCCAAACCGCTAACCCCTTTTTACTCCTTCACATCCATTAATCTCCTTGTGGTGAAATATATGATTTTGAAATTCAATAAGATAATTTTAAATATATTGTGCATCACAAAAGTCAAAAATAATGCAAACGTGCATATTTTACAAATCCATATAGGATTGTACTCTAATTTTTAGCATTCTACAAAAAGACATGAACACCAACTTAGGCAATAGTGCTCATCACTATTTATTGTGTTAGGTGTACATGTTCATAAAATGTATTAGGACCATCTTTTCATAATATTCTAGGCTTTCATCATTTTCATTGTTTCTTAATTTTTCCAATCAACATAGTCAATTGAATGAATAATAAAGCTAAGTGAATATCTCTTTTTCATAATTTAGGGGTTTTTGTATTTATTATATTTCATCATTTTCAATTTTTTCCTTTTAATTTTGATTTTATAAGTGTTTTTAAAACACCCTACTTTATTTAATTTAATTATCTAATTATGATTGATATTTCCATATTAATTAAGAATTAGATAAAATAGTATGAAATTAGTATTATGCATATATTGATGATTAAAATTATTCTAATTACCATAGCATAAATTCTTCTTTGCTTTCACCTCATGTTGATGATATGTTACATAAAGAGTTAAATGATAAGTGAATAATAATCATTTTATTGCATATCATGATGATGTTCTAGTTCCCCTTTAAAAATAAAAATGTGTGAACAATGTTGATTCTACTAGTCATAATGTTATTCCTTCTATTTCAATAGAATATAATATATGCTTGAAAATTAATGATATCCCAAATACCAATGAATATCCAAAGTCTGTCATAATTCAAAAATAGTTTATTTATAAGACTTATTATCCTATTCAAACTAGTGTTCCCATGGATAAAATAATTAATATATATTCAAGCATTAAATGAGTCTCTGAAGAACCTCAACATGACTTCCTAAGAATTAATATCCTTAATGCATGCTATATGTTCTTTTCAAGACAAGTCTCATCAATTATCCTTATAAATTAAAATGTATCACATTTAGGGTGATTCTAATGCAATCCATGGTAATATAATTATTTTTAAAATTTTCTAAAAACCCTTACCCTCTAAGTTCTAAATATTTACATTTTCAACATTTTATGGAAGAGGGGACCCCTATTTACATCTTAAATATTTATAAAAAAATATGAATGCTTACAATGGAAATTGAATATTATTGTAACTATTTACTAAAAGCCTACACGAATGTTCTCATGATTGTTTTCATTCCCTTCCTAGTGGATCTTTAACTACATATATATAACTAGAATAAGCATTTTCAATATAATATATTCAAAAGAATGGACCTAGGGTCAGTTATTTAAAGTTACCCTATTTTTTTAGAAGGCAAATATGAACAAGTTTATGATTATACGTTAAGATTTAAGACTGATATGTGTCAATTAATTTATAAACTAAATGAATTAAAAGTACAAAATATTTTTGATAGAGGTCTAATTTATCCACTAAAATTGAATCTACTATATATTTCTTGTAAATCATTTATAGGTCTCTATTATGATGCCTTAGTATTAGAAGAAGAGTTGGGTTTTTATCATGTGTCAAACAATATCAATAAGGATATTTAATTACATAATGAATATTCACATATTGAAGTTCACTCAAATCATGTTCATGCACACATTCCTAATCAAGTACAAGGATTCAATTATCAAAAATCTTATATAATACTAGACACTAAAACATCCCATAATAAAAATGCACTTGTTAATGTTACAACTGCTTGTGACAATGTCAAATTCTTACATAAAGGAAAATAATTTATTCCCAAAAATAGTCATAACTATTATATTATGTTAGGTTGTGGAGCTAAAAGCTTCACCAAGATGCAAACAGGAGGAGTTACGGAGGTTGCAGAGAGTTGCAAAATGAGTTGCAGGGCAACTGACATCGGTCTGATCAATCGATGTCAGTCAGATAGTAGTGCAGAATCAACCGATGTTGGTGACAAGTCGGCTGACATCGATCAGGAGGAGCCGACATTAGCAACCTGTGTGTGAGCATGCAGTTTGCATGTAGATTTTGAAGAGTCTATTTTTGGACTATCAGTTTGCATGTTAAAGGCTAATTATAGTCTTAGAGTTGCGTGTCTAATTATTGTAATTAAGATAGTCTAATTATTATAAGCATGAGATCTATATAATAGACTCATGGGCTGTATTGTAAATTAGTGCTAGAGAGTAAGAGAGCAAAATAAGCTCCTTTAGAGAGAAGAGAGCAATGGTGTGTTCCTCCTAGTGCCACAGTACCAAGTGTGGGTGCTGGTTTGGAGAATCAAAAGGGTTCTTCGTATATGTATGATCTTGGTCAGCAGGTGTGCAGGACCATGTTTGGAGATCTACAATGGTGAGTAAAGTCTGGTGATTTGCATGTGGTAGTAGAGAGCAAGAGATGGATTGTAAGAGAGAGAGGGAAGAAGTCCTTGAGGTGTGGCAAGCCTTTGAGGTGGAAGAAGAAGTGGCATCTTCTTTATTGTATTTTCTTCTGAGTGATTATTAATACAATTGTGTATTATCTCTCACATCCTGTGTTGTTTCATATTTCTAGTTATTTATCATTCTGGTTAAATTATGTGTTTAGTTGCTAATATAAGAGGTAATCATATATACCCTTATTGGTGGAGTAGGATCCTGACAGTTGGTATTAGAGCAGGTTGACCAGGTTGGTACCAACTTGACAATTGGTATCAGAGCTTTTGGTTGGGTTAATAACAGGTAGTTTTAGATTTGGTTAGTGCTTGTTGATTACAGGTTACTCACAGGGGTTTTTGATTGAGTGGGAGTATAGCAATGGCAGAAGAAAGTAAGCTACGAATGGAGAAACTGAATATCACGAATGGTTTGATTGATGGAAAGAAAGAGTAGGTAAAGGAAGATTATTGGTCAATAGAAGATCAGTGTGTAAAAGTAGATGTTGCAGGTGATGTTGCACAGGTTGCTTTGGATAAAGTAGAATCTTGGTTTACAGATTCTTTTGCCTCTTTCCATGCAGCGTGAAATAGAGCATCTTTTCATGGGTATGTCTTTGGAGACTTTGGAGAGATTTATTTAGGGGTTGGTGAGCCTTGTCAAATTATTGATGAAGGGGAAGTGAAGCTAAAATTGCAGACGGGTAACACACAGGTGTTGAAGAAGGTCATGCAGGTTTCAGTCTTGGAGATGAGTCTAATTTCTTTAGGAAAGTTAGGTGATGAGAGATGCACAGTAACTCTCATAGCAGATGTACTTGAATTAGACAGTGGTAAGAAAGTAGGTATCCTTTATCTATCTACTTATATTACTCATTCACCTTCTATTGTAGAGATGTGGCTTTGTAGGCTTGGTCACATATGTAGGAGGGGAATGCATGTTCTTAAGTGGAAGACAGATATTTTTGACAAACTTAAAAACTGGAAAGCCTTGGTGTTCATGGAGGAGATGATGGATAGAGATCAGCTGAGGGGATTGAATTATTCTGAGCAGGGCTATGTTAATTTGAATAGGATTTCAACCCAAAAGGAGCTTGCAGGCAAAAAGGTCATCACTCACAGGAAAACATAGGTACCGGCATTGGTCAGACAGTAACCGACATCGGCAAAGGAAGACCGACATCGGTCATATAGGAATTGACATTGATAGAATGGATATCAGTGTCAGCTAGGGAAATGACATCGGTAGACAGGGTCAGTCATAGGGAACCGACGTCGATCGGGTGCAGATTGGGAGATGATCAAGATCAGCCACTAGAATAGATATTGGGTGGATAGCAAACTATCAAGGAGTCTCAAACGCCCATATGGAGGACCGAAAGGGTAAGTGGACCTCATATTCATTGTTCACCTTCTTACTAGTTACTTACTAATGGTTGAGAACTAGGAAGACGTGAAGAGGCAATGCAGGTAGAATCTAGAAATAGTGGGAGCTTAGCATGAATGAGGAGTGTGAGTCCTTGGATAAGAACCAAACAAGAGTTTGTTGGTGGAGTTGTCAGCTGGAAGAAAGCACTGAAAGATAGATGGATTCCCAAGTTGAAGAAGAGAGTGGATGGATACGTGAGATGGAAGGCCAAGGTATATGGTCTTGAGGATGCTGTAAGATAGTGGTACAAGTTTTGATAGGGGGTGACAAAGTAGGGCTTCAGTCAATGTCAGTGTAACCATTGTGTTTGACTTACCAGGTGGATGATGGTCGCAACATTATCCTGTTACTATATGTGGGTAATATGCTAGTAGGTTTGTACATACAGGGATTTTCTGAGCTAAGGGTAAGGTTAGTTCAGAGGTATGTCATGAAGAATTTGGAGCAATGAAATTCTTTGACATAAGATACATAGAGATTTTGTCTCCAGTGGGAGCTGATGTGAAGAAGGTGTTGGCGAGGTTCAAGATGCAGGATGCAAAATCGATAAGCACACCAAGGGCTGGACAGTTCAAGCAGAGCTTAGAACAGTTTTTGAAATCACATGAGGTCGAGTGTAGACCTAAGTTTTCCCAAGCAGTGGGAGTTGTTAGAGAGTTTGGAGCCAATTCGAGGAAGGTGGATTCTCAGGTATCTGAGAGGGACCGGCAGTAGGGATTCATGTTATGCAAGGTCAAGGTCTTCACTACATGGGTTTGTAGGTTCGGATGTGGCAGGTTACTTGGATGACAGGTGTAGCATCACAGGTTGTGTGGTGGTTGGTCTTCAGGATTGATCTTGAAGAGGGATACAATCTAGGGAATAAATTAGATGGTGTACAGGTACAGGTGCAGTTGTTTATCTCCAAGTGGGAGATTGTTAGGTTGTGGAGATAAAAGCTTCACCAAGATGCAAATAGGAGGAGTTACGGAGGTTGCAAAGGTTGTGGAGAGTTGCAGAATGAGTTGAAAGGCAACCGACATTAGTCTGATCAACCGACGTTAGTCAGATAGTAGTGCAAAATCAATCAATGTCAGTGAAAAGTTGGCCGACATCGCTCAGGAGGAGCCGACGTCGGCATCTTGTGTGTGAGCATGCAGTTTACATGTGGATTTTGAAGAGTCTATTTTTGGACTGTTAGTTTGCATGTTAAAGGCTAATTATAGTCTTAGAGTTGTGTGTCTAATTATTGTAATTAAGATAGTCTAATTATTGTAAGCATGAGATCTATATAATAGACTCATGGGTTGTATTGTAAATTAGTGCTAGAGAGTAAGAGAGCAAAATAAGCTCCTTTAGAGAGAAGAGAGCAATGGTGTGTTCCTCCTAGTGCCACAGTACCAAGTGTGGGTGCTGGTTTGGAGAATCAAAAGGGTTCTTCGTATATGTATGATCTTGGTCAGTAGGTGTGCAGGACCACGTTTGGAGATCTACAATGGTGAGTAAGGTCTGGTGATTTGCAGGTGGCAGCAGAGAGTAGGAGATCTACTTGGAGTACAGTTGTGTGCTTGGTGTACTGGTAGCATTGTTACTGATTAGTGGAGGTGAACACCAACTCTGTATTGGAGTTGATTTTTGGGACCGTAAGAGAGAGAGGGAAGAAGTCCTTGAGGTGTGGCAAGCCTTTGAGGTGGAAGAAGAAGTGGCATCTTCTTTATTGTATTTTCTTCAGAGTGATTATTAATACAATTGTGTATTGTCTCTCACATCCTGTGTTATTTCATATTTCTAGTTACTTATTATTCTAGTTAAATTCCGTGTTTAGTTGCTAATACAAGAGGTAATCATATATACTCTTATTGGTGGAGTAGGATCCTGACATACTACATCAAATAAAGTGTAACGCTTCCAATTTTATTTCAATGTTCATCCAAATGAAATTATAATGCATTATTAGATAAACATTTAATAAAATATACCCTAATTATTATCATCCTCCACACAAGTTAGAATAAATTAAGAGAAAACCATTTTTTACTTGCCATGACATTAATGGGTACTATTACAATAATTGATATGTGTTACAAGAAAAGATTAAAAAAAATTTAAATACATGATTTATTTTATTTCAAATAATTGATGACAAGTTAAAAAAAGTCTTCATCTTTGCCTTCCAAATTACCAAATGATAACCACAAGATTTTTCAAAAATAAAAAAACACAAGATATAATTGTTTCACAAGATTATCTTAATGATAGATATCAATTTGAATTTACCATTGATAATTCCAAACATAAAAATATAAGCAACAAAAAATGCATTAACATAATATTTTTTTATTTTAGAAAATTTTAAAATGCCAACTAAGTTGACTATAAAAGTATGGATTACTAGGATACAAGAATTGAAAATTTATCATAATTAACTACTTGTGCACAAAAAAATCAACTATTAAAAATACAAGTTCTAAACAAACAATTAATTATTATGCATCCTTGTTCCCATCAAGTTAGCAATTTTCTTAAATTTTCAACACTAAAATCCCAAAGAAAATATGCAATGAACTAATCTTAGATATATTATTTCGTACCAACATAACACAATTCAAGCATACTCATAAATAAAATAGTCAAATATATATTAAAACCACAAAATTATAGCTCTTTGTTTGCATTCCAATTTGGGGGATTTTCCTCTCAATTTTCACATTCATTCAAACAATTTTTTTAAAAATGTATTACAATACTTTCAATGCACATTATTTATGGAAATAAACTTACTTAATATGACATATATATAATGTTATGAATTCTATTTTACTTGCATGCTTACATATCCATACTCTTACATACCATATGAACATACATAGTCCATTTCACATTGGTCTCACATACATGCTTAACTCTATCAATATCTTATGCTAAACTACTATGATTCAAATACCCATACATAGGGTCACTTTCCTTCCTTCTCTCTCCACTATGCTTGAATCCTTGCTTCTTAATATTTTTACAATTATTTTCAACTCCACTTTGTAACAATTCATAAATTCTAAAAAACTAAAATGTGCAAAATGATTCATATGTTTCAAAAATACTAGTCAAAATATTTCAAACAATTCAAAATTGTGACCTAAAATTTTTTTCAAATGTTACTAGCATACTTATTTTAAAAGCCTAAATTCTACCAATTTACTGCCATAATTAACTTTAATTAAAATTTACAAAGTAACAAAATTACCATAGCATAATTCATATTTACCACTAACATTATTTCCCTCCCTTTGTTTTTAAATAACTAATTAACATATATCTATACAAATATAATTATTCAAAACTAGATAAAATCTAAAATTTCCACCTCATCCAAACATATTCCACACTTATCTCCACTGAGTGTTGAGTCATCCAACCAACTCCTTAACTTCCTCAACCAATTATTGAGTCACCATTTGAAAATTTAAATTATCATGGTGAGTCACTCAACTACCTTGAATATTTCATGATGAGTCATTCAAATGACAACTAACTCTCGCCATATTTATATCACACACATGGGAATTGGTTATTATCCATTAAGATGAAGACTCAAATCCAACTGTTGATATTATCATTTTCAAATAAATCCATATTATTCACAACCATTCATATTCTCACTTGAAAGATTATAAATGGAAGTAGTACACACATAATATTTTCAAATTTTTATTAATTATTGATACTTCATATCTTTTAGGAACATGATGAGTCTTAATCTCTCTGAGTGTAATCCTTAAGGGGTGCACTAGAAAAGGGGTGGGTAGACCATCGGTGCTTTATAATATTGTTGTTCCTTTTACCACTTTCCATCTACACACTATCCTCCTAAAACCTTGAACCCTAAGCTTATTTATCTTGGTTATCCTTACAACCAAAACAATCTCTTGTGAAGCACCTTGACCAAGGGAGATATTGAGCCTTGGTAGGTTTATCTTCAATGCTAAGTATTCCTAACTTTATTTCTCCTTTATAATAGTAGATAGATAATGTACTCTGCATTCTTCTCTTATATTTATTATGATTCCATATACAATGACATGAGTAAATGTCTCTTATGCATGTTTAGTTTAGTTTTTATTTATTTATTTATTTAGTTCTAACCCCTACTTTGTGCCACAAGCTTTGGTGCGTAATAGATTAGTTTACTTTTCTTATTATTAAAATAGTTTACTCTTTTATTTATTAACATAAGTGAAATATCAAATCATAGGACTCTTTTAGGGTTGTGTAATTTTGTTAGACTGTAGGCATTGGAACCCTTCCTAGCATGATATGTTGTGACAAGTGATACAAGTGATCCCTTAATTTGGTCTAGTGGATCCCCATATTGGTCATGCTCCTGCGTAATAAGTTTATACCCAATTGGAAGTGTATTTGTGATCTATCTTATCTAATCTATGATTTAATCATGTACATCATGCAATTTTAATTGCATACATTCTAGTGAACCTGACATGAAACTAACCCTTTCAAGATTCATTTCACTTATTTTTTTCTTTTTATCATCATTTCTATCATATATTTTGACATACTAACTTGATTTTATCAACCTAGTTATTTCTATTTATGTGTAGGAATAGGAAACTAAATTGATCAACTTGACCCAATACAAGTTTTCAACACTTTATAGACTTTTAGTTCAGCCTAATAGGTTGACCAGGTTAACCTAGCACATTTTAAGCCATTTTGTAGCAAGTTCTTATACAACTTGATCAATCAACTAGACCCAATACAAGTTTTAATTTTTTGAACTTCAAAAATAGCCTACTAGGTCAACCAGCTTAACCTAGTGCATTTTCAAACTTCTAGTTTAGTCAACTAGGTTGACTAGATTGACCTAGTGCATTTTTAAAACAATTTCAACAAGTTTTTGTATTGCTTGGTCGATTAGCTGACCTAGTTTGTAGATTTTTGATAGATTTATCCAAGGTTCTAGATTAGTAATATTCTCCTTTCCATCTCTGAACCATCAAGGTCAGTTTGTTATTCTCTATTTCTTTCTATTCTATACTTTTATTTCAATTTTGTATTCTTCAAAACTACCCTCGCATAGCCAACTAGATCAATCTGGTCAACTTAGTTTTATGTTCTATGTGATGTTTGAAACAACTAGGTCAACTTGGTCAACCTAGTAGGTTTTTTAGACCCTATCTTTAGTAGTTCTAGCTTGACCCTTTTAACCTAGTTCTATATATCATGCATATAGTGTTTTCACTATACCTTGTTTCAAAGTCAAAATTCATCTTGTATGTTAATCACATCTTTCCTTTCAATTGTTTGCATGATTAGAATAGTTCACATAGTATAATTAGGAGGTTTTTAATCAACTGCTTGGTTTCACTATTTCTATTACATGCACATATGACCAAATCACATAACATCAACAAGCATTTTAACATTTGACTACCCAAGCCAACCTACTTGGATTTCATCACCAAGGGGGAAGCTGACTTGATTCTCTGGTCAAGTATAAAGCATGTTTAATGGTATCTTATAGCTAAGCACCTGACACCCTTTTTGTTAAAATGTGTAGAGTGAGGGAGTAAGCCCCAATACCAAATGTATATCATTGCCACTATAGTCCCTTTCATCCTAAACTCACCTAAAACCATCCATAGATTGTTATCTAGTACCTTACTCACATCCAAATCCCTATCATTTAAAATTATTCTTAATAATCTAATTAACATTCTAGGTTAGCCAATTAGCTATATTTAATTTCCAAGTTATTTACATGCTTTTTGCTTAATTGTGTGTGAAAAAATTTGCATTAGCTAGCATTGATGCAAGGTTTTGCTTTGTGTGCATCAATTGGATTAGATAACATCAATTCAATTGACTATTTATTTACTTTAAACATTTACTTTCTTAGATCAACTACAAACTATCTTGTTTCATTTCACAAAGTTTTTATCATCTCTTTTTTTACTTCTTGTTCACTATACTAGGTCAACCCTATCGACCTAGCACATTTTTAAGCTCCTGTATACTACACTAGGTCAACCTAGTTAACCTAGCGCTATTTAGAGGCTTTTCCTCCTTTTTTATTAGCTTTATTCTCTATACTAGGTCGAGTCTATAGACCTTGTATAGTTTCATAAGCCCTATTTTTGTACTAGGTTGACCAAGTCAACCTAGTTCTATTTCAATCACTTTCTAATTCTTTGTTTTCTCAACTTGCCTCTTCTCCTTTCATCATGGACTATATATTTAGTGATAACAAAGAATTTTAGTCAAAAAAACATGATGGAGTTTACCAATCCTCATAGGGTATCTCATAGACAAAGTAGGGTTCCTTTCATGAATGCTAGTAATGTTTATATTGAAACCCATACAATGAACTATGGGAACCCTCACACCTCTTTGCATAAAAACCCTCCTCTTCTCTTAGAAGATGAACTTGATTTGAGTATACTCCTAAATTGATTTTCTTTATCATGTAATTCCCTCAACATAGAGGGAAGGTTCCATCTACCATCTATAACCTCATAATTAGCTATCAAGTTGAAGAACCTCATTCTTCTACTTCCACTTTCTCTACTAGATTTGGAGGTACCAACTTATTTGCTTCTCAACATATTCCTTCAATATTGACTCCTTATGCCATGGAATCTTCTTCTTTAACTTTTTCTACCTCAATGCTTAGTATCTCAACTAACATGGTAGGTTTTACATCTAGTGGGCCTCTCATAAGATACACTATCCTTAATTCATCCATTAGTTCATTATTTTCTACCCAAGGCACTCATGCTTCTAGTGATTCTTCTTCTGAACCATTTTATAGTCCATCTTTTGCTTCACAATAAAATTTTGCCACTAGTGCCTCAAATTCTCATAGCTCTTCTCAAGATCATATCAATACTAATAGTGGTGTCTAGGCCACTAATACGAAAACAAACACCAATACTACTTCTTCTAATAACACTAATCAAACTCATTAACTATTATTGAAAACTCTTAATCAAATGAACACATTCCAAGCTCATAAGATAAATCAAATTATGAAAATGTGAAACCACCTTCTTAATATTCAATCCAATCCTCAACCAATGACTTGGGGTACACAACCAAAGTGTTCCTCCTCCCCCTCTTCGATATTATCAAGGAAATCTCATTCCTCACCCTCATTAAGTAAAAAAATTAATCAAGAATTTAAAAAATGAACCTCTTACTACTCAAATTTCTAGTATTTACATTGTAGGTATAACACTTACAATCTCTTATAATGGATCAACTAATCCTACCCTTCATATTAAGACATTTATAAATATTTATAAGGATTGGGTCAAATTAAATACCTTTGTTACTACCAAACTCCTTTCCAAGACCCTCATAGGTGATGCCTTTGATTTATATAACCAACTTATACCTCATTCCATTACTAGTTTGGAGGATTTAGTGAATGCTTTAGTACAAGAATTCTAAACTAGTGATCTTCTTGAAAACTCTTTGGCCCATTTAATCAATTGTAAACAAAATGAAAATGAAACTGCCCAAGCCTTTTTTAAATGATGGAATAATTTTTCAAATAAGTGTGAACATAACATGGCTGATGACAATCTCTTTCATCTCTTTTTCAATGCTCTTTATCCTAAATTACAATATCGAGTCTACACCCTTTCTCCACGTACCTTAGAGGAGGCCATTAACCAAGCCAAATGATAAGATTTAATTATGTATCAATTCAAGACACCCAAAAATTCCATGGGTACTTGTCTATTACTTAAAAACAAAAACAACAGTGTTACTAATGATGGTGTTATCGATTCATATAATACTATTCACAATGTTCAAGATAACATTCCTACCTCTTCTTCAGAACCAGCTCCTTCTCAACAATATACTAATCCTCATTTCTCTTCACCCATGAACATTAATTTTATAAACCTCTTTACTTAGATGAATTGCTTAAGTTTCTACTAAGGCCTCTTCCTCAAGAGATTGACCTTACTCATCTTATGAAAAATTATTATGATCCTAGCAAGTTTTGTTGGTTCCATGCTAGTTGGAGTCATTCTCATGAGACATGTAAATAACTTCATAGTTTAGCTATGGATTTTATTTTTGGATCTTATTTTGATCATGATTCTATCACTTACAAGTGTCAACATGCTTATGAAATTTCTTTAAAGGACTACACAATTCATGATAAATCTCAAGACTTGAATCAAGCAAACACTCATTTAGATATCTATAAATATTCTTTACCTAATCATCAACCTGTCCAAGAAAGTCAACAAAAGCCCACTCCTTCCACCAATAATGTATAAAGTCTTGTTGAAACAAAATTTGAAGAGAATTCGATTAGCATGACTAATATGTGAAGGGTGGTGGCTTTCATCAATTCTCAACCTATCTACACTCTACCTCCTTCTAAGATATTCTACGTTATCCAAGATTCTTCTCTAACTGATTTGAATGAGTTTGGGTAATAAAATATTATAACCTTTGATGATGGTCCAATTTATGATTCTCCCTTGGATAACACATCCCATTCTATTTTTACCATTCTTCCATCATCTTCTAATGCAAATGATAATCAACCTTATAGTAACACTTCTAATTCTCAAGATCAATCTAAAACTAATTATTCATCACCAAATGATTGACAACATTCTTCTAAACCTTTTCATTCTTATCAACACAAATTTAAATTCTCTTCGACTCCTCTTTTCTAAGACCTCCTTAACCATTATGTGCCTATATCTAAAAATCTTATTTGGGATATGATGAGAAGGATACCATTATATAGCTCACTAATCTCCCATCTCAAATTCCATTTCTTGAGCTTCTAAGGACCTCTCCACATCATCAAAACTATCTTATGCAACTAATATTTAAGATGAATGTCCTTTGTCCTCCTTTAGTAGAATGGGAGGAAACCTTATCTGGTTTTGATGATAGTATCTTGAAATCATGTGAAGAGATGTCCATCATTGTTGATGAAACTATCGACACTTCTCTTTCTTTAAAATTTTCCATTTCATATATGATTGTTGAAGAGATTTTGCTTCAAGCAGATGATCCTCCCTTATTCATTAGCATCCAAATAGGTGATATCCATGTTAAACAAGCATTTATTGATGAGGGTTGTGGCACTTGTGTTTCTTCTCTTGATTTCATTAAGACCCTTGGATATTATGAATGCATCTTAAGTCTACACATAGAACCTACCAATGATATGATATAAGGTAAATTCCTCCTCTTGGGTGTGTGTGGCTTCCCATTACTATCCCACCTATTATCATTCATGTTAAGGTGATGATGTTTACATTTCTTGTTTCTTATAACATCTTACTTGGTAGGTTGTAGACTCATCATATGCGAGCTAATACTTCTTCCACTTGAAAATTAATTAAATTCCCTCATAATGGATCCATTTATAGGATTCAAGGAGATACTAACCCTTATAATTTTAAACAATTCCAAGATCATGGTGTTTTCAAGATTCCTACTCTTGAGCCTTTGCCTAGCATTCCATTCTATGAGTCACAATGTTTAAATTTATTGTCAACTCAACCAAAGGTTACAATGGAAATCTTGAGATCATTGGTAACATTCCTCCCAACCTTTTAGACTTTGATGATGATGATCCTGATGAGATTAACTTAAAGATCAAAACTTTTGATCTCATGCCTCATCTCATCTTGTATCTTCCTACTTCCTTGTAACCTCATTCTCACAAACCTCCTTGCAATGACATTCTCATAGTCTTATCCAAGACTTGACATTATATTTACCATGCTTCTTATAATGAAAAATTTATTCCAACTTGTGTCATTGATCTTCATACACCATATTATGATGATGGCAATTTTTTAGATGATCCTTTATTAGGTAATTTTGTCAAAACTGGTGATGCTAAAATTATGTGTTATCATTATTATTTATTTGAGACTTTTCATGCATCTTCTCATCTTCCAACATTTATATTTGTTAATTCTGGTAATTTTTACTCTTTATCACAAAGTAGAGATGGTATCAATACCTCCAATTTTTGAAGAGCCTCATAGGACTATACTCATAGATAGTGTTATGACCAGAACTTATCATTTTTCTAGGTTATTTGAATCCCATCATTGATTAATCCCTAAAGTTAGTGAAACCATTCTTATACCTTCTATTGATCATACCCCATTTATATTGGAGCCTATATAAGAACCAATTATTATTTCTACTTCTAATGTTGTTGAGCCTACTCTTGGTTCTTCCACTAGTGTTCTTTCTATTACACCTAGTTCTATTCCTTCTCCATCACCATCTTCTCTTAGTGATGGTTTTATTCATTTCCTAAGATGGATACTTTGCCCACCAAGTGAGTCTATGATTCATCTCATTCTTCCATTCTTGTTACACCTTCTCCCTTGAGTATTTCCCCTAAAAATACTCACAAACATATATATTGTTTCCATGGGATAGATAATCACTCTTCTACCTATTGTCATAAGTTTTAATAATATATTGATACCTTGTATCCTAATTAACCATTAATAGACACTCCATTTACTCCTAAAAATATCCTTACCAAATATATACCTAAGTATGGTGAGAGGTATTATCTATGACATCAATGCAGCACACATGACACTGATCATTGCCATATCCTTCAATAATATCTTAAGGATTGAGAATGTTTTGTCTTATTCTTGTGTTGATGTTTATTCTACTAATAAGTGACTAATTCAACCCCTTGGATTATTTTCATACATAATGCCACACCTGGTAGGATTATGCACCCTAAAATCACTAAGGGAGTGATATAGGACTCTTAAAGTATAATAAGATCTCACTCATAACCTTATTTTTACATTTTTTATCTAACATTTTATGTGTTTTAGTGACTTCATCAATTTTCCTATGTTTGGTTATTAGCTTTTTTCTTCAAGAAATGGTGACTAAATCACTTGACTGCTTGACTCTACTACTCAAATACACCACTTAACTACTTGAATATACTACTTGACTATGCTACTCAACTTTTTGACTCCACCACTTGTTTTCAGAACTTGATTGTTTAACTCTACCACTCAATATCTTGACTCTACCATTTTATTACACCACTAAACCACTTGACTATGAATTATTTTATAATAAAAATTGATAATTTTGACAGTACCCAACACCATCACCATCATTCGATAACTTATTCTATCATCTAAAAACATCACCATTATTCAATAAATTCTACCATCGCCTAACACTATCACTATCATCTAATAGTTATACCATCACCTTAAACCATCACCATCATTTAATATATTCTATCATCAACCAACATCATCACCACTAACCAAAAGTTCCTAAGATCACCTGACACCTTCTACCATCACTTGACACTATCACCATCACTTGATAGTTTTTTCCATTACCTAAAATCCTCATCATTATTTGATAACTTCTACCATTTCCAAACACCAACACTATCATTCAACAATTTATACCATCACCCAACACTATCACCATTATCTAATAGCTTATACTATTGATAAAAAATATCACTATTGACTAACAATTCCTTTTAACACCTAACACTTTCTACCATCACTCGATAAAGTCATTGTCATTTGACAACAACTACCATTGACTAACACCATCATCATCACCTGACACCATCACCATCACCCATCACCATCATTGATACTAGACACCCATTGTGCCCAACACCTTTACCATCACTTGAGACCTTGTATTATTGCCTGACACCTTTACCATTTCTTAAAACCTTTTGTTATTGCCTGAAACCTTCTTCTTTTACCTAATATCATCACAATTCCTTGAAACCTTTTGCTATCACTTGACACTTTTAACATCACCTGACACCTTCTGACATCATCTAAAAATAATTATATTGGCTGACAAATTCTTTCCTTCATCAAATACTTGAGAGCTTCAAAGGTGAAAGTTGGTTTTGGCTAACCTTTTTAAACAAACAAAAGTGAATCCCCTAACATTTATTTTAGAAAATTAGGTCAAAAGAAGAAGTTTTAATTACTTTAAAATTCATTCACACTTATCTTTTTGGTGCTTAAAATTCACTTAACAAATTAACTTTTTATTTTTCAAATTTACAAGTTCAAACATTCAAAAGGCTAAACTTCACTTCAAATTTTGTTCAAGTTCTTTAAAAGGGACAAAAGCATTAGATTAGTTATCATAAGAGCTTTTGACTTTTTTATTTTTATAAAAATACTCAGTTTATTTTCCTAGATTAATTTTTTTTATAAAAACTTTGTATGTATGCTCTCCCCTTATCCCATTTAGGGAACTTAGGTGATCAAAATTGAATCATTTTTTCTTATTTTGTTGAGTTGTAGAAGTGAAAAAAAGTCACATATACTCTCATCAATCTCTGAGTGACTTGGGTGACTCATAAATTATCCTAAAGTTCTTCCATTTTTCATTTAATTCTTTTTCTCTAATGGATTGTGAGTGAGAGTTGATATCATCATCATGATTTCTCTAGGACTTTGATCAAAAGTTTCATCTCATAACACTATTCCAACCCCATTTCATGATGGGCTATAAAAATTATGCAAACCATTAGATTAGACAATGGTTGAGTAGTTATCCTAACAAGTCAAATGGGTCCTCAGAGCTTGCATGCAATAGACATCATAATTTACTAATAAGTACATTTATGAATTATTTATGCAAAGGACTAGACCATTGTATAACAAGTTAGGTAGTAACCATCTAATTGACATGATTAGTCCCTCATGTTAGCCACACAAAGGGAACGTCTAGAACACTTCAAAAAAATTATTACCACTAATTTGAGTCAATAAGTGTTACACTGTGAAAATTGTTCCAATCCATTTGCCTTATCCAAAACAAATTGTAAAACCATTTGTGTCTTTAGTTTGAAGTAACATTATTATGCTAGCCAATTTTACCTAGATAAATTGAAGTCATTCTTAAACAAGTTTCAAACATTGTAAAGTGTGGAGGAAAATTTCCAATATAGCATGGTTATGTCATCCATATCAACTTTTAACCCTTTGCCAAGAGTTAGGTTACCTTTTAAACTAAGTTTGAAACCCATTTTACAAGTATCTCTCTAAGCACAACTAGTTTACATCTGAGTATTGCCTATCAATTGGGATTGAATGTTTTACTCTTTACACTTTGATGTGTTAATTGGGTTGGATTTCCAATGGTTTGAAATTTTTACCTAGACACGTTCAGACTTTTATTTTCAAATTGTAGGTTAGTTTTAGATTGAATCCATTTCTGACCTTATTTCCAAGTTAGACCTAGAACAAGTTATAATTTCATTCCTAAACCAATATCTAGATCTAGATCAAATTCCAATTTCATGTCACACCTAGACTAAGTTTTACTTTCATTCCAAAATCAAAGCTAAGACCTAAACCATTCCAATTTCAAAGTTATCGATTCCCAAATCACCTTTGAAATTACCTATTCCAACCATAACCTTTTCCAATCAAATTGAAAAATCATGCCAAATCAAGGTTTATTTTCAAACCCACATTCCAACCCAATCCAGGTCATTTTTTACCCATTTTATACCATGCTAGTCAAGCCAAATTTGACCTAGACTTAGACCAAGCCCATCTCATTTATAAACCTAGACCTAAACAAAGTTCCATTCCAAATTCAACCTAGACCTATATCAAGTCCATTTCATAACCAAGGCAAAGTTTAAAACCATTTTTATATACCAATATTATCCTTTTGGGATAATTTATAAACAAAGCCATGTCAATTATCATATGCCAAGACTATACTTCTTTGGGCCAGTTAAAGTACCAAGTTTACCCTTTCAATGATAAAGGTACTCAATCCCCTAATTATGTTAATAATTTTGGATTGTGTTATCAACCTAGCTCCATAGTGCCTGAGGATTACCATTCCAAACCCTTCTCCTTTGGATTACATCAATAACCAAGCTTCACAACACCCATTCATTACCATTTTAGGTCCTCCTCCTTTGGCCTACATTAGCAACCAAGCTCTATAGCACCCAAGGATCACCATTTTAAGCCCTTCTCATTTGGTCTATATTAATAAACAATCTGTATAACACCTAAGGATTACCATTCCCAACCCTCCTCCTTTGGCCTACCTTAGCAACTGTGATCCTAGGCCCTCCTCATTTGGATTAAATTATCAACCAATTTATTTAGTGCCAAAGGATTACCATTTCAATTCCTTCCTCATTTTATTATAATTATAGTATCTCATTATCTAAACAAGGTTTTGAAATTAGAACTAAGCATATTATGGTTACCATCCCAGACCCAAAGCCAATCTTTATTGAGCCCATCATTGATGAGACTATTTATAAAGGGCTCATTATTGAACAACATGCCATTAACCATCCATTATTAAATTTTCCCACTCTATAAAATTCAAACCAAAGGTAAGAAATATAAAATAGAGCCAATCATTACCTCTCTAAGTGCCATCATTTAAAGACCAAAATGTGTACAAATTTGAGATTTTGTAACCAAGTTTAAGACAAGGCTAAGAGAACCAACCAATCCTTCATGTTTTTTTTGAAACACCTATTCATGATGAGCTAACTTATGGTAAATCACTCTGTGAACCTTTCTCTTTATTTGAGGATCCTCACTTTGACAAGCTAGTCTCTATGGAGTTGCCCTTCGACCATTTCCTTATATTTGAAGAGCCTCACTTTGACAAGCTAGTTTCCATGGAATTACCTTTATACTAGTTGCTTATTCTTGATGAGCCTCAATTTGATACATTATTCTTTATTGAGTTACTCTTAGACCATTTCCCTATCTTTGAAGAATATCACTTTGACAAGCTAGTCATTGTTGAACCCCTCTTAGATGAGCCTAATTTCAAAGAACCCATTATTCAACCATATCACATTGTTAAATTAATAGAAAACATTATAAATAAAATATTTACCATAAAAATAAAATTATAATCAACATTACTCTCAACATCAGAATCAAAGTCATTTGAATCATAATCAACTTTAGAATTAGAATACATTAATGGATGTTACAACATTGGTTACACACTTCTTATACATTAGTTTGAATATTTTTTTATCCTTACATAGTTTTCAAGGATGATTAATTAATTATTGACATAATTTATCCTAACATATTATATAGGGATTGTGTTGCCTTTTACCATTCCACTTTCCATAAATAATAACCAACCTAGCCATTATATTGATATTCCACCTCTCACAAGTGTCAATTATGACTGATAGAATCACACATTATTGAACTGCATCAATGGTGACATGTAATTAGTAGAATATCAAGGGAACCAAGACCACATTTAGGTTGAAGAAGAACAATCTCATGGTGAATCCTTATGTAGGTGCTAGGGGATAATCAAAGTCCAAACTCAACATCTTCTAGTGAAACCTTATTTGAGGTGATAGAAGATAATCAAAGTCAAAAGTTAACCTTCATTAATGAAACCATATTAGAGGTGATATGGGACAATCAATATAACTTTAATGGAAAAAAAATCTTCAAAGTGACAATAGCTGAGAACAACAGGTCTTTTTTACTTGATGAAGGCATTATTGAAGATAACACTATCACAACTGACAATCTACAACATTATCATATTGTAACAAATCTTAGACCTAAATAATATAAAAATATAGTGGTCTTATTGAGATCATATTAATAATTATTCACTCCACCACAACTAAAATTATGCCAAATCCAAAATTAACAACATTGTGTGTGACTTAAAATCTTAATATTCATTTTTTATATAATCATTATACATTCCATTATGATTCATTTATTCATTCAAGACCTATACAACATTACCAAATCAAACCTTTTATCTAATGATTATCATTGTTTTCCATCCCTATCCTCATTGTGTGTGACTAAAAATATTAATAATTCTTCACCCCACCATAACTAAAATTATGCCAAATCTAAAATTAACAACGTTGTGTGTGACTAAAAATCTTAATATTCATTTTTTATCTAATAATTACACATTCCATTATGATCCATTTATTCATTTAATACCTATACTAAATTACCAAATAAATCCTTTTATCTAATGCTTATCCTTATTTTCCATCCCTATCCCTAGTATCTTGAAGTTTGGAGTAAATAAAATCAATGGCCAATGAAGATCATAATAGTTTTATTGGAATCTAAATCAACAAGTTATTGACATAGCAACTATTAAAAGGGGATGTGGGATAGAAATTTTTAAAAAATACCATTTTGTTTGTACCCTATAATAATTAGGACATGTATATTCACAATAGAAGGAATAATAGAATAATGCCTTTCCTTACCATTATCCTTACTTTTCCATTTTCCTTACCTTTTCATTTGCCTTGCCTTACCATTATTTAATTTTCCTTGTCTTTCCATTAAATCATTTACCTTATTTTTCCATTTTCCTTGCATTACTATTATTTCATGTCTTGACCTTTGCTTCACCTTTCCTTCCTCTCATACCTTTCCTTCCTATTCCACTTTCCTATTCACAAACCATCTATTACCTAGTCAAGATTATTCACTCTAGGGCATAACTCTATTGACTTATGGTCCTTTTGGAATATGTATGTAATGCTCAATATATTTTGAGGTTATCTTGGTAACCCATTTTACCATGATATATCCATTTTATGAGTTAGACCATTTTATATCTCATAATCCTCTATTGAGTTGATATACCAAAATCCCAAAAGATTGGAAACATTATCCACTATAAGGGCATAACTGCATTGGCTTGAGGTCCTATGGGACTATGTAGGTAGTGCTAAATTTATATTTATTTCAACTCAATCACCCCTTTTCCCATGCTCTCAACATTTTGTGAATAATATCAGTAAATGCTCTCAGTGTTTTGTCAGTCACATATTATGTGCATTTGAAATAGATGAACTAATGAACCCTTAATCCCATGCTCTTAACATTTTATGAGAATTATATTATTAATATCTAATGATTTGAGATAACCCAAAAATTCCAGAAACATTCAAAACATTTTATAAACCTAAACATTTAAAAATTGATTACAATCTCCTAGAGAGATAGAAAGCCCAAAAAATCCAAAAACATTTGTCATGTCTTGAACATAGTAACCAATCCTTGATCTACCCTATAAGGTAAAATTCATTATTAGTTCCAATCCATTCCAGTATCTTTGGGGGTTTGACCTTCCCTTTTCATGTATCTTTGCTTAGGCACACCATCCTATTCACACTTTTGGGCCAAGTATCTTTATGGGTGTGCCCTTCCCTTTGCATGTATCTTTACTTAGGGGCATCATCTAATTCAAAATTTTAGGCCAAACTCATAAATTTCACCCTATTGGGGAAAAATCAAAGTATGCAACTTATACTTGGATATCTTATCCTTGCATTCTGTCCCCTTGCATATAGCCTTACTTGGGGGCACATTTATTTAACATTCCATTGAGCCTTCACCTGTAGATATTGACTTGGTTAATGACAAGATGCTTTCTATTGCTTTTAATTTCAATCTTTATGTGAGTTTATTTTTATTAGTTGTTTGTTTATTTGTTTACTTGAATTATAATATATGTGTTCATTGGGTGATTCTTTGTGCATTATACTTGAGTCCATCCATATTTATGCATCAGCATTTTCATCATGTTTTTTTTATCATTGGTGCACTATTTTAAATTATATATTAGCTCAGGAGTTAGTCCTTATGCAAATTGTAGCTATGTCATCATGGTGAATATTGTAACATGTTATATCAAAAATTAGGCCAGTGAATCTATTAAATAATGTAGTGGGAAGTACTTCTCCTTGTTCACTTTGGTAATTATTCCCTACTCCTTGATCAAAGCAGCTCATTAACCATTATATTTGTATCAATGCTAATAAGGACCAACATCTCCACATTGGCAAGTATAATTAAATCATCCACATTAATAAATTCTTATTCTTATATTTTATTCCTCAATTTATTCTACTTCTAAGGGAACTACATTGGCTTGAGGTACATTTGGACTATTTAGGCAGTGCTTGGATACATGATGTATCTTGAAGTTAACTCAATCAC
This sequence comes from Torreya grandis, assembly GCA_037957365.1. Lineage (NCBI taxonomy): Eukaryota > Viridiplantae > Streptophyta > Pinopsida > Cupressales > Taxaceae > Torreya > Torreya grandis. The sequence goes on from JARHVA010007462.1 coordinate 219,098, forward strand.
CATTATTATTCCATCCACATTATTGTCATCTGATCATCTCTTTCATCATTTTGTGCATCCTTATGTGCATAGTTGTTTGTGACTTATTTAGTCTTTGAAAAATCATTAGACCATCTCACCTACATTTGTACCTACTCATCTCTAGTCTATGAAACATGTTATATTCTTGAGTTATGCTTGCCAATCCACTCTACTGGGGAAAAAATAATTTAATTCCATGAGTAATCTACCCTTATGGGGAACATAATTTTATCATTGATTATAACCACCTTTGGGAAAACTAGTAGTTCAATCCATTAGCTCTACTATGACACATAATTATACCATTGATTATAACTAACTTTGATAAAATTAGTAGTTTAACCAATCTACCCTATTTGAGCACATCTTTGTGGCACTGATTATAATTACCTTTGGGTAAATCATTAGTTTAACCTATATATCATGTTGGGGCACATCATAATGCCACTTATTATAATCATCTTTGGATAAATCAATATTTTAATAAATACATGCAATAATTAGCTCAATTGGATTAATCTCATCCATGGTTTAATTTATTTCTTATTCTTCCTTATTTTTTAGGGATCATCCATCAATCGTATGTTTCAACCAATTCCTCAAGGGGGCATCATAAGCTTCCCAAAATTTGTTTAGAGCATCATTCCTCAATCATTATCTTCTTTTTATTCTTAACACCTTTCTCATTCTTTTAAAATATTTTATTATGCCTATGTTTTGCAATTCCTTGTCAAATAGGAGAAAAATGTAGACACCTTAGTTTAGCCACATCTATATCTAAACTGGACTTTTAGATTGATTTCTACCAAACTATGAAAATTAAGCCTATAAATCACCAAAACACCTAAATTCATTTGCACATCAGTTATAAGTACCTAGAATCATGTTGAGGTATCCCTATTTGAGATATTTCCCTATATGCAATCATAACCTCCCATAGATTCATCCCCAATTAGATTATGACCAAGAAAACTAACATTTTTGACCAATTAAGTGGGGCACTTAACCAAATTTAAGAAAATGTCAAGAGACTAATTAAATTTACTTAATTGATTAAACCCAATTAAGAGCTTAGTTAAATAATCCATGTGCAATTAGTGAATATCTAAAATCTAAAAATGCAAAATATCATGCATGATATCACCCTGAAAGTTGGCAAGCATTCAAAAATTAATGAAAAACAAATATATAAAATGGTGAGCCAAGCTTAATAATTGGGATCTTTATCCCAAATATTAATTGCTTTTCCCCTCCCTAATCTAACTACAGTTAAACTAAACCTAACCACACTTGAGTTGGGGTTAGTTTTAGAACCTATAAATACAAATGCCAAGGCCATTGTTTAATAAGATTTATTTTGTAATGTTATTATGAAGTAATACCTTCAAGAAGATTTATTATATAGAGTTATAATGCCAAAATTTTAATAAATAGTTTCACATGCCAAGCCAATTCATGCCAAGGGTGGACAAGGAGAAGTGTTTCCTAAAAGGTAAATACATTGGCCAAAAGACTCCATTACACACATAAGTTGAGTGAGCCAAGTACCCAACAAGTGAATTTGGAGCTAGAATGAGGGTAAAAAGGAATATATATTTTGTTTTCTTATTATATTTTTATTTTTTTCTTATTATTTATGTTCCCCTAAGTATCTAGTCTTGGGAATGCTTTGTCTTATGATTTTTGTTGATGTTTATTCTACTAACAAGTAACTAATACAACCCCTTGGATTCCTTGTTTACAAAATGTAGACATATAAAATTCTCCTCTCTTTCATCATTACTAATTTCACCAGTTATTGACACTAATCACCATCATGAATTTTAATCATCCTAACATCACCATTACTAGTATTAATATAAAATCCCCTTTACATTTTATTCCATAATCTCAACCTTATTCATCCTCACATTATCATTCTATCATAATTAATAATCTAATTATCACCCACTTAACTACTAATAAGACCCTCATAATTATTAAGGGATTATATATTCCTTAATAACTAACCCTAACTACCTCCACTTAAAATATTATCAAATCCCACCACTAATCACCATCAAATAATTCATTGATTACACTAACCTCATCTATAATATCATAGTCTCCTCCTAAAGCTCCACACCATTCCTTGACCTCCTCACCACCCTCTCTATAATTCTCCATGTAATTTAAAATTCATTTAATTCTAAATACCAATCCCTCTCCTTCATTCTCCACCCTTAATCAAAATACATCATGAATCAATTGTAGACATCCATTACTCCATGTGGCTCCTGTGTGAAGGAAATATAGACGTGTAAATTAAGTTAATAAATAAACTAACAAAAAATTAATAATTTAAACTAACTCAACCTAGGATAGATCTACAAGCAAAAGAAATAACACAAACTTATACCTTAGTACCAAAATCTTCTTCCATTGTGATATGAATTCAATTTTCTCTCTTTAAATTGTGGTTTCTCACTCTTCCAATGCAAGGGAAAATGGGTAGAATTTTTGTACAAAAAATGTTCTTTAATGGATTTGATTCACTTTGGATTCAATTTTAAATTTGATATCACTTCATTCACATAATTCAAGATGAAATTGATGTATTGTATGTCTATTTTTAGGATTTTGGAAGACAGATCGAATGGTGGAGTATTTGAATATTTCTAGTTATCTAAATAATACAAGATTAATGAGTCCTCATCCATGAGGATGATGACCAATTCAATTGGTTGAGAGGAAAAAGTAATTGGCTAGATGAGTCATGAAGAATAGGTTAAGCTATTTTATAAGTCAAGAGGTGACTTACAAGGTGGTTAAGGAAGTTAAGGGTGAGTCAATATGTGATAGAGAGAAAGTTGAGGATGTATGGGCGAGGTGGAAAACATGGATTTATTAATTAAATTTGGATTAAAAATGTACATAATTAAGTAACATTGATTTATTGAATTATTTAAATAAGGAGGAAAATGATGTTAGTTTGTATATGAATTTGGGAAAAATAATTAGTGGTTTTAGGCACATTATAACACTAAATGAAATTTAGGTGTCAACATTTGCACCTCTTTTAAATGGTTCTTTGAAGCAATACCATTTTGAATAATATTAGAAAAAGTGGAGTGTTGATGATTAATAAGAAAAATTTTCCCTAGATGAATGAAAATGAATGTGATGATTCCCCCTCTAGTGTTTTCATGAGAAAGTGGATGAATGATCTAAATTAATGATAGAGGAAAAATGAGGAAGTGATGAAGATTGTCAGTAAATCAAACTACTAGAAATAATATTTTACTTACAAGATTAAGGCATGTGTAAATAAGTTTCCCCTAGTCATTTTAAACTACATAAATGATTGGACAAAGGATATTTCCCACTATAAGATGGCATGCTTAGATTGTGCTCAGATTTAGGGGTCACCCAAGTAGATGTGGGAATGATATATCCCAATGATGGCAAACTATGGGTCTAAAAAATGAAAAATATAGGTTTTTAGATTTGAGTTAAAAATTTACAAAATGGATAATTGTTAGTTACCAATATGATTTCAAAATAGTTAGATCAAGATTGTCTTGAAATTTGGTGAAAATGGGTGAAAATGAAGAAATGACGATTTGAGGGGAGAATATTTAAATTGCAGGGGGGGATAGTCTAAATATAGGGAGGATGTTTGATAAATTCATTTGTGTAATTTGGATTTCTAGGGTGATTTGGGAAGATTGATGATTGTGTGATTGGTGCTATGAATTCTTAGTCAAAATGGACTATATCCCTCTTCACCAACATTGTGGAGAGTACATAAGGAGACATCAAAGACCTAAGAGGAGTTGGCCTCTAGTGATTTCAATTTTGATCCTCATCTATTTAATTTCTATGCACTTATTATTATTTAAATGTGATTTGAATGAATTCATTCTCCCATTTGTGAATCTGATAATGAAAGTTGAAAAATCATTGAGGATAATCATAAAATAATTGAACATGAAAGTGAAATAATTAGTCAAGGTAACAAAATCATTGGGTGGAAAATGATTTAGGGATTAATAAACTCATAATTCATAGTTTACAAATCATAAATTTGAGTAGTGAAATCATCAAATAGAGGAGCAAATTTATTTATAAGGAGGATAGGATAATTGTGAAAGTGAATAATTAGACTATTAAATTGATGAAATGGATAACAAAATTGTTAAAATAGGCAAAAAATTAACTAGGGTTTGGAAAAAAAGGATTAAATTAGTAAAAACATATACATGCATTGATTATAGATGAGTAAGAAAATGAAGTCAAGGAATGTTATGATTGACGTAGATGGATTTAAGATTGATATGTAGGATTAATATTGTGTTAATGTGTTATAACTTTGTAGGAGGTATTACCAGTATTAGAGACATGGGAGTGAAGGTTGAGGTCTTTAGAACAAATTACATAGTTTATGGAGTATGAGTTCATGGTAATGGAAGCTATATGTTTATCCTATGTTACTTAGATTCTATAAATTTGATTAGATACAACTCTATTGATTTTTTTAGTTAAAAGATGGCACAATGAGATTAGCACATTTCACCTACCTATAGGTGAGATGAATATGACTTTTAAATATGTATGGTGGATCCTATGGATCATGATATGTGGGACATGGGTATATTGAGGGTAGGGGTAATAACACACTACCTTTTATAGGATATTTGGTGATGGATTGATTATAGTTGTTAAGAATATTTTATATAGATACATGTATGTTGTTATAAATAGATGTATTGACCATTATACTCATGTGGGTTGTTAGTGGAATTATGCTACCTAACAAGAGTGGGAAATTATGTCTTATTGGTTCACTAGATGTGATTGGGGATATGATGGAGATGGGAGAGAGGTTTGCATGGGTTTCATGTGTTATATCACATCTTTATAGGGATTTACAACATGTGGTGTATGCAGATGAGAAGGGCATTGGTCCTTACACTTTAATACAAGTATGGTGTTGGGAGTATATTATTATGGAGTGACTAGTTGGGTACATGAGCACATGACTAGAGGATGATCCTATTTCCTATGGGTGATATATGATTATATGTACATAGAGGCCACACTTAGGAGACCTAAATTTATATAGGAGGGATATAGATGAGATAGGGGATAACCAAATCACTTTGAGACCATACAAAATGATTTTATTGGGCATAAGATGACTTATATATGGACTATTTGATTGCATAGTGTTACATCATGGGTGTTCATGATTAAATTAGTGAGAGATATCTAATTGATAGGGTTATGAAGTAGTTTGGAGTGATACAACACATTCTAATAGGACCATTGTATTTTCATTGACTATCATATAGATAGCTCAGTGGGGTTATGTTATTGATCCTAGGATTGTTGAGAATAGTTGGACATATTTCAAATAGTTAGATGGGTTGAAAATAAATATGTTATTGATGTGATATTAGTTGATGGTTACATGGATTAATGGGATAGATAATGACCAATGAGACTCATAATACCTTATGCACCTCTACATACTTAGAGACAAATATTAGTGGTGAGCTTGAGAAGACATCCATGGGGGACACAACTCAGAACCTAGATTAGGAGGGAAGTGACATGCCATAGGGGAGGGAGAGGATAAAGGATAAACATATAGAGAAGGTAGATATTATAGGTTAAGGATACAAATATATTATGGGAGGTAGGTATGGATATAGGCAAAGATACACATATGAAATATGCTATAGATTAGGTCTTTAGCTATCATTGATAGTGATGGAGAGTGAGATGAGGAGGACATAGGGGTGATACCAACTCTAGAGACTCATGTATATATAATATATAAGGCTAGACCATTAGGGTCAATGATATCATATGATGATCAAACACTAATCGATAGATTATATGATGAGATTCAGGCATGAGATGTAGAGATTGATAGATTTCATATAGAGGTTATGAGACTATAAGGAGAGGTATATAATAGGGAAAGTCAACTTGATTTTAGAGTGGCATATATCATATGATTACAGATAGAGGTAGACATGTTGAAAACTAAGGTGGAGAGGTTAGAGAGGGATGACATGGAATTACCTATTGGACTTTTAACATAGGATGTCGAAACCCAAACACCACATGATATATCTTTTACATAGTACTATAGATGGGAGATGGATACTTAATAAGTGGAAATAATAGAGGCTAGGGTATTACTTATATGGGAGGGATAGTTGGTAACTATAGACAAAGTTATATGGGACATGAAATAGGACGTGTATTACATGAGATTATATGAGGAGGTTATTCCACATTCACATCAAGTAACATCATATAGAGAGTACTTGACTAGGTGATCTATGTTAAATAGGCCAGTACAACTAATTGAGTTAGAAAAATCTATGGGACTAGCATCAAAATGTATTATGGCTCCTCCAAGGAGTATGCCATGATCTCATTAGCTGAGTCCTACCATAGATGCCCCATTTGAGGGTTAGAGAGAGAATTGATATGACTTGATCATGATATATCAATGTATATATATTTTGAGATGTATTAATTATATATATACATTCAATTACACACACACACACACACACACACACACACACACACACACACACACACACACACACACACACACACACACACACACACACACACGATTCATTTTGGATACTTGTTATTGTTATATGATGTATATTATGGACTTTTATCTATTATTATTTCATTTACAGTTTATGATTTAGACGAACATGCATGGTTATGTATGGTAATTATATTTCCTACTTTTTGAATTTTAATAGCACATGGTAATCTTTTTTTCAGCATTTGATTATGGTGAAAAAATATAATTGATAAAATGTATAGATGGTTAGATAGTTGTGTTTATTTCTACCTTGTATTGGATTTATAACATAAATGAGTGAGTTTTGAGTAACCTATTATTTATTATAACATAAAATAATAACCACCAACAATATAGATAACCATGATGCATATTTTTATTTCAAGCATAAGGACTTAAAAAAAAATTTGCAAAATAAAGTGTGTCATGATATTAAAATAACATAACCACACTATAATGTAACACATAAAATAATCATGACATACACATAAACAAACAAATCAAAATGCGAGATGTATAATATATAAATAACATGAAGTGTGAAGTCATAATAACACTAGATGGTAATATATAAAATGATTTTGATAATTCAAACATTCTTGAGATTTTTTTTAAAAAAAAAGTTCACATAAAAAAAGAAAACAAGTAATATAAAATGATAAATAACAAGTTAACAGCAAAAGGACACAAAAGAAATAAGATAGAGTAGAGTACTGATATTGAAAGATAAAAACAAAGAATGGTTAATTCAATAAGAGAACCAAAAATGGTTAAGGGTAAGAGATGAAAATAACCAATAATGGTTAAGGATAAGAATACCAAACAAAATAACTAAAAATGGTTAAAGGTAAGATATGGAAGAAGGTAACCAAAAGAATGGGTAAGATAGGAAGAGTTAAGTGAAACAACCAAAAATAGTTAAAGTGACAAATAATAAAATAAAATACCAAAATACAAGTTACATAAATTGATGACAAAACATGGGTAGAAACAAAAAAATAAGAATCAACACCTAAAAAGGGATCACAAAAGACTTAACATCCTAGATTAAGGTTGAGACATTTGGTAGCCAAGAGCCATGATATCATTTAATGTTTAATGAAGAAGCTATGAAATAATTATAAGGATGAAAACATGATTAGGTGAATGAGATTATAGGGATAGTGGTGGACAAGATGACCCTATAGACTCTATGTCTCAAGTGTTGCCTACATAATCCACCCTAGACAAAGTCTATGTGGGCATATCATGCCAGCTGTAGTTTTGCCAATATTGTAAGTTATGGTAAAATGGGTTGAGTGATGAAGTGATAAATGTATGATGAGTATATGTACATTTTTACCTCCCAAGAAAAGTGAGTGAATGGATGATAATGGTTGACATGCAATATAGATAGTTTATTAGATATTGGATGGAGAAAGGAACACGATAAAAATATGAAGCACAATAGAAAGACACATGGGAAAAGTATATGATTTTATATAAATTTTGTATGTATTCATCCTTTTAAAGAATAATTAATAAATATAAGAATGATATGATTCTTTCCTTTTGTATCTCAAAAGGTTGGAATGTGAAGAGACAACAGATTATAAAAGACTATATGCAACACTTTATTTTAATATAATATGGTTTCAATGTGTTGATAGAGATTAATAGAATCATTCTGTTATGTTTTTCCTAATATTCATTTATACATGGTTAATTCTTAGTGAGTACTCTATTTTAATTTAATTTTTTATCAAATTCTATGATAGTTATGTTTTATCTTTTGTTATCATCTATTTTCTTCTTGATCTTAGGTGCATCTTTGTATATCAAGTATGGTAGGTAAAATTGGAGTATATGTTGTGCTTTTTGGTACTATCCACTACACAATATATCCATATAATTATGTTTTAGAGTATTTTGTAGGAACCTCTTCTAACAATGGTGTAATGAACATGGAACCTATTTGGATGAAATATGTTGAGATGGTTGCCATGGCAAAGAAATGTAGAAATATGGTTAGATGAGAGAATCTAAGACTTTATAGAAGAAGATGTAAAATTATTCAAAAAATATATAGAAGAGATTATCTAATAACAACTTTATGTCAAAATCTATGAAATTTTATGTTGTGAATTGCCTAGAGTTTTAGTTGCAAAGCTAGCTAGATTAGAATATTATTACTTTAATTTGAGGAAAACATCATTTATAGTCAGGATTGACGAGAATTATAAAGAATTCACAACCTAGATAATGATTGGTCCTGAACAGTATATTATTAGATGAAGAATAAAATCAATGGCTATATTACTGAGTTTGAAGTATATGTATACATAGCTTTTAACACTATGCAAGATTAATTTATCCAAGAATAAGAGGGAAACATTTACAGTGACTACCTTTGTTGATAAAAATTTTGGTTGTGGAAATGGACATGGTTCCTACTCCATCCAACATGGAGTAATTGTTTTGGGCACCATGGGGGTGCATGTGGGAGAAAGTGAATGATGAAGATCTAAAAAGGAACTTGAACCTGATCCCATAAAATAAGGTAGAAATACTCAAGACTAAGAAGAAAATTATGGAACTAGAAAGGGAACTAAAATAGTAAAGAAGGTGGAATATGACAAAAGACCTAAAAAGTAACTATGAATAGGACTAGGAGTAGAGAATAAAGTGTTAGAGATAATTAATTACAAGAAAAAGATGCTATAGGGGAGAGATTGTTGAGAGAAGATTTGAAAATTGATGAAATAAAAGGGTATGTAGAATATGATAAAAGGTTTGATGAGGAAGAAGGTGATGGAAGTAATGATGCATAGGTATAACAATTAGGAAGTAGAGGTAGATTGTAATTAAGGGAAGGAATTTTCGCTAGAAATGTAAAGGAAAGTTCCTTGAAAAATGTTAAAATTGAAGGTAGTAATATTATAGGTTAAAGTTTAAAGTTAAGAGAAGTTAGTTTTAAATGTCATTCATTTTAAGGGTACACATCACCCAATCCACTATATTTATTTAAGGTATAAAAAGTATAGAGGGAGAAGTTGATTCGGGTTGGTTTGATTTCTTTACTAATTTTTTTACAAATATGAATGTAGAAACCAAGAAAGAATGAAAAATAAATAATTTATAGGAAGCATGATTTTTTTACTCCTAAAAAGATTAGTGTGCAACAACCTATAGTCATAGTAAACACTATGTAGTCACCTAACATCACAACAATAATTGTGCAGCCACCACCAAACACTATTATTACTATTTAAACATATTTAGAAACAACTATCAGCCTACTAAATATGACACTTAATGAAGTTATGTGTGTGCCTTTAATGCCTTATGATGGGTCTTATAACCTAAAATAATACTTGGTAACCTATGAAATGAAATGGATTTTAAAAGGGGTAAAATTAGATGATGTGAAGAAAAGAGAACTCGTAGGGGATTTATAAAGATGTGTCTTGGAGTTAATTTACAAAATAAATGTAAATAACCTTGATCTCACACAAGTTAAATATTTTTTATTACCATTATTTAAGGTTAAAAATGTTCTAGTCAAGTTATTTAAGACCGAAAGGAAATTTGGGAAAAATTCCAAATAAATGGTTGTAGAATATGATCATAGGTTTTCCAATGTGATGAAAAAAATTGATTTTATTTTATAAGACAAAGATAAGGATTATTAGTTTATATAGGGCCTATGGCTAAGAATAAATTTCACTATTATGCAATCCTAGTTCTACTCGAAGCTGATGCTCAATTTACTACCATATGGGTAGAAAAGATAGAAGATTATGTGGATCTTCCTTAGATGGGTTCAAAAGTAAAAACTAAGTTATATGTTTTTATGAGCAAGATGAATGAAATGCATGAAAATGATAAGCCTAATTTAGGCTTATGGTGCATAGAATTTGGTTGAAATGGACATTATAGGAATGACTATCTAAAAATTAAAACAAAATTTTGTGAAATCTACAAGCTAGTGTTGGACATCCTACATCTAAGTGACATCTTATCAAATGATATATCTAAAAGTCACACAATATGTATTAGAATTTTTCCACATCTACAATTCATGATGAAATAAGTTTCTAAGTTTTGAAATAATTAAAATAAGATATAATAAATAATGTATTCATAATTTTAGCTTAGCAAATACTAACTATGAATCAAGAAATTCCAGGACCAAATGTGGAGATGACAAATGTGACTCAAGGTAGTACAATATGGATGCCTTTGCCACCTCAGTATCATATTCCTTCATCACCACATTATTATCCATATTACCTAGCTAGATGGAATAATATGTCATCTCCCTCATATTAATATTATGATTAGTATGCACAACCCTAGAACAATATGAATATTTAACAACAATGGGAAAACTAGACTCCAAGTTCCCATTATAATCAATATGGGGGATATGATGCATAGATGAATCAACATGGAAGATATGTTGGACAATAATCATAAATTTTAGAATATCAATAGAATAGAAGAGGCTATAGAGGGGGATATAGGGAAGGATATCATGGTAGATATCAAGGAGGTTTAAAAAATGATAATTAATAAGCTCAACCCCCTATGTAATGTTACCTATATGGAAAATATAATAATTATGAGAGGAACTATCCTAACAAACCTCAAAGACAATTTTATTATGTATATTATAGTGTTGAAGGTCAACATCAAACAAAATATTTCCCTATTTTGGATAAACAAAGAAAGGAGAAGACAGTGCATACTATTAATATGATCAATGTGCATCCAAATGAAAATGAATTTGTGCAAGACATAATAAAAATAATAATAATTAAATAAGTCTTACCTCCTTTGGAGATTCTCGATGATTATGGTATCAAAAAAGTTCAACATGATAAATATCCTAATCATACTACAAAAAAGAATATATTGTATCAAGATATGTAGTTATTATATGAAATACAACATAAAATAATATCTGAGGAGGATAACATAGCCATTGATGCTCAAATATAAGGAAAAATTATTAGGATAATGAGGTAAGATGGTGATTTGACTACTTTAACATATCTAATGAAACTACTCAATATACTACATAATTAGGATATATCCCATAATATCATTAAATTCCTACACAACCTCTTAGATTGTGCACATCAAGGACAAACAAGGGCCAATAAAGTAGTTTGGTATGTAAATACTAAGAAGCCTTGGGATGTGGATTTGTGAATGGATATTTATTTGGATAGATATGAAATTATAAATGTAATATCTGACTTTGGTAGCACAATTAATATGATTCGTTGATCAACTTGTGAAGCCATTTTTTAACCAAATATGAGATATAGTCTAGTAACATTGAGTTTAGTAGATTATGGTAGAGTTAAACTCATTGGCCAATTAGAATATGTTGAAATTAAAGTGGCTAAGATTAACTTGTGAGTGTATTTTGAGTTCATAAATATGAAGATAGTAAATACTCATTACCTTGTCTTAATTGGTAAGAAATGGGCCTACAATGGCCAAATGACTATGAACACTATGCACAATTAGTTAGTAGCACATCAAAAATATTAAATAGTTGTTATAACCTTAAATAAGTTTGAGCAAAATTCATATATCATCAAAAAAATTCTAGTCTCCTTATGTTTATGGGGAAAATATTTGGTTTAAAGTGGGTATAAATGAAAGGAAAAATGGGGTGTGGTATATAAAGTGTTAAAATTAGAAACTAGGTATTGCACAACAAGAATAATGACTAGTATTCGAACTTGTTATAACAAAGTCTCTAGTTAGGCAGGTTCACCTCTAAGTTTTTGTTTCTCCTTTGGTGCATTCATTGACAAGATCTAAAGTAGGCTTATTATATAATACTAGTGTAATTATGATGGACTATACTTAACCAACCCCAAAAGGTATTTTACCTTAGGATTCTACATCATCCAAAAGTGGTGAATCACATGTGTAAATCTTGAATTGGTCTTGAAAAGATCATAAATTATTACCTTTATTCATGGTATTTGTTTCAAAATTCCATATACCTTAATACTTTATGATATAGGATCTCAATCCATTCATATTGAGGTTTAAACACCATGTATCAAAGGTGGATTAATGAGTTAGAACACTCAATTATGAACTGAAAAAACTACTACGACATGGTGGGATGTATATAAAAACTAAAAAATGCAGAGGGAGGAAGCATGCAAAATCTTGCATGTAAGGTGTCATCTACCAGTTAGTGTCAAATTATAATTGCCATTCTTTCAAGAGGGTTAATGCCTAAAATTTCATATACATTAGTGTGTGGATATATGGACCACACAAGGAGTAAAACCAAGATACTAGGTGCACATATTCAACCACACCCTTGTACATCTTCTAGTATCTTGGTATATGCATCAAGATCATAGAAGGGAAACCAAACATTGGGTACAATTTTAGAAAGATTTCATTCAAGCTTTTGTGTTTGAAGATGATAACCCACTATTATAAAATGCCTTACAAAAAACAATGTTTTTCTATGTCATGGATGTGCAAATGACTTAGAACCTATAGCTGAATACTCATGTCATCAAGAGGCTACACAGGACTTAGATATCACACTATGAAATTATAAATCCAACTAATAAAGTAACTTCTTGTTTATCCATATAATAAAATAATCAATGATTTGATAAAATCAAGTGACAATGATAATGATAGAAATCTTGATTTTGAACCAAAACATGAAGATGAAACCAAACTAATATATAACACATATCAAGTGGAAAAGGAAAAACTATACAACACTAACATTCCATAACATGAAGTCAAACACATTCTACAAGACACTTTACCTCGTGGATCAGGGAAGATATATCAGGAGCTTTTTTGAAACATTGATGGAAATTTTGGGATAGAGTCAACCCCTAAGCTTCAAATAGTTGGAGATTATTAGGGACAAGAGAAAATATAAGAGGCCTTGTAAATTTTAAGGTATTATCAAGATGTGTTTCCAATCAAATTCTTGGAATTAAAAGGTGTAGATCCATCTTTAGGAGAAATGCACGTAGAACTAAAAGAGTGTGCACACCCTATTCTCAATCCTAATATGAGGACTAAAGTAAAGGTTGAACATGATTAAATTCAAGAAGCTAGAATAATTTATCCAATTGAAAAGGAAGAGTGGGTAACTCCCATCGTTGTTGAACCTAATAAAATAAAATAAATTAATCTATGTGGGGACTACCATGCACTCAATGATGCTTGTGTTAATGATCTATTTTTTATTCTTTCTACAAATAAAGTTCTTGAATCTGTGGTTGGGAATTAGGTATATTAATTTATAAATGGTTTAATGGGATATTTATAATAATTATCCTATCTAAATACTACTTTTACTAATGAATCAGGATCATTTCCATACATGATAATGTCATTTGGTTTAAATGCACCTATTGTATTTTCTAGAGTTGTGGTAAATGCATTCAAATATTTCATTCATGATTTCTTGGAAGTCTATTTGGATGATTAGTTTATCTTTATTTTATATTTTTAAATGATCTCATGGTGATGTCATGGAGGTGTTATGGTGAGTGGATGAAGTACCTTGATAGTCTAAATGACAATGACAAAATGTGCAATGTGTTTTTCCTAGTATGCTTGAAGAAGGCTTGGTTGATCTTCAGATTTTTCATGGTTTTAGAGGTTTAGAGATGATTATAGAGTATTTATAATGTGAAATAAGTCCATAATATGTTTTATATACTTTTATTTCTTGTGTTCATGAGTTTATTTCATCTAGTTGATCATTATCTTCATCTAGACATTTTGGGTTTAGTGACAAAAAATCTGAGTAGGTAGTTTGATGATATCACCATTAACACACGTGGATGAATAAAAGGGAGTTGGTAATATGTTCATGATAAAATTTATGCATATATATTATTCAATAAATTTTATATCATGCATTTAATCACATTAAAATGTATTCAATTATAAGGTTGGGCTCTTAGGCATTTTGATAGTGTTTTCCCATACTTAGCCAAATTTACAATGTCGCAAGAAAAGCTGAGTAAGTATTTTGATGGTGAAATATCTCACACATGTGGATTTTTCAAGATAATTTTATCATATTGGTTTGTTCATTTTTTTTCCTAGTTACTTTTCACTAACTTTTAGGTCAAGCACTGAAGCGCGATAAAAGCTATGCATGTGCAAAGTTGGTGTTTCCAGATAATTATTGACATAGTTGGCTCTATGAATTGATAAATATAATAAGGAATTTTAATCTCATTATAACTCACATGTGTGAGAGTTATATTATTATATTTTTATATGGTTGGATTCTCCTATGTGAGGAAACAATATGGTCCAAATTTGTGAACTTATGATTGAGAGAAGCAAAAGATACGACTTTGTAAACTTAGCCTTATAAGTAGATAAATAAGGTTCCCATAGACAAATTTGAATAAGGTAAAGTTACAAAAACATTAATAGAGAACATTTAATATAATATGTTAGGATTTTTTGATATGAGGACAAGTTTTTGATGCTTAACATTGAGCAGAGATAAAGATCAAGCTTCTTCTACAAATCAATGGTTCGTAAGAGTTCATACATTTAGATCTATTATGCACAATAAGTCAAATGGGTTAAAATGTTTGATGCTTAAAATGAGTAAATATAAAGTCCCTTAAAAAATTATCAATGAATATTTTTCATTCTGATATGTCTCAAAGTAACGAGATGAGGACAAGTGTTCGATGTTTAACACTAAGCAGAGATAAAGACCAAGCTACATACAGGAGATCGATGGAACACATTAAGTCAAATAATCAAGATAAAGATCTAATGATTAGCACTAAAATTTAAAGTTTGATTTCCTTAAAATAATATTTATGTTTCATAATTGATCTAATCATTGAGGACATGAGATGCGAGCAAAGTGACTGAGTTTTAATCGTGACCGTTTACATTTGAATATTTGAATTTAACAAAGAAAAAAGCCATGCTCTATATTTTGGCTATATCTGTTGATCTATTAAGATTTTTCATGGTGTAAAAATAAAAAATTTATAGAAAACCAAGGTACATCTATAAATATAAATTTTAAGATCTAAAATTTTGTGCAGTTAAATTTATGAAGGTTCAAAGTTGACTATGTTTTCATGTATGTCCTGTAAGTGACCTGAGAAGATTGTTTGAGCTTGTTTTGATGTTGTTTTTAAATATCTTGATGAATTAACTATTCAGGAGTGTTTTATACTCCATAATTAAAATTTATGTGGATTATAAAAGTTTTACCATTCATATATAATATGAATGGAACATAATAGGTTGACTATGTATCATAATGTTCTTGTGCTCCAAGTTAGTGTTTGAGTTGTGTGAACATATGCAAAGGTGAGAAAAGTTGACTGTGATCATTTAATGATGTTTAAGGGGACATAATTAGTGTACATATGCATTTTTAAGTGTTTATATGTTCTTTTTTTGCTCAATTATGTGCTAAATAGGTGAATAGGTCTCCATGAGACCTATAAGAGCTATAAGGACCTTATTGAAAGGTGTAGCCACTTAAGGGTGAACCATAGATGTTATGGATAACATATGAATATTGTATTGAGTTGTATCTTAATATGATATATGCCTTAAGGTTTAAGGCATTACTAATGGCTTACCAAGATGATTGATAATCATGGTAGATATATAAATGGTGAAACCAAATGTGTTAATTTATAGATGTGAGTGAGATTTGAAAGAGGCTTGTATGTGAGAGTTGTAAATAAAAGGAGAGGTAGAGTGCCTAGTAGATGAGTTAATGAGTAGATAATATTGAGGACTATGTATATGACCTATGGGTCATGTTTTTGATGATAGAATAATTCTCTTGTAGGTTAAGGATGAGCAAAGAGGTCTAGGGTAATCCAAAAGGTGACTTTGGATGAATTAAGTGTGTAGAGCTAAAGAAAAATAATATACTTTGTATCTCCATCAAACTGGTAGGAAATCATTATTTAGGAGATGTTGTGTTCATATGTGTTATTTTAGTACTCAAAATATAAGGGGGTTGTTACCTCCTTGCAAGGTGAAACTTGTTGAAAGTCTAGTTATTGTGGTTGCTCAGCTAGACAGGTGTGGTGGCACCTTGTGGGATAGTAGTTCCTTGATCAGTTGCATCTTGTCTAAATAAGTTATTATTTATATACTATAGTAGTCTAATTTTACATTCTAGTGGGTTTTCTCCCCAATAGGGTTTCTAACATATGCCATGTGTTATGTGATTGATCTTGCATTGTCTCTTGGTCATTGGTATGAATGATGTGTACGTTTCATGAATGCTTATGGTGATTGATTAATAACTTTAAAGGATCAGAATTGAAGCTGGATTTTCTAGGCTCACTAATTTACCCCCCTCTTAGTGATTATACCTCTAATAATTGGTATCAGAGTAGGTCCTTCATACAAAGTTTACCCACTTGAATATGATCAAATGTACAATGGTTGACAAAGAGGTATTGGCTTGTCTTCAAGACAAACTAGTATGTGTTTTATTAGAATTTAATGGTGTGAAAACACAAGTACAAAATCTAGAGGCAATAGTTAAGAATCTATAGGTCATGTTGAATAAATATCTCAATCAAAGAATGGATTAATTGGAAAGTAAAGTCATGACTTACTCAAATGTAGTCTTATCTAAGGACAAAAGGTATTTCATGTGCACCAGAAGGGTCAAGAATGAAAATTCATGGATCAGTAATGATAAAAAAAATGAGGTAAATTATGAATAATGTCTTTAATGGGTATTGATTCTCTTGCAGTCATTTTGGTCATAGATATAGAGACTTCACTCTCTCACAAGAGATCAAAAAAAGATCTCATATGCTACAATTGTAACCAACAAGTTCATGTAGCTAAAAAATATAAAAGACCATTTTGGAAAAAGGATATACAAGTCATTGACACTATCAAATTATTCAAGGAGACTAAGTCTAAAGAAGAAAAGAAGCAAAATCTAAGCATATCACCAAAGAAAGATTCATCATTTTTTAAAGTAGCCTTGCATACTCAAGAAGATGAGAATAATAGATGGTTCTTAGATAGTGGATGCTCAAAGAATATGACAAGATGCAAGAGAAAGTTTATCTATCTCAAAAAGACCAACCCAGGTGCAGTTAGATTTGGTGATAATAAATTTTCTCACATAGTCAGCAAAGGTACTATGATTTTGGATAATGGTCATACTAGGACTAAGAATGTCTTATATGTAGAAGGTTTGAAACATAATATTTTAAGTGTGATCCAAATTTTTAAGCGAGGAAATGTTGTAAATTTTCATGATGATGTATGTGAAATAAGAAAGGCAAAATCTAGTAGATTAATTATAAATGTTCATAAAATAGATAACAACATGTATGTATTCCATGAATCCAAGAAGGAAGAGTGATTCATAAGTCAATTGAAAGAAAGTTGGCTTTGACATAGAAGGCTTGGACATATAAATTTTGATAATATGATAAAAATCAATTCAAATGGGTTGTTAAGGCATATGCCTAAGATTTCTAAGATTCCTCATTCTCTTTGCAAGGCATGTCTTCATAGGAAGCAAATCAAGAGAAGATAGAAAACCAAGGAATTATCCACGATAGAGACATTAGAGTTTATCCCCACTAATATATGTGGACCTATGAGAACTCAAAGTATTCAAGATAATAGCTAATTCATGTTGTCATTGATGAATTTACTAGGATGACTTAGATATTCTTTCTTAAATAAAAATTAGAAGCTTTTTCAAAATTTATGGCATTAAAAGATCTTATGGAAAATGATAAAGGTTCAAAGATTAAGTGTGTTAGATCAGACATAGGAGGTGAGTTTTGGTCTCACAATTTTAATGATTTTTGTGAATAACATGGGATAAGAAGATAATATGTTACTACTAAAACCCCACAACATAATGTTGTGGTTGAAAGTAAGAATAAGACTGTTGTTGAGATGGGTAGAACCATGATTCAAGATTTAAAATTATCATATGGCTATTAGGAAGAGGCAATCGACACTTGTATTTACATCCTAAACAACTGTCAAATCAAAGAAAATGATAATAAGACTCCTTATGAGTCATGGAAGAATAGAGAAAATAATGTCAAACATTTTAGAGTGTTTGGGAGTAGATGCTTCATCAAAAGAGATGAAGAGAATCTTGGCAAATTTGATTCAAGATCTGATGAGGGCATCTTCTTAGGTTATTATTTTATCAGTACTACCTATAAGTACTTTAATAAGAGACTTCACAAAATTGTTGAAAGTTAAAATGTAAGGATAGATGAGACAAGAAGAGTCAAGAAGACAAAATTGTATGTAAGTGACTCAATTTAGAATTCTATTTCAACCAATGATGAACTATTTGTTTAAATATATGATGAAGATGAAGAGGAGGAAGAAATAAAGTACTCTAGAGCTCTATCAAGAACAATTTAGAAAGATCATCTAATATCTCATTTTATTGTAAATGTTAATGCAAGGTTTTAGACTAGAAGAAAAATGTTGATCAATCAAAATCAATAAGACTCAGCTTTTTTATCCATGATATAACCCAAAACATTTATGGAATCTAGTAAACATGAAATTTGGAATGATGAAATGGATGAGGAAATTGATCAAATAGAAAGGAAAGAAACATGGGACTTAGTCTTTAGGCCAAAAGATAAAAATTTGATAGGTACCCAATTTGTTTTTAAAAACAAGATCAATGAGAAAGGAGAACTCACAAGGAACAAGGAAATATTAGTGTGTAAAGGGTATGCTCAAGTTGAAGGAATAGATTTTGAAGAGACTTTTTCTCCTATGGCAAGGATGGAAGAAATTAGACTCTTTTTGGCATATGCTTGTTTCAAATGGTATATAAAATGGATTTTAAATTTGCACTCTTGAATGGAAACTTAGAATAAGAAGTCTACATTGAGTTACCTAAGGGATACTTCATGTTAAGTAATCAAGATTTTGTGTGTAAATTGAAGAAGGCTCTATATGATCTTAAACAAGCTCCTAGAGCTTGGTATGCCAGGATAGATAAGTATATTTTGAGTCAAGGTTATAGTATTTTTTACATTAAGATAGAAGGTAATCATCAATTGATAGTTGTTGTATATGATTATGGTATAGTTTTTGGATTTGATAATGATAAAATGAGTAGAGAATTTGTAGATACTATGAAGACTGAGTTTGAAATGTAAACATTAGGAGAACTATATTTTTTCTTAGGATTATACATTAATCAACTTGATGTAGGGATACTCATTTCACAATGTAACTACATCAAATATATAATAAGGAAGTTTGACATGATGGATTTTAAGCCAATGGGTACTCTAATGATCATAGGATGTAGGTTAATTAAACTATATGACTCATCAAAAGTTGATCAAACTTTGTATAGATCCATGATTAGAAGTATTTTGCACTATATTGGATCTAGGCCTAACATCATTCAAGTAGTAGGTCTTGTAGGAAGGTTTCAAGTTGACCCTAAATAATCTGACTTGAAAGCAGTCAAAAGGATCTTGATATATCTCAAAAGCATCATAGACTATAATTTATGGTATCCCAAGAGTAAATAATTCTCTTTGAAATCATATATTGCTGTTGATTGGGTAGGATATGTGGATTACATGAGGAGTACTAGTGGTAGAGTCTTCTTCATGGGAGAATGATCGGTGTTTTAGCTAAGTAATAAGCAAGCCTCAGTGTCTCTATCAACTAGAGAAGCTGAGTATATAGTAGCTACCTCTTATTACACATAATTCATGTGGATGAAACAAACTTTGGAGGATTATAAGGTAAGACAAAATAGACCTTATCATATTTATTTTGACAATACTAGTGAAATTAGTATGTCAAATAATTCTATTATGTACTCAATAACTAAACACATTCCTATTAGATATCATTTCTTGAGAGAATAAGTGATTAATTAATGTGTTAAGTTAGAATAAGTGCCTACAAAAGAGTAGCTTGTAGATATTATGACCAAAGCATTGTCAAAAACTAATTTTGAGTATCTAAGACAATGCTTGGGTGTCATTTCTTTCTCTATGAATCAATATAATGTCTTTGGTTAAGGGGAAGCAACAAGTCCATGAGCTTGCTCTATAGGTTTTTGAAGGAGCTATAGTAGAAGGTTAGAATGGGTGTTTTTAGGTGGCTTAATAATATTTGGTAAATATCATGAAGTTCTATTGATGGTTCTTGAGGTATCTTGAGAGAAGAGGCTTGTAAGCCTATGTGGTGGTTCTTGATAGTGTATGGAGATCTGAATATGCTCAAAATTGTTTGGTTGAAGAGAGTGTTGGCATGGAGCAAGTGGAAGTTTTCAAGGAAAAAAAGGTAGGCTCAAGGTAAAGGGGAAGTTATATCATATTTCTAAGATGGTCCTCTCCTGTTAGTGGTTTTTTTGGTTCTCAGGATCATATTCTACCCACTTTATCATTGTGTCAAAGGAGGAGAAATTTCCTATTATGAGTGTCCTTAAAGAGAGATAAGAAGGTGAGATATATAATGTTATATGATGGTTGTTGACATCAATGAAAATGGGGGATATTGTTGGAGAGTTATCAATAATGTCAATGTGATGTCACGGAGGTGTTTTAGTGAGTGGATGAAGCGCCTTGATAGTCTAAATGATAATGACAAAGTGTGCAATGTTGTTTTTGAGTATACTTGAAGAAGACATGGTTGATCTTTAGAGTTTATGTGGTTTGAGATATTTAGGGATGAGTATGAAGTGTTGAGCATGTGTAAGAGCTCCTTAAGATGTTATCTATGGTTTGAGTGTTTGTGTGCATGAGTGGATTTCATCTGGTTGATCATTGTATTCATCTAGACATTTTGGGTCTAGTGGCATAAAATATGAGTAGGCAATTTGATGATGTTACTATTGCCCTGTGTGGATGGGTCAAGGGGATTTGGTCATATGGTTGTGATCAAATTTGTGCCTATATATTATGTGATAAATTTTATATCATGTTCTAAAGTGAATCAAAAGATATGCAAGTGAAAATATGGGCTCTTTGGCATTTTGACAATGTTTTCCCATAGCCAAATTTGCAATGTGGTAAGAAAAGTTGAGTAGGCATTTTGATGGTGGCATATCTCACTATGGGGATATTTTAGGAGAAGGTGATCATATGGGTTTGTTTAGTTTTATTCCTAGTTTATTTTCACTAACTTTTAGGTCATGTTTTGAAGCACGACAAAAGTTATACATGTGCAAAGTTGGTCTTTCTTGACAATTATTGACATAGTTGGCTCTGTGAACTAATAAATCTAAGGAGGAATTTTAATGTCATTATATATTACACACATGAGGGTTATAGGATCATATTTTTATATGGTTGTATTATCCAATGTGAGGAGATCATATGATCCAAATTTGAGAACTTGTGAGTGAGTGAAGAAAAAGATATGACCATGCAAAGTTGGCCTTCCAAACAGATAAGCAATGTTCCCATAGTCAAATTTGCACAAGGTAAATTAGAAGCAACATAGATGGAGTGAGTTTAATCCAATATGTTAGTATGATGTAATAGGAGGATAAGTGTTTTATTCTTAATGTTAAGTAGAGATAAAGATTGAGCTTCTTCTAAGGATCAATGGAGTGTGTTAATTTTGAGATGTCTATAGGCAATGAGATGAGGACAAGTGTTTGATGTTTAATGTCAAGTAGAGATAAAGAATAAGCTATGTATAGGAGATTAATGGAGCACATTAAGTTAAATAGTCAAAATGAAGATCCAATGATGAGCACTAAAAGGTAAAGGTTGAGTTCCTTAAAATAATATCAATAGTTCATGATTTATCTAAGCATCAAGTACATGATATGCAAGCAAAGTGACCAAGGTTTAACTATGACCATTTGCATTTGAATATTTGAATTTAACAAAGAAAAAACCATTAATCTATATTTTGGATATAACTTTTGATCTATGTAGAATTTGAATCATGTAAAAATTAAACTTGTAGAGGACTCCAAGGAGCATCTAAAAATTTAAATTTGAAGATCTAAAAGTATGTACAGTAAAATCTTTGAAGGTTCAAATTTGACTATGCTTTTGTGTATGTCTTGCAAGTGACCTAAGAATATTGTTAGAGGTTATTTTAATATTGTTTCTATATCTCTTGATGAGTTAGCTATTAGGTAGTGTTTTAGACTCCACAAGTAATATTTTTGTGTATTATAAAGGTTTGAACATTCATATATAGTATTAACAAAACTTATTAAGTTGACTATGTATTTATTCATGATGTTCCTATGCACCAAGTCAATGTTTGTGTTGTTTGAGTATATGTAAGGTGAGAAGAGTTGGAAGTGATCATTTGAGGATGTCAAAGGGGACATAAGCAGTGTACATATGCATTTGGAAGTGGTCCTATGTTTTTATTTTTCTTTATGATGTGATAAATGGGTGAATAGGTCTCCATGAGAACTATAAGAGCTATAAGGTCCTTATTAAAAGGTGTAACTACTTAAGGGTTACCCATAGATACTATGGATGACCTATGAATATTGTATTAATGCATGTCTTCATATGATATATGCCTTAAGGTATAAGGCATACCTAATGGCTGACCAAGATGATTGATAATCATGGTAGCTCTATAAATGGTGAAACTAAATTTGTTGGTTTCTAGATGTGTGAGAGATTTGAAAGAGGCTTGCATGTGAGATTTATGAAGTGAAGGAGAGATAGAATGCCTAGTAGATGAGTTAATGAGTAGATCATATTGAGGACTATGTGTACAACCTATGGGTCATGTTTTTGATGATAGAATAGTGCGTTTACATGTTGAGGATGAGCAAAGAGGTCTAGGGTGATCCAAAAGGTGGCTTTGGAATCATTGAGTGTGCAAAATTAAAGAAAGATGATATAATTTGTATCTCCGTCAGATTGGTAGGCAATAAGTGTTTAGGATATGTTATGTTCATAGATGTTGTTATGTTTACTCAACATCTAAGGGGCTTGTTGCTTTCTTACAAGGTGAAACTTGATAAAAGGCGAGTTGTTGTGGTTTCTCAGCTAGACAGGTATGATAGAACCTTGTAGGATTGTAGTCTCACTAAATAAGGGATTATAATTCCTTGATTAGTTATAACTAGTCTAAATTAGTTATTATTTTTATATGATAGTAGTCTAATTACATGTTCTAGTGGGTTTTCTCCCACAAGAGGGTTTCCCACATATGTCATGTGTTATGTGATTGATCTTGCATTGTCTCTCTTGCTCATTGCTATGAATGATGTCTATGATTTTTCAATGATTATGGTAATTGATTAATAACTTTAAAGGATTGAAACTAAAGTTACATTTTCTAAGCTCACTGATTCACCCCCTCTCAATGATTGTACCTCTAATAGTCTTCTCTCTATTTAAAAAACACTTGACAAAACTAATTTTGATGTTGGAGTGATGTCAAGCTTTGTAAATCACTTTAAATTTAAGGAAATGTCTATTCTTTAAATTTTTCAGTATCTTGCTAGGCCATGTTGTGTGTAATGATGGTATTTTGGTTGACCCAATAAAAATTGTTGTTATAGTAAGAATGCAACCTCCTAATAACTCGATGAAAGTACACACCTTCGGTCATATGGGAGATTATCAAAAGTTTATAAAAGGGTATGAAAATAAATTTGCATCCATGGAGAAATTATTAAACAAGGATATAAAATGTGAATGGACACCATAATGCCAAAAAGCATTCATTGATTTAAATCAAATGTTGGAAACAAGATTGATCTTAGTATTTCCTAACTAGAAGAATCCATTCTACATGTAGATGCTTATGTAATTGTAGTAAGAGCTATATTAGTGCATCTAGGTGAAGGTGGATTAGACCACCCAATACATTTTGCTAGCACAAAATTATCAACTATAGAAAATAATTACATGATAACTAAGAGAGAAGCACTAGCTATGGTGTTTGAATTGCAAAAAATTTATCATTACTTATTGGCTATTGATTTTGAGTTCTTCATGGATCACCAAGCATTGTGATACCTAGTTAATAAACCAATGATGGGAGGATGTATATCAAGGTGGTTAATGCTCTTTCAAGAGTTTCAATTCCAAATTAATGTTAATCTAGGATGAGAGAATGTGGGGCTAGATCACCTCAGTAGACTTCATAATGGGGAAGAACTAGAGTAAATCAAAGATGAATCCCCAGATGTGCATTTATTTATAACTTATATAGTTCTTGATAACATGGAGGACATTTCAAACTTATTGAAAAAATAAAATTTTACTATTCACTACAATGAGTCGGATAAGAAGTAAATGGTAACCTGAGCCATACCATATAGCCTTATTAATCAATTATTTTATAAGCTTGGCAAAGATGATGTATTGCATAGAGTAGTTCTAGATCACTAGAAACCATAGCTTCTTTAAGAGGCTCATCAAGTAATTTTAGGGGCATTTTACAAGAGAATCCATTGTAAATAAAATATTACAAATTGGTATGTGGTGGCCTACACTATTTTAAGATGTATACAGAGACACTAAACATTGTAATGTCTATCAAAGAATGAGCAAGCCAAACTCACATGATGAAATGCCTTTGGTATACATGCTTGCACAACCCTTTAAACAATGGATAATTTATTTTTTTGGACATATAACTCCTTCAAGTAATCAAAATCATGCTTGATATATTATTATTGTGATAGATTATTTTAAGAAATG
The DNA here is from genome assembly GCA_037957365.1 of Torreya grandis. Classification (NCBI taxonomy): domain Eukaryota; kingdom Viridiplantae; phylum Streptophyta; class Pinopsida; order Cupressales; family Taxaceae; genus Torreya; species Torreya grandis. Next base: position 244,415 of record JARHVA010007462.1, read on the forward strand.
GGTGGAAGCTATTACTACTCTAAGTTGTAGCATGAAATATGGTGCTAATTTTTATATGAAAAAATCATCACAAGGTTTGGATGTCCAATTAATATATTAAGTGATAGAGGCATGCATTTTTTAAATATTACTATCAAGACTCTCACTAAAGATTTCATGATATCATACCACAAAAGTATGGCTTACCATCTTTAGGAAAATGGACATGCAGAAGCATCCAATAAAGTATTAGGTAAAATCTTAACAAAAAATTGTAATTTTCAGAGAGATGACTAGGAATATTGAATTCCTATTATTCAATGTGTTTATCGAACAAATTAAAAGAGAGATAAAGGGTTCACTCCATTAAAATTAGTGTATGGCCTTGAGGCAATAAGGCATATAGAATATATTGCGCCTAGTCTATGAACTATGATGGTCATGAGATTAGGAGATCATGATTCATTAAAGGCATGGTTGGTTGATTTCATAAAGATGGAATAAAATATAATAATGGCACAATGGACACAAAAAATTAATAAATAAAGTTAGAATTCATGACATGATCATAACTTGTGATCTAAGCAATTTTATCGAGACCAAATAATATTACTTTATGAAAGCAAATTTAAAGCATTCCTAGGAAAGTTGTGCATGAGATGGAAACAACCCTATATTATTCATGAAGTATGACAACAGGGTAACATAGTATTAAAATATTTTTATGGAACCATATTACCAGGATGTATAAATGGTTATAGGCTTAAGATATATTATATTTAATCTCTATTGTTCAACTATAAAAATTGAGTGGGTGCTGAGTAACACCATGTAATTAATATTTTATTTAATTGTATTTTTTTTTCTTAACATAAAATGTTTGTATAGTGCATTTTTATTGTGCAACATATAACAACCACCAAGAAGTAGTTAACATCATAGGATGTGATCACATTCCAATGATAACTCATCAAAGACAATTGGATGTAATTATATCAAGCATTTTAATTAAGTTTAGGAAGGTAGTGACAAGACATGTATGGCGAATGAAAGTCCAATAGTCAAGTTAGACCATTAATGACATGACATTTCAAAAAGACTGCATTATTTTGAGGTAGATTTGGTATTAAATGGATAAGTGGACTCATAAGGCAAACTGATTAGATAAAAGGACAACTACTCACATATAATAACTACCAAATAATAAAATAAAATATCCTAAACACTAAACATCCATATGAAGATAACTTATAGAAACTAATATTAATTGAAAAATAAACACTCATGTGCAAGTAATCAATGCATTTAAAAGAGGTGATGACATGAAATTGGGTGCCAATAGCTAAATAAGAGTAAGGTATGGACAACACTAAAAGATTATAACCTTCAGATAACAAGAGGACTCTATGATTTACTTTCATAATACCTAATCATGAATAGATTTTGAACTAGAGCACAACTAATCAAATCAATCAATCATTCTAAACCATCGATCAAGCCATCGAAAGAGGTCAATTATTGATTTCAATTTTATATGAACAAAAATATGAAATGGGAATTGGGATAGGTATTATAAAAACTAAATATAATGATCCAAATCCATTCAACTTTATACAAGAAATAAAAACTACTCTGTTTAACCAAGATACTCAAGGAGTATCACAAGTAGGATCCCGAACACTTCAACACCCATTATGAGGCTTTGATACTGAATGATCACTTAAGCTACCTAGATTTAGGAAGTTGGATGAGTTTATGATGTCTTTTATGAGCTGATACAATCAAGGGGATATCTATTTATCCCAAGATGTTATAATCTACATTTTTACACACACCATGGCACAAACAACCAACCTTCCCAATTACAACAAATCTCTCTTACCTTATAAGTCTATAACACCATCTATCCATTCAGATATTAGGGAAAACTATACCAAAATGTTATGGATAGGAATACCTATTGACTTAATTAATGATGCTTCATTTTTCATCATGGTACAATACATCATGAAAAGATTCTGACAAACCACTAAACAAGTGACAAGAGGTGTAATTGAATTACCTATCACATGAAAAAATTATGGGAAGACTTAAAATATCATAATTTTTTGGTATTCAAGCTCACCACTAAAATATAAAAGGTACTTGAAATAAGCACACAAACATTTTATTACCAATTTTTTATTCTTTTATTGTGTTTCACGAAGTGGAAATCTCCACTAGGGCTAGCTAATGTAACTACAAATTTTTGGCCTAGTAATTCCTTATCAAGTTTCACATGGACCAAAATAGGAAAATATTATGATAAATTGTGTTGATTTAACACATGGTGGCTTGAATCCCTAGCCTTTATCCAAACATACCCCAAAATCCCATAAGATGTAATACAATATTTAAGATAACATGCTTCAGTCATCAAAATGCATAATGATATTCATATCAAGGTTCATGAGTTAGATACTCCAACTATAACCTTGATGTCATTTCTAATTTAAATGGTTAAATCAAATGCTAAAGTTTACATGCAAAAACCCTTATTTTTTATTTTATTTCTTCTGTTATAATCCATCCCTCTAAAGGTGAAATAATAAGAAGTGGAGAAAGCACCCTCATAAAACCAACATAACCACATGTTCAACTGACAAAACTAACATAGTCATAACATCTAATATAACAAGAGAAAGTCAATAGGAATGAACCTACATATAGATCCTCACCACCACTACCAAAGAAAAAAACCCATCAAATAAACTCTTATCTTGAGAATCCCATGGTTCTATAGATAGATGTTGAGTGTGACTTAATTGAGTTGGAGGTAGAATAATAGGAAGTTCTTTTATCAATGTTAGAATATATCATAAAAGAGGTGCATGATAAAGAGGGGTAGCATTTCATATTTTGGATAATAGTGTGTACTTGCTAATGAAAAACCATGTAATCAAAGACATTTGGCTTTAGATTACTTAGCCACCCCCTTATATTATTATTAATACTATAGGAAAAGAAGTAACCTAGTGTAAGTTAGAGGTTAAAATATTTTAGAATCAGTCATAGGATAATCAACTATGTAGATGGTGGATTTAATTAAATAAGGTAGTCCTACACTAGCCTTATTATAATTACCAAGCACATACCCTTCTAATAAGCCATCAAAAACTATGTGGGAAAGGATGGTGTCTTTTGGTGAACATGCATAAGAAATTAGTGTGCATTAGTCTCAAGCAATATAATAACAACCTAAGCCTTAATGTCCAAATAATCAAAAGCAAACTCTCATTCTCTAGATAAATAGAATAAAAATAAATTGGTACATAAAGGCCATCTAGGTGAATCGTAATCACTCGATCATACCAAATTTATCACCAAGATTGAAGGTGATGAGGAACCCATGGATACAATAATGATTGAGGTAGTAAATGAATAAAAAACTACATATGACACACCTAACCCTGAGGAGGTGAAGGAGGAATAAATTATAAATAAAAATAAGAACAAACACAACTAATAATTCCACAAACAACATAATAAGAAGCTTCATGGCATCAATATTTGAATTAGAAAGATATAGGCACTTAAAAAAAAATAAGGCTAATGAATCAGAGGATATGTGGAAGTAAGCCTAAGAATCTAAAGCTATAAGGAAATAAAATGAATAAGTAAAAGCTATAAAAAAGTAGGATGAATAAGTGGAGGTAAATAATAATGTACAGAAGGGATCCTAATGATGATAATAAGAGGTGAAAGCTGCACAAAATAAATAAAAGGATTAAGAAGTTCAAACTATGGTAGATAAAGAATAACTCACATGTGAAGCAGAAGCACAAGCAACCCAAGATAAATATAAGGATGAAGCTAAATCCAAAGCTATGGTTGAGGTAGATTCTAAATCCAAAGATCAAGCTGATGTGAAGGCTAAGGCTGAAGAGGAAGCTAAAGTGAAAGCTAAATTTGACACTACGGCCAATGTTAATGTAAAACCTAGGCCAAGAAGATCAAAGATACAAAAACATGGGTAAATGTAGCAACCATAACTCACACAAAGGCTATAGAAGAAATATCACATATCTCTATCCAATGTCTATTGGATGTCCCTAGTATATCATTGTAGAAAACCGATTTTTTTCTTCTATTGGTGCAATCCACACTTGGTCCCATAACACCTATGACCACATCCATGTCACTTTACACCACTATGATGGAAACACCATTAGATGTGACTCAACTTTTGTTATCAAAATATATTGAAGGATCAATCACCTTTCTTGAATTAATTACCCAAAATGCCTCAAATTTGGAGCAGGAAAGTTTGAGTCTACAAGAATAAAAGGCTAAAGTAGAATAAAAACTAGAAAATGTGTAGAAAATGGTTAATAATACTTATACCACCTTAGTTATGTAAGTACTAAGTGATAAATTCATGTCATAAGACGAGAAATTCAGTGCTCTATTGATAGATCCCATAATGAATTGGGGAGCCACACATAAAGTTTTAGCATTGCACACACAAGGGTAAGCTCTCATGACTAAAATTTATGCCATATGTGAATTTATTGATGAATATGAGCAAGTCCTAGACACCGCTCTAAGCCAGGATAATAAAATAGCCCAAGAAATGTTAAATTAGAGACATCTTAATCAATTCTTAGCTATTATGAAACATGAATTTACCACTATAGATAAAACTAAAGCTATATTGGAGGATCAAATGGAAACTATAGAGAAAATGAGTAATGAACTCAAACAACTATTAGATTCTATGGATGACTCCATATAAAATATTAAATTATGGCATAATGAAATAATATGCAACACTTTTTCATCCATTCAAGCCTAAGAGATAGTAGACATATTGGATGAGCTCATCTTGGATATTTAGATGAATTTATCTAATGCTAAGGTGTTTCTCATAATTTTGGATGATGATGATGTATAAAATATGATTATGTTCTATGTACCACTACACATTCTACTTTACATGGTATGTGAAGTTCTCACAAATTAGAAAATGCTCATGCAATATCTATCTCAAATTGATCTAGTTATTTCCTACATAATAGATGAACCCCAATTCATTCCTTTATAATATCTTAAACAAATCATATAGAAGAGGAAGTTGGACACAAAGTTTTAATTTTCAAAACTACCTATGATAGTGTATACATCAAAATCTAGTGGGTCAGTAGTTGGCCAAACATAGTAACCTCCATATCCACTCAATCAAACACCTCCTCAACTATAGTAGTAATTTTTTCACACTTCATTTTTGTGACTTTAATCATATTGTATTTTTTTAAGATAGTCTAAACATTAGGAGTGGGGTTATAATGGTTTAAAACCCATAAAAGGTAACCACTTGGTTATGCTATCTTATTAAAAATATAAAAGGGTAGTAGGATAGTATGCTACTTAGTTAAAAACCTAAAAGGGTGGCTAAGTAGTACACAAGGGGTGAAAATTGGTAAACAAAACCTAGAGTGATAAACATATCTTTTCAGCTCAATTCAAATCAACTTATGACTTTGTCTCAGTATAAGACAAATATTTAAGTATAAAAAAGTGTTGTATGAAGAATGGATCATGGAAAAATTATTAAGTATAATAGGACACATGGGAAAATTATATTATTTTGTCTTTTGTATAATTTTTATATGTTTTCAACCTTGTAAGCCTAATTGGGGAATAGAATAATGTGAAGAGTCTTTCCTTTTGTATCTCAAAAGGATGGAATGTGAAGAGACTAAAAATTGTAAAAGACTATATATAACATTTTTTTGTAATAAAATATGGTTTTTATGTGTTGATAGAGATTAATAGAATCATTATGTTATGATTTTCCTAATCATCTTTTATATGTGGTTAATGCATAGTGAGTACTCTTTTTCAATTTAATCTATTATAAAATGTTATGCTAGTTATGTTCTATCTTGTATTAGAATATATTTTATTATTGATTTTAGGTGCATATATGTATATCATATATGTTAGGTAATATTTTAAATATTTTTTACATGTTGGTACTCTCAAGTTATCTCTATAAATAACATGTTCTGGAGTATTTTCAACAACCTATGCTAACATTAGAGACAAACACATGATGTTTTTTTATGTAGTTTATAATTATTATTTTATGAAAGTGTATATGGTAACTGGTGTGATATATATGGTTATACATAAGATGTTCTTAAAACATGAGCAATTATATAGGCATACAGACACAAGTATCGAAACCCTAATCTAAAATATCTATGGAATGGATGACAAGATAAATAACATAGGATATATGAAGGAACACATAAGTGAAAACAAAAATGGGATTCCCCCAAGTAATTAAGGTGAATATATATAATATATATTAAAAATGGCACTAGAAACCAATTTTTCACCATAGTGATTGACCAAAGTGCCAATAAATTGGTTTTCACTTGTAGATGAACTTTTTTATTTTTCTTTTTCTTTTTCTTTTTATTTATTTATTTAAACACTTAATATATTTAAAAAAACATGTATAATAACTTAGTAATATAATATCTTAAGGTGCATTATGTTTATAGCTTCATCAATCCCTTTTTTATCTTATTTTACCAACTTGAAGCTCCTGATCCATACTTGGAAATAATGATATACGAGCCCAACTAATTGGGTTCAAAATTCCATTTATTTTCCCTCTCAACATTGGTATTTTGTTGGTTTTAATTTTTAACAAGATCTCTAATTTTGAACTCCCTATATTTTATCCATTTATTATAACTACAACAAAGGTGATTTTGGTATACTAGCAAATGGTTTAAGGTATTAAGTCACTTATCATCTACAAGTTTAAGTTCACTAAGACATGAAGTTTAATAGGATTCATCATTAATAATTTATTATTAGGATATATGATAAGATGGAATCTCAAATTATATAGGAAGAAAAGACTCACTTCTATAGAAAAGTGAATATGGGGTTTACCTTGTGGTTGTGTGGATGCTAGTGAGGTATGCCTAAAGGGTAGGATAAAGCTATGTGTGCCAGTCATGACCAACTTAATTGATAACTTGTTTAAGGATATTAAGATTTTTTTTATTAATTTCCTTATTTTGGCAATTTCCTTGGGGGTAATATAGGGTGGACCATATGTTATGTTTTCCAAAGGGACTTAATATCTTTATTCTTGAATGTTGTTTTGTTATCAAAGATAATAATGGAAGGGATACTGAAATGACAAATAATGTGGATCAAAATGAACTTGGAAATCTATTTTATGATGACATATTTAATGGGCATTACTTCAACCCACTTGGTAATGTAATTAATGGTGGTAATAATATGTTAATGACCATCAGATGAATTAATATTAATGTTTACAATAAGGTCTAACCCCCATGTGGATAATGGCCAAGGTGTGGTAATGGGTTGTAAATATTGTGAAGGGATGTGTATAAGGTCACTATGATTGTGGCAAGGTATGCATTTTTTAGCATAAGATAATGAATTGAATTCTATTTTAGGCCAATAATAACCTACACACAAAATATTTTTAGCTAGAATTATGCCACTAGAATGTGCACCATAGATCCCCTCATGAACTTAACTAATGGCCAAAGTATATTCTTCAAAATTTAGATAATATAAAAGTCTTCCATTGTAACCTCTTTGATACAAAATATTTCTAAGGATTGTGTAATGGGATGTGTATTATATAAATGATTTACATTGGTTATGGGATAAGTTGGGTAGAAGTGTGTTACCATGGAGATATGCATAAATATCATAATACCAAGGAGAAGTGAGACCAACCACCTATTAGACCATTTAAAAATCAATAATGTCATATAATAGTATCATTAGGTACTCTACAAATAATTTTTTGTGATTTGTGTTAAGATCAAGTAATTAACTAATGGTGGCTATGTCATCTGCTATCTTATTATTGATCTGTGGTACTTGTTCAAATTTGAGTAATATAAAAGACAACTTCATACTATCCACCATACAATAGTATTGGATTAACTTATCATCATGAGCTTGGAATTCATCATTTACTTGGTTTATGATAAGTTTGGAATCACTAAATATAATAATATGTTAGAGACCCCATTGTATATCAAGTTTGAGACCATCTATGAGAGCTTCATACTCCACAATGTTCTCAGTTAAATGAAACTCAATTTTGAAAGCCTTTGGAATAAAATACCCATCTAGTGTGACTAATAAAATACCTACCCCTAAACCATGGTTTGTGAAGAAGCATAAAAAAACTACTAAACTAGAGTTCCGTCAATAGACATGATTGCTTCATATGGGAATTATGTTATAAGAGGTGATTTACCATGAAGAGGTGCCTTTTTTAGTAAATATATTAATATTTATCCCTTAATTTACATATGATTATCATACTCAAGATCAAAATCACTTATAAGCATAACCCATTTAGCCATTCGGACTATTAAAGCTGTTTGGATAAAAGATACTTGAGAGGGTCAATTTTTGTAAAGATTTTGGTTTTATTATTAAGCATGTAATGATGGGATTTTTGTGAAGAAAAAATAATAGCGAGACATGCCTTTTCCATTTTAGATTAATTAAGCTCGTAATATACCAAGGTTATATTAAGATATTACACTACTCTTTCTGATCCACTTTCATCATGTTATGTTAAACATTCCCTCAATTCACACTAAGTAGCTGATATGTACAAAAGAAAAGACCTATCAACAACATGTGGCATTAAATATAGTAGATTAAATAGATATTATTTAAGGTGTTCAAATTCTTATCACAATTCTCATTCTAGGTGAGTGTCTTTCTTTAATGAAAATGTGGATGGGTTACAAATATCAATAAGTTGGGATATGAGTTGTTTGATTGCTTGGATATTGTCTTGTAGACTTTTAATCTATTTGATATTTTTTGGTAGTGGCATAGCCATGATAGATTAAAATTTATAAGGATCAACTTATATGTCATGGCATGAAAAAATGAATCCCAACAAATTTCTAGATGTCACCCTAAACACACATTTCTTTGGATTTAATATCATCTTATATTCTCTCATTCTTTCAAAGACATGATAATGTAATTTAGTATTCTCATCTCAAGATATATATTTTTAAAGTATGTCATCAACATAATCCTCCATAATATTATGAGACATATCATGAAAAATGACATTCATTTATCTTTGGTATGTGGTTCTAATGTTCTTTATACTAAATGGCATCACTTGGGAGTAAAAGGTCCCCCATGGTGTTGTAAATGTTTTTTTATGTTGGTCTTTGGGAGTTATCTTGATTTAGTTGTAACCTAAAAATACATCCATTAAAGACAACATTTTGTGACATGTGGTAGAGTCCACAATCATGTCTATATTGGGTAATGGTAAGGCATCCTTGGGACATGATTTGTTAATGTCATAGAAATCTTTGCAAACCCTAATTACTACTATCTTATTTGATATAGGTACAATGTTGGATATCCAATCTGAATAATCTATGGGGTGTATGAAACCAACTTATAATTTCTTATTCAATTCTTCCCTCACTAATAGTGTTATCTTGGGATGCATCTTTTGAAGTTTTTATTTTATGCATTTTGCATTTGGATGTACTACAAGATGATGCATTACTAGTGATGGATAAAGCTTTAGAATATCCTCATAAGACCATGTAAATACATAAAAAAATACAAGAAGCAATAGAGTGAGTGTTTCTCTTTCCTCTTGAGTTAAGGAAGTGACAAGCTTAACTATTTAAGGATTTTCATTTGTTCTAATGTTGATGAGAATAGTATCCTCAACTAAGAGAGTTGACTCTTATTTATAGTTTGGGGGTGGTGGAGGAATATTGAATTCCTCTTATATGTGTTATTTGATGTTGATTATAAATTAATATGGTGATGTGATCCTTGTTCCCAAAAATATGCAAAATTATTTAACTAAATGGATAATTCCTTCTTCTGATACCCTACTAGAATGTGTCCTATGTACTCATGAAATCTAAAATTTTATCATCATTGTGAAAATGATCAAGTGAAGGTCTTGCATGTTGGTCCCATTTTATTAAGGATGGATATGTAATATCGAGTGTCAACACATTATTTTCATCAAAAATATTAGTGAGGGAAAGATATTCAAAGTGGATAAGAATGGAATTAATTTCACTATCCAAAGATTTTTTTCCTCTAACTCACTATAAGAGTCACATTGGAAAAGTGTGTTATGTACATTGAGTGAATTAAATCATATACCATGAGTGGTTTTATTAACCTTTAACATTATTGGCCTAACTAATCCTTGTTCATTAAGACTAAGGCACTTACCTTTGTAATTCATAATTATTCACATAATGTATTTTGTGATAGGGTATTTATTAATAGTGAAGCAAGTAGCTAATTCATTGGATTAAAACTAGGAAGGATTCAAATATTTGATGTGTTCATCTGAAAGAATAACACCTTATACAATTTTTATTTTGTCAAATTTTATAACCACTTGAGTGTTTATTTGATGGCAAGGCCTACCATAATTATGTAAGCTCAAATGGATTTTGCTTGCATAATTGAAATATTAGAATATGTATTCACTCATTATTTCATCAATTATTTGTAAATGGGATGAATTTGATTTAGAAGTAGATGGTTGATTAGAGGCTTCACTAGTGGGTGGTGTTTCCATAGAAGTGGAAGTAGTTGGTATGTTGATCCAACCACCAAGGGGAGGTTTTTGAAATAGTGTATCAAGATGGACATAGTCTTAAATCATATGTGATTCCATAATAGGAGTAATGTTATCATTAGTAACTGGGAGATAATTGGATTTTTTATATTGACCTTTCAATAGATTGTAATATTGGAAGGGTTGAGGATCACCTTGAATGGTTACTTTTATGCCATCATGGAGAATTTAAAACATTGGTGTAGAGTAGAGTGTAAAAAGGTCATGGCATGTATACATGGACATCCAAGAATATGGTTATAAGGTAAATCAAGATGAAGCACATGGATTAGTGTTTCTTTTATAATAGACCCCACCATCAAAGGAAGATAAATAGAACCCATAGATTGGCACTAGTTATTATCATATGGCTTTATAGTGATGATGTTGGATTATAATTTTGTTTTTGAATCCTAAGTGATTAATAAATATTAATTTACATAAATTTAGTGTCAAACCATTATCTTTAAACACCCTCTTTACTTGGTGTTGAGAGTGTTGTACCCAACATCCCGCTTCTTTCCATAACAAATGGGGATGCACTTTTTTTTATATTATGGTCTTAATTTTGAGCCCCTTTGTTATGTGTCTATACAAATTTTGGGTAAAATACTTATTAGTATTATGTTTTCTTAGGATAAACTCTTGTATTCTATCAGATTCATTTATCAGGTCTATGTTTATCAAGCTTATTCTATTAGACTTATATTTTGTCCAGTCTCTTTGCCAGGGTGTTTGTTTAGGGACATATTCTTTTTATAACTTTTTATTTTGAGACTTATTAAAAATTTATTATTGGGTTTTATGTTTTGGGTGTTTTTTTATATTACCTTTGTTGACTAATTATTTTTGAAAATTTTCTCATAGACTTATTCCATCAGGGAAATTGTTATGGACATTTTACCTAAAATAATTCCCCTAAATGAGTTGGGTCTACACACATTTTATCTAAAACAAATCCTTCTATAGATTTCCTTTAGCCCTCCAACATAACCTTTAACCTTTATGAAGTATATCCTTTAATAATTTTGTCATAGATGAAATTCCCTATGAAGTAGACCCTTTAGATTTCTACCCGATGAAAATGACCCTTTGGCTTTTTTCCCTTCAACCAATTCCTTTAGACATTTTATTTGAGACACCAATTCCTTCAAATTTTTTGAGACCATCCCTTAGAAACATTCCTTAGGACATTTTTTTTTAGATATTTTTTTCCCTCCAAGACTTACCCTTTGAGACTTTTATCCCAAGCCATTACCCTTCACACCTACCCTTCAGGACTTTTGTCCCAGACTTTTTTGCCTTATGATCTAATTCCTTTAGAATTTGTGTCTCGAACATTTTGTCTGACAAAAATAAATTTCAAAATTTGTCTTGAACTTTTTTTCTAACAAAAATTACCCTTAAAGATAATTTCTTTAGACATTTATCTGAGAGAGTTGGGTATTTGGGATAATTGTTGTGAACATTTTATCCAAAACAATTCGCCAATGAAATTCCATAAAAATTTATGTCTCAAACATTTTGGTTGACAAAATTAAGGTCTTCACAATAGAAAACCAATATCAATTCCCCAACACATCCCACAACATTTCCCCCACAACAACTACCCCGATACAAATACCATACTGCCAAGTGGCACCCCTACTTAAAGAGCATTTTTATTATTTTTTGAGCTCAATTTAAGATTTTTAGACCAAGTTTAAATCATATTTTATTATTAGTAAGACCTTAGGATAGAATATTCATGTAGGGTCCTTTATATATATATATATATATATATATATATATATATATATATATATATATTTATATATTTAAAACTATTATGCTAAGTCCTCTTTTCATTTGTAATTATAGGAGTAGAGTAAATTAGGAAATGATAAGTATTTAGCTTGTAGGGAGTTAAACCTATGTGACAATCACATTAACATATTTGATGGTAATAAAAAAGGATAGGGGATTAAATTATGATAGTCAAATGGATGTCATCAATGGTTGTGAGGATGTCTTTGATGGTCACATGAATGTTAAATTCAAGATCAACAAGAAAATAATAGGGGATTAAATTATGATAGTCATATGGAAGTCTTTAACGATTGTAAGGACATATTTGAAAGTCATGTAGATGTCAATATAAGATCATAAATTAATTTTTTAGAAGCAAAGGTTAGTGGGCCTAGGCAGATTGATGGCCAACATTGATTTTTATAATTGATCTAATATTGTGAGATTGTTAAAGACTTTTCAAAATAACAAGGATGTGACAATTGTTAAGCTCACAGGAGTCAATAAATCACATCACTAAGATTTATGAATTACATTAGATTAAGCATATATGATCGATGGTGTGAGGTCAATGTATAAAATTTATAGGTCCCAAAACAAGCAAAATACTATCACTTGGCACAAAAACATTCGAGATAAGACTATAAAGAGAATTGAGGCCCCTATGGAGCTACCAAGTGGTATGCTCATATTCCATCATGCAATAGATTGATGGTGTGAATTGATAGTGGAATTTTTCAATATATATACCCAATAAAGTGGGGATATGTGTCTTAAAATCAATAATCATATTTTCAAAGGTAACAAATAGAATGACATATACAAAGTATGTAGATATTTTTAACACTTGAGCTATTTTTATCGATAGCCAGTGGGTCTCATAGTTAAACTAGATTAGGAATATGAACACACATATGAAAATATAAGTAAATATTAGGTGACATGTAATGTATTGTCATATTAATAATATTCATAGTTAAACAACATCACTAATTCTAAAGGATTGATACAATGATACTTTTCTTTAACATATGTCTGATGTCTATTTTGAAGGCAGCTAATCTAAAAGATCATTAGGTTGTTCCCATAACCTATAAAAGGAGATATTATCATGTAATTTGAGATATAATTATAAAAAATTCCTTCATCTTCATACACATGCACACATTTCATATCTTTAGAAAAGGCTATTTTAAACTAATAACTATAAATAGACTCATATATAGTTTTAGACCACAATTAGAATTCAAGTTCTAACTACCACCTATAATGACCTTACATGAACTTGGAAGATGAGGCAACCCATTCCCCAAGTCTATATAAATAATTGTAATCCAACTTGGATTTTTATTAGAGAATTTTTGAATATAGGAGCAACATCGATTTTAATCAACTAATGTGTTTGTGTATTTTCTTTCCAATTTTTATGTAATTAGGTGTTACTTTATTTGGTTGTTTGTTTCAATAATATTTAGTGTGAAATAACTAAGAATGGATTATTGGTTATACCAATTGATGTTATAATATGTGTGTGTGTGTGTGTGTGCATGTGTGTGTGTGTGTGTGTGTGTGTGTGTGTGTGTGTGTGTGTGTGTGTGTGTGTGTGTGTGTGTGTGTGTGTGTGTGTGAAATTTCTTTTGAAGGATTGATAAATATATTGATTAAGATAATTAATTTCAAATTGATTCATAAATTTTATTGTGCATGAGTGCTTTCTTGATGTAGTTTTTTTGTGTGTGCAATAGGTGCCATAGATAATGCACTAGCCCAAGCCATAATCTCTTGATTAAGAGTGTGAAATAGCTACCCTAAAAGGAGTAACCTTTTTTTGAGGCTTGTGAATTTACTACATCATTATTTCCTTAGATTTCTTAGCCATGTTTGATTATGCATGTGCAATTTTTGCTAGCAACAGGTATAGGTTCTAAGAGCACTTATCCTTTTATAAACCAACCAAGGGAGTAGTTATTGAAAACCATAGAGATTTATTTTATACCTTACCCTTCTCTCATTTTTTATTTTGTTTTGAGAACTACCTAATTTATATTAGAATCTAACCACACATCTAACTCATGTAGATATTCACTACCTTTTAAGAACCACACCTCCATCTAAAAAACTTTGTCAACAACTTGTGTGCCCTACTAGATATTCCATCAACAAGTTATAAAAGACTACATACCTATAAATCATACATTAGAGTATATTTTACCTCTATTAAGATCTTAAAACATTAGAATATACCTCATTACATTATGGTGTGCATAAAACCTGCATCAACAGTCTCACTAGTGCTAGAAATAGGGACAACACCCATGATAGTCCTAGTTATCCTTTACATAGAGTTGCACTAGAGTCACCTAGGAGAGTGACTAGATCTAATTCCTAGGTTGGTTTTCTAGTCTCACCCTTATCAAATCATAGAAGACTTAGAACTATGACAACAATCCCAATTTAAAATAATCCACCTCCTCTAATAAGTAATCCTTTACCCATAGGAAACCCTTTGTTTGTTAATCAACCAATTGCTCAAAAACCACCCTAGTTGGTTGGATCTACTATAAGCATACCAAGAGTCATGCATGATTTAACTCAAAATCCTAAGAAGTATCTACCATCATTTTCTCCTTCAGAAGCAAGGACAATGAAAGAGCATATCAAATCATTAAAAGTTACTTTGAGATTAATGATTATTATTGATGAAGATGTTGCATGAAGATTATTTCCTTTTACATTAATGGATGCTACTTATGATTGGTATTTAAATATAATAGATAATTCCATCACTTCTTGGGATTAGTGCCAAGCTACTTTTCTTATATAATTTGGATAGGTTACTAGTCCTAGTATAATATACTAGCTCTTCACTACTATGAAGAGAGAGCCTAACAAGCCTATCTATGGTTTCAATACAAGATAGCATAAGATGTAAAAATAGTTGACCCCAAGATATAAACTAGAGGTGACATTAGTATTGGAAATGTACAAGAAGGCCTTAGACCCTATCATTACCATGTTCTTGAGAAGAACAATTGTAGCCAACACTTCGATGTTAGCACTCAAAGAATCCATTAATATAGATAAATAGTTTAATCCTTAGGTACATGTTGTGTCCAAAATACACAATGGACTTCCCATATTGAATATAATTCCATATGAAAGGCAAATGTCTTGGCATTCAATCAGAACTAGTTATATACGTTGCCTCTCATGATGCAAACAACACAACCAAACTTGTTGGATTAGTTTTCACATTGTGTGAATTTGCATATTTATGGAAAGGTAAATATAATTAGTTAGTTAGTTTATATATCTAAATATTTTTATATAACAATATTATGATAATTGGTTGGTTATATATATTATTGGTAATAATAATATAATATCTATCAGTTATTATAAGAGATTTAGAGGTTTTATAGGTGAGATATTAGTGGGATATTAAAATCCCCAATAATAGGGATTAGTGCCCTATATATTTGTATTATGTTTGTATTTATTATTAAAAAAATTAGAGAATAGAGAATAATATTATTGTCTGAGTAAAATTTTATGTGTGCACTACAAACTCATTTGTGTTTGGCTCTTTGAATTTGTAACAAACTATGAATTCTTGAACAATCACATGCAAGGCAATGGATACCAATAAAATTAACAATCTACTACATCTCCTGCAATTGTTTTTCAAGGTGTTGACTTTACAAAGGTATAACTAGATTTTATTTAGAATATGGTTCAATGTTGAGCAACAATTTCTTGAATATGTAAATAAATATGGGAAATGTAAATGCCCCAATTGGAAATCAAAACACTAGATTATAGAGATATAATAGACTACCAAACAAGCCTAAACAACCTAACAAGATTCCAAAAATCAACATAGAAGAAATAGCTCTTCCCAGTTGGTGTAGAATTCACAATACTTTCAAGCATGGTGGGATCAGCTATGTTGAATATTGTTAAGCATTTGAAATCTCTTAAAGAGAGGTGGTTAGATGAGATCAAATGCATAATCTTCCTGAGCATCATCTAGATCCTATCTCTTCCATCACTACCATATTATTTTAAACTCATGAGTTTCCCTTTCTAAGTGAAGATGACAATGAACTGAAAGACAACATGAATAAATTTCATTCTTTATATTAGTTCTAAATAGGTGCATATAATCTAAAGAATAAGTAACCACTAAGAACATGAAATCCTCCAAATACAATGATGATTACTCCTAATCCTAAATTTTAAAATAATCCACCCCCTCTAAAGGGAAATGATAAGTAGCATAGCAAGGAAGAACCAAATAAATGAAGATATAATATTTTTGAGGATATGAATAAGATCAAGGTGAATATCACTCTTCATGAGTTAGCTCAAATTATCGAATAAAATGATTTGATCTATAAGTCTATTACTAGAAAGACACCTATAGAGAAAGACAAATCATCTATAGACAATCAAAGGCATCTAATACCAATGTGATCTACAAGAGTAAGCTATAAGTTCCACCCTTCCTACTAACTATTTGGGCTTTTGGTAAGAACATTCATAATTGTTTAGTTGATTTTGGAGCTTTTGAAACTATCATGCCTAATTATATATGTCAAAAACTTGGTTTGATGCCAATAACTTCAAAGAGGATAGTCTCACAATTAGACAAGATAGTGGTCCTTGTAGTTGGTGAACTGAGGGATGTATATATCCAAGTAGCCTCTGAACTATGTGTTTAGATGGCCATTGATATTTTAGTGGTGAACATACCTGAAGGCTTCAATTTTCTACTTAGTAGAGACTGGTCTAAATTCCTCAATAGATTTCTCTATATAGATTTTTTTCATATATGGTTTCCATGGAGATGATTTTCAAATCAAATCAAGATTGACAGAGAGCCAAGAATGAAGTATCCCATTACAAATTATGTAGAGGTAAAGTATGAGTCACCCAGCCTTGGCATTTATACTTTTGCCATTTATAATCAAGTATAGAAGCCAAAACCTAAATGTTATAATTAGTTATGGAATCTACACTTTGATGGTGATAGATCTAGGCAATGATCAGGCAAGGGAATAAAGTTGATTGATTCATAAGGTAAAAAATTCTTGGTAGCATATAGATTTCAATTTCCATGTACTAATAACAAAGCTATGTATGAGGCCTTAGTCTTAGGACTATATTTTTCACTCAAGAATAATGTATAACAAATATTAGTATTTGGTGACTTATATTTGGTGGTCAATCAAGTTAGAAATAAATACCAATGCAAGTTATCTTATTTGAAGAGATATAAACATAGAGTGTGGGACCTGATTGAAATATTTGAAGCTTCCAACATAGTAACACTTACTAGAGATAAAAATAAGACCACTAATTCATTATCTATTGTTGATACTAATCTAGAGCCACTATAAAAATCTAAGGTGGAAAATATCTTAATTGAATTGGTACCTTTCCCCTCTATTCCAGATAACATAGAAATTTTTTATGTCTTTGATTATGATTAGCAGATTATCTAATTTTTAACTAATTTAAGGGAATTTGAATCCCAAATAATTGATGACAAGGACATTAATCACATCTATCAATAGGAATCAAACAAAGAGGGTGTGCTTTAGCTCAAAGAGAATTGAATTCTAACTAGCTAGGTTTCCTTGGAAAGACCATTCGATATAGATCCTCAAGCTCAGTAACTCAAGCAGCCCAAGGTTAATGAATCAAACTTCAAAAGGGAAAATCTAGGAGATGATCATAGTCTACACTACATTAATACTAGTCTCATCTAAACCCCAAAAGAGAGGTAGTGAAAGAAGGATTTAATGCTCGATATAGGGATCTCATTTCCTAGACATATGAAGATTTGAAAGTATATGACCCACAAGTCATTACTCATATGATTCCTTTGAATCAAGATCACAAACCATTCAGGTAGAGGCAAAGCCTAGTCAATCCTATTCTAGAGCCTCTCATTCAAAAAGAAGTAGAGAAGCCTTTAAATGCAAAAATCATCTTCCCAATCTGGCATTCTACCTAGGTGGCCAATTTGGTCCCAAAAAGAAAGAATAATGGTGAGATAAAATTATGTGTGGAATTTATAAATTTGAACAAGGATTATAAAAAGGAAAATTATCCCCTACCTTATCTGGATGAGGTGATAAAAATAGTAAGTGGTCCTGAAATGATGTCCCTCCTAGATGGATTTTTAGGCTACAATCAACAACTAGTACAATCTAAGAATAGAATAAAAATGACATTAACCATGAAGTGGGGAACTTATGTGTATAAGATGATGCCTTTTGGCCTAATAAACATAAGATATACCTTTTAATATTCCATGGATCATGCTTTCAAGGGATTAACAAGAAAATGCATAATCATATACATATATGATCTTATGGTATTTTCAAAGAATAAGAAAGACCACATAAGTCACCTATAGTCCATATTCAAAATATGTAAAAGGTTTGATGTTTTATTAAACCCAAATAAGAGCATATTTAGAGTGACTAAAGGTAATATTTTAGGGAACATCATCACCAAGGATGGGATCACCATTGATCTAGACATAATTTAGGAAATTTCATAAATTTAGTCACTAAACACTAGGAAGGAGCTTAAATAATTCTTTGGAAAGATTAAATTTATAATTAAATTTATCTCAAGATCTATAAAGATCATTAAACCTTTGAACACTATGATCAAGAAGGATACCAAAATAGAGTGGATAGATGAAGCCCAAAAGTCCTTCCAAGATATTAAAGATGCAATATCATAGGCTCCAATATTGATTAGTCTAGATTTTAATAAAGATTTATACTTATACTCATTTACTTTAGAGTATATGATTATTAATATTATCATGTAGAAGAAGGATGAGACCAAGCATCTAATTGCATTTATGATCATAAATTTGAAGGATGTAGAGCTCATGTATTCAATTATTGATAAATATGTTTTTTCCCTTATCAAAGCTATGAAAATGTTTCAACATTAAATCTTGAATAATAAAACCATTTCCATCATTTTTGATCTTGCTATCAAGCTCACCCTTTCATAGAATGAGCTAGGAGAATGCCGAGGCAAATGGATGGACAAGCTGCAAGAATTTGACATAGAGATCAATATTGAAAAGATCATTTGGGGTTAGGACATTATTTAGCTTATAACTAAACTAGATCCTCATATTAGAGTTGAATAGGTATGTGAAGGTCAAATATCTAAAGGAGAGTGGTATACTGATATAATTTAGTATTTACTTACAAGAACTTATTCCTTAGAGCTCAATAGAGAAAGAAGGAGAGCTTTAAGGCTTAAATCTACTCATTACATGATCAAGACGGGAGTCCTCTAAAAAATAAAATATGAAGGTATTTATCTTAGGTGTGTATCTATAGAATAATCTAAATAAATCTTAGAGAACTTGCATCAAAAGATAGGCAATGGTCATCCTTCTAAAAATACCACAGCCCATAAGATCTTAAGAATGGGCTATTATCTACCAATAGTTTTCAAGGATTCTCATGCTCATGTGAGAACATGCCATGAATCTCAATCTTTATCCAAGAGAGAAACACATGTAGCAATGCCTTTATATCTATTTGTTGAAGAAAGTCCATTTACCTAGTGGGGTTTAGACTTCGTTAGCATCATCAACCCAAAATCCTCAATAGTTCATAAGTTTTTGCTTATTACTATAGACTACTACACTAAATGGACTGAATCCATAGCGACAAAGAACTACAAAGCACAAGATGTGATTTGCTTTTTGGAGGAATACATAACAACTAGATTTGAAACCCTTATTTCTTTAGTTTGTGACAATGGGCAAGATTTTATATCAGCAAATATAATGAATTGGCACATGATAAATAGATTATTATTAGTTTAGTATCAAATTATTACCCTCAAGGAAATGGACTTGTAGAATCAATGAACAAGAATCTAGTAGATGCAATTAAGAAATTAGCTAGAGACAAGCCTAGAGACTAACACAATTTATTAAAGTATGGTCTTTGGGTATATGGAACTAGACACAAGAAAGAATTTAAATATTCACCCTATTATTGGTATATATATGCAAGCCTATATTCCCAATTATGTTGAACTTACCTACTTATTAGTTTATGCAAGATTACATGGAACCAAGTGATAAAGCAGAATTAAGACTACTCGACATAATAGAAATAGAAGATTTAAGGACTAATACCTTACATACATTCAAAAAACACCAGGATGTGGTCAACAGGTGGTTTGAAAAAATAGAAAAGGTCAAATAATTCAAGATTTCAAATTTAATACTACTTTGGGATAAAGCCCATGAGAATAAAGGACAACATGACAAGTTTGACCCACTATGGCTTGGACCATACCAAATTTTAGAGATCATGGCTAATAACACTCTTAATCTAAAGGACCTCCAAGACAAAAAGCTTAAATATCCAATCAATGAATAGTTATTGAAGCACTAATTTAGGGTTGTGACATCTATGAATATTATTGATTGATGAGGTATGAATGAATGTAGCTATAGGATTAGATTAGGTTTCTTGATTTCTTATATTAGTTCTTTGCTTTCATAGATTAGATTTATTGATTTCATAGACTATTTTCCTACTTTATAGATTAATCTTTCCTACTTTCAATATTTTTCTTTCATAGATTAGATTTCATGCTTTCTAGATTAGATTTTAGTGCTTTCTTAGATTAGTTCTTTGATTTCTTAGATTAGTTATTCTTTGATTTCTCTAATGATCATAATTATGTTTGTTATGACTATATCTAAGCTAAAAATCCAAACCAACTGAGCTTATGACTTGTATAAAATGAGAAAATTAAAATCTTAACACTTTAGGACTAATTTATAGATTAGGTATATTTATTTATTTTTGAGTATTTAGGATGGAGGTAGGTAATCATGGATAATTATGGATTGTGTCACAATTGAATACTTTTACCATGCATGTGTAAGTTACTATCAAAGTACTTCATACAAATTTAAAAAGTTTTTTTCTTATTTTATTGGATCAAATGCGCTTATCACATTAAATACTTATTGTAAATGATAATTTTGGGTATAGGTGCAACTGGTAGGGATGTTATAGTAATGATTTTTTTTATAATTATACCAACTCATTATGGTTCCAACTCTTTTATTTTCCATTCAATAAATAAAAAAGAACTAATGGATTCAAAAGAGAAAAAGAAAATCTAAATAAAATCAAAAGGCTTACATGATGAAATAAGGTCAATGTACCATGAATCATGATTAAAATAAAATAATGGAAAGTGAAGGAGAAGGATCCCAAGGTATCTCTATTGGGGATATGGATGCCTAGCAAGAAGTAGAGCAATACCTAAGATTCCCTTATTTTTGAGCTTTAGGAGATACTGGAATGAAAACTACAACCCCATCAAAGCCTTTGAAAAACTCATCACAACATGGGTTAAATAAACTAAATGTTTGATACTCACAAATCTAATAAATTAGAAGGCAAGTATATTGTGTGAATGAACTTAGGAGCCTTTTTCATGTTTCTGATTTAAGTAATATTCTATGACACACTTTATGATTGATTTTAGATTTCAAACTAGAGTTATAGGTTCTTGAATACTTAGGAGTATTCCCCCTGTGAGTTACCATTCATTATACCCAACATCCCCCTTCTTTTCAAAGTAAATGGGGACCCACTTTTTTTTAGATTATGGTCTTAATTTTGAGCCCCTCTACTATGTGTTTTTACAAATTCTAGGAAAAAGACTAATTAGTATTGTGTTTTTATAGGCTAAACTCTTTTATTCTATCAAGTTCATTTTATCATGTCTATGTTTGTCGATCTTATTCTATGGAACTTATGTTTTGTCTAGTCTCTTTGCTAGGGTGTTTGTTTGAGAACCTATTGCTTTTAGAATTTGTTCTTTTGGGACCTATGTAATTTATCTTTTTAGGTTTTATGTTTTAGGTGTTTTATCCATTTACTTTGTTTATTAATTCTTTGTGGACTTTTTCCTATGGACTTATTCTATTAGGAAAATTATTGTGGACATTTTGTCCAAAATAATTCCCCTAAATGAATTGGGTCTATAGACATTTATCCAAAACAAATCCTTTGATATATTTTCTTTAGCCTTATGGACCTAACCTTTAGCCTTTACAAAGCATATCCTTTAGGAATTTTTCACGCATAAAATACCCTATGAAGTAGACCCTTTGGATTTCTGCCCAATGAAAATGACCCTTCAACCAATTCCTTCAAACATTTTGTTATACACATCAATTTCATTGGCCTTTTTGAGACCATCCCTTTGAAACATTCCTTTGGGTATTTTATTTGATATATTTTTTACTTCTGAAACTTACCCTTGGGGACTTTTGTCTTAGCCCATTACCCTTCACACCTACCCTTCAAGACTTATATCCTAGACCTTTTTGCCCTATGAGTCAATTCCTTCAGACTTTGTGTCTCAAACTTTTTGTCTGATGAAAATGACCTTTCAAAATTTATGTCTTGGACATTTTGTTTGATGAAAATGACCCTTCAAGATAATTGCTCCATACATTTTTTCCTAAGAGAATTGGGTCTTTAGGAGAATTGTTGTAGAAATTTTATCCAAAATAATTTCCTTAATGGAATTCTTATAAACTTTGTGTCTCAAACATTTTTTCCAAAAAAATTAAGGTCTCTATAATAGAAACCCTATAACAATTCCCTTGCACATAAATACCACAACATTTCCCCCACAAAAACTTCCCTAAGACAAATACCATACTTCTAAGTGGTACCCTTACTTAGAGAGCATTTTCATTATGTTTTGAGCTTATTTAAGATTTTTTAGCCTAGGTCCAAATCATATTTTATTAATACTAATACCTTAGGCTAGAATATTCATACAAGGTCCTTTATATATATTTCCCAAAATATTATGCTAAGTCCTCTTTTTTTTTATACTTGTAGGTGTTAAACGAACCAAGAAATGAAAAGTATCCAACTCATAGGGAGTTAAACTGATGTGATGGTCATGTGAACATCTTTGACAATTGCATGAACATCATAATTAAGCTCAAAAATAAAAGAATAAGGGATTTAGTTGTGATGGTCATGTGAATATAAAATTCAAGATCAGTAAGAAAAGAACAAGGGATTAAATTATGATCGTCACATGGACATCTTTGATGGTCATGTAGATGTCAAATTTAAGCTCACAAATTAGCTATTTGGAATCAAAGGTTAGTGGGCCTAGATAGATTGATGGCTAGTGTAGATTTGTATAGTTGATCCAATGGTATGATATCCACAAGGAATTTTTAAATGAATAAGTATGTGACAATTTTCAAGCTCGTAGGAGTTAATAAGTAAAATCACTAAGATATATGAATTATGTTAGCCTAAACATAGATGATCAACATTACAAGGTCAATGTATAAAATTCAAAGGTCCTAAAACTAGTGAAAGATTACCACTTAGCATAAAAACATTCAAGAAAGGACTACAAAGAGCATCAAGGTCCCCCATAGAGCTACTCAGTGGCATGCTCACATTCCATCATGTAGCAGATTGATAGTGTGAATATATAGTGGAATTTTCTAAGATCTATACCTAATAAGGTAGGGACATGTGTCCTAAAATAAATAGTCATATTTTTAATTATAGCAAAAGGAATGGCATAGATAGAATATGTAGATATTTTTGACACTTGATCTATATTTATTGATAGCCATTGGGTCTTATAGTTAAACTAGATCAAGAATATGAACACACATATGAATTTATAAGTAAATATTGGGTAACATGTAATGGAAAATCATATTAAGAATATTCATAGGTAAACAACATCACTGGTTTTAAATAATTGATATAATGATACTTGTATTTGATGTATGTATGATTTCCATTTTGAAGGTGGCTAATCTGAAAGATTAATAGGTTGTTCTTGCAACCTATAAAAGGAGCTATTGTCATGTAGTTTGAGCTATAATTATAAAAATTACTTTTATATTCATACACATGCATATATGGTATATCTTTGTCAAAAGCTATTTTAAACTAATAACTACAAATAAACTCTTATACAGTTTTAGATCATAGTTAGAACTTAAGTTATGACTACCACATCTAATGAATTTGCATGAACTTAGAGGATGAGGTGACCCCTTCCCCATGTCTATATAAATAATTGTAATCTAACTTTTATTTTTGATAGAGAATTTTTGAATAAGGAGAAGCATCAATTTTGATCATTAATAAATTTGTTTGCATATTTTATTTCCAATTTATGTGTAATTAGTTATTACTTTCTTTGGTTATATGTTTCAATAATATTTAGTGTGCAATAGATTCAAATGGATTATTGGTTATAATAATTGATGTATTGATCTATATATGTGTAAAAACTATTCAAAGATTGGTACATATATTGATTGGGATAATTAAGTTCAAATTGATTCATAATTTTGATTATGCATGAGTGTTTTCTTGATGTAATTTTTTTTTGTGTGTATTAGTTGCTTTAGATACTTCACTAGCCTGAGCAATAATCTCCTAATTAAGGGTGTGAAATAGATTCCCTAAAAGGAGAAACCTTTGTTTGAGGCTTATGAATTTATTTCATTATTATTTCCTTAGACTTATTGGTCATGTCTGATTATGTGTGCATAATTGATGCTAGCTATAGGCATAGGTTCTGAGAGCACTTGTCCTTTTAGAAACCAACCAAGGGAGTAGTTATCAAAAACCAAAGAGATTTATTTTCTACCTTACCCTTCCTTTTTGAGTTTTTTTTGAGACCTACCCACTTTAGATTAGAATCTAGATACCCATCCAACTTACATAGAGATTTACTACCTCTAAGGAACCATACCTCCATCCAAAAAAACCTTGTCAATAACTTACATTCCCTACCAGTTATTCCATCATCAAGTTGTAATAGACCACATACCTGTAACTTATGCCTTAGAGTGGAGTTTACCTCCACTGAGATACTAAAATGTTAGAGGCTACCTTGTTATGTTATAGTGTTTATAAAACTCGCATTAATAGAGAGATAATAACCTCTATATATAATGGAATATCATGAAAAAATACCGAAGGGGAGACATCAAAATTTTCGAATATAACCTAATTTTTATTGGACAAACTATCAACTAGTACCTAAAATCTTGATGTTTTGATGTATTTTAAAACACTCAACACTTGAAGGGATTTATACAAAGTGTCTTTATATACAGGTTAAGTCTTGAGAAGTTTTACGTTGGAAATATTGGTAGGGATCTTCTCAAGATGATCAATAATGTTGTACTTAAGTTCAACATTAGATGATGATTCACTAGGAATGGTAAGTTTTGCATGCCTTGTGGTAATGATATAATATTGGGATTTTAAAGTAACTACATTAACATGGTTATGCAAAAAGTCAACACTATTGATAATGGATCTAAAAGGATGACTAGTTTGGTTGACATTACTTTCTTTGGGTTCTTATTTTTTCTTACCTTTTCCTTACTCATGTTTGGGGAATGGGTATTTATATATCACCAACTTTTAGTTATTAGATGTTGTATAAGGTTGGTTTTCAATGACAATGTCTTTTTTATTAATAAGATTTTGCACATAATATTTAAGGCACATACATCTATTGGTAGAGTGACCTTTTATCCCATGTTACTCACAATATTCATATTCTCTTTAGCAATTGGGTTTAGGGAAATTTTCATCAAAAGGTCTAGTTTTTGGACAAATTATCATGTTATCATGAGCCAAATTTTAAAAAACATTTTTTAAAGTGTTACCCAATTGCGTGAACTTACATTTATATTTTCCTTGTTGAGGTTATCCATCATGAATGGTTATGTTACTAATGGGTTGGGTGTAAGTTTGGTTATTTATAGGTTATGTGAATAATTTTTGATGTTTAGGTTAGTTTTATATTTGTTTAACATGAGTCATACCATTTCCAATAACATTCTTATTCTAATAAATAACTTAGATTTTTAGGTTATGGTGAAGGATTGTTCTCAAGTTTAAACATATTAATAACATGTTTTTTTATTAATGTTAATTCAAAATGGACCCCCTTTTCAATAATTTCATCAAATGATCTTGGTTAAAGGATTAAAAAGTGATGCCCCAAGTCTGAGTTGAGATTGTTTATAAATATATCCACAAATTCTGTTTTGAGAAATGACCATGTAAAATGGCTTACCAATGCTCACCATATTTTCAATAAAGAAGTAAAGGTTTCACCATTAGATTATTTAATGTTGTGTGGATCTAATTTGGTCATGTAATTTTAAATATTGTAGAAAAAGTGACAAATAAATTTCTCATAAAGGTTCTTAAAAGTGAAGATTGATCCTTTAGGAAGGTGTGAAAACCATTCTAGTGATTTACCGTTGAGACTTTGTGGAAATAAATGTAAACAGTACTCATTAATATAATAAGCATCAACACATGCATGATATAGTCCTATTCAGTGCTCCTTAGGATCTCCCTTACCTTTATACTTTTCAACTTTTGGGAGTTCAAAATATTTATGACAATGTGTTATCATAGTACTTAGGTCATATGGATATAAACATATTTCTTCAAATTTAAATTTTTTTGTTGGAAATGAGTACCATATTACAAGCCTTGAATTATATATTTCATTTTTTTAAATTCTTGAATAAAGTATGGTGATAGTTGCTTTGTTAGACTTGAAGAATTATAAAAGTTGGATGGTTGACCTATGAATTGATCTGTGTTGGTGTAATTTTGTGTAAATTGGTTAGGTGGGGGGTTGATGTGATTAGGTGGTTGGTTAGAAGATTTATTGTTTTGTGGATTTTTAAAGTGATTGGGATTGTTCAAGTTACTGTTAAAGCTAATATTTTTTGGACTAGAATTGGTCTTAAAATTGGATGTTATTGAATGGGGGTTACTTATGAAGTTAAGATTTGGTTTATGTTGATTTGGGTTTGTATTAAAACTAAAGTTTATTGGATTAGGATTGGGGTTAAATTTTTTGGGGTTTGTCTTAGTGTTAAGGTTGGATCGATTTAACAAATTGGGGTTAAGTTTATTAGGATTTGTGTTATAGCTAAAGTTAGTTGGGTTAGGATTTGTGTTAAAGATAGGGTTAGATTGGTTTGAGTTAAATTGGTTTGGGTTAAATTAGTTTGGATTAAATTGGTTTGGGTTAAATTGGTTTGGGTTTGAGTTGAGGTTTCATTGGTTAAGGTTTTGGGTTAGATGTGAACTATCTTTATTACTAACATGAGTGTTAGGGTTGAAGGAATGGTTTGGGTTAGTTTTGATGTTAGATGGAATTAGATTAGTATTGGATGGAACATAACTTAAAATAAAATTGGAATGGGAAAACTAATTTTTCTTACTTCCTAAATTGTTAGTTGGATTTGGATTTGTGGGCATACTTGAAGTGATTCCCAAGCTTGGATTAGACATGTATGGTTTGATTGGTGATCTAGAATCATTATTCAAGTACAAATTTTGATTTGAATTAATGATGCTATTGATGAGTGAGTCTTGAAGGCTTAGATTTTAATTAATTTGTGAGATTGATTTAACATTGAAACTAAATTAGTTTGATCATTGATTTGTGAACTTAAATTAACCTTTAATTTTTGGTTGATTAGATTTAGGATTGGCAAACTTGAATGAACATTCAAGTTTTCATTATTTGGATTAGTGATTGGAAAACTTGAATGAACATTCAATTTTTGGTTGGTTGGATTGACATATTAGGGTGAAATGGCATTCACACTCACAATGGGATGATTAATATTTGGATTACCTAAAGTATTATTTTCTTAATGGGATTGGTGATGCATAATCTCTTGGTTGACATGGTGTGCATGGGTTTTAAAACCTATGACTCACTTGGGAGGATTCCTCATGAAGTATAGTTTCCCCTTTGTCTTGGGATATATGGGGATTTGTATTTGAGGACCCTAATAAAGCATTTTTATCTTCCAAAGAGCCTTGTGAAATGGATTGTTTATGATTAGAGGGAAAAGGATCTTTTCTTGGAATCAAATATTATAATTTCAATACATCAAAATTAGGTTAGAATTTGGCTCCTGAGCTCAAATATTGAAGAAAAAATTCTTTTTTATTGGTCACAATGTATTTGTCAATGGAAGTACAAGGTAAAATAGCTTTGGGACTACCTTATTCTTGGTATTCCCCTCCTTATTCCTCATGTTCATTAATTTCATGTATTTATACATGATGTACATGGCCACCAAAATGAAAAGGGCCATTCCCAAAAGGTGCAACCCTTGCATTAGGATTATTGAGCATGGACATTTGCCTTGTTATGGGAGACAAATCTAGGTAAAATGACTTTACTCAAAATGAAATTAGACTTTGATTTTAAAAGACAAATGGACCAAAGTAACTAAAATTTTTTATTGCTAACTAAATACTTTTGAGTTTGAGCTTTGGAAATTTTGATTTTAGGATTTTAGTAGTTTCAGGACTCAAAATAAAAAAAATTCACTCAAATATTTATTCATTAATTGTTATAAAAAATCATGCAATTGCAAAAAAAGGTGAAATTTTAGGATTAATAATGTGAGTAACTTTTGGGACTTTTGATGTCACTTGTCTTTATCCTTAGATGCAACCTAAAATTTCAAGGAAATATCCATGGAGGATGTAACTATTCCCATGGAATATAAAGTAAAATTTCAAGGGTTTATGGAAGGTAACTTCTCAACACTAACTGCTAACTGATGCACCAAAGTGGAATAACAAATAGGCTAACCTAGGATTAAGGTTTTCACAAGCTTATATAAATAGGAGTCATCTATATACCTTGAAATAAAATGAGGCCCAAAAACATATTTGTATTTTTTAAAACCCTGGGCATTGGAGAATGGAATCCCCTCAAATCATAGATTGCTTAAAACACAACACCATCTAGGCCTTTGAAATAGTTATTCATGTTATTTATAGTCTACTGGTACACATAGTTTGACGTACCATGTTGTGATAAAATCCATGTTTGATAGAACCCCTAATAAAAATGAATTAAAAAAGTTAATTTTTGTCTTTGATTCCCATGTATTGTCCACCAATGTGATGCCAATAGAAGAGCATACACACAAACACAACTTAGATAGCAAAAAAATTATAAACTTGTTTTTGAATCTCAATTATCATCATCAATGTGATGCCAAGGGAAGAACATACACAACATTATAACACATAGAGGATGATGAAAAAAATAAATAAATTTTACTTCATAAATAAATTATATATGAGTTAATTACTAAATAAGACAAAATTGAAATAAAAAAAGTTAACAAAAAAGATGAAAGTTTTGGTTTTGATTTTAGCTTTTTACAACTTGTATTTAACTAGTGCCCTAAAAATAATGGGTTAGATGGTTTTTGTTTAGCTGAGAGTCAAAATAACCTACAAGAAAACTATAAAAAACCATAAAACACAAGGAAAACAAGCTTCTATTACAAATCTGCAAATACATGTTTAAACAAAAATGTGAAATTGTAAATGGTTAGCAACATAAATTTAGAAAAATGTAGAAAACAAAAATAGAATGAATTATTAGTTCTTAAATGATTTGTTAGTTAAATGCACCAATTTCATAGTTAGCTACTCTAATTTCACTATTTTAATCAATGGTTTCACTGTCAACCTACACAATTTTACTGTTACATAGAAAAATAAATATAAAGAGAATAATTTCATAGTTTTATAATGATTTCATATTTCATCTAACCAATTTCATGATTAAATGCTTTAATTTCACTATTAAACTCCACAAATCCATAGTTACATAGAAATAAAGAGTTGAAAAAAATATAAAACATAGAAAGTAGTAGAACAGAAATAGAAAGATGTTGAAAAGGAAAAAACTATCAAAAAGGTTGCAAAAATAGAATAAATTATGATTTCATAGTTATTAGATATAATTTCACTACTAGACTCTCCAATTTCATAGTTATGTATAAAAAACACATAAAAGATCTAAAAAATCCAGAAAATTTATAAAATAACTTACAGCTACAAATAAAAATTGCCAAGACCAAGATCAAATGTATATGCACTAGAAAAACTCAAAAAAAATCAATTGAAAAATTATTCTTAATGTACCTATGGTGATTGTGAAATGCAAAAAATAAGGGAAGGTCCCACCAAGTGTGCCAAAATGTGTGAAGGAAATCTAGACACAAATATTAATTTAAAAAATCAACTAACAATGGAATCTTAATCTAAACTAACTCAACCTAAGATAGATATATAAATAAAATAAACAACATAAACTTATACCTTGGTTTATTAAGATTTTTCCATTGTGATTTAAATTGAATTTGCTCTCTTTGAAATGTGGTTGTTCACTCTTCCAATGCAAGGAATATGGGTAGCATTTTTGTATAAAAAATGTTCTTTGATGGCTTTAATTCACTTTGGATTTTCTTATGAATTTGATAGCACTTAATTAGAATAAATCAGGATGATAAAAATGATGGATTGTATGTTTAAATATAGTATTTTGGAAGATAGATTATAAGTGGAGGATTATTTAAATGTTTCTAATTATCTAAATACTCTATAGTGGAGAATAAGTCCTCATCCATGAGGATGGTGACCAATTCAATTGGTTGAGAGGAAAATGGAATTGGTTAGTTGAATCATCAAGAATAGGTTAAGTTGTTTGATAATTCAAGAGGTGACTCATAAGGTGGTTGAGGAAGTTAAGGGATTGGTTGGTTGAGTCAATATGTGAGAGAATTAAAGGTGGAGGATGTTTGGGTGAAGTGGAAAATCTAGATTTATTAATTAAATTTTGATTAAAATTGTGTATAATTAATTAATATTTATTTATTCAATTATTTAAATAATAATGGAAATGGTGTTAGTTTGTATTCAAATTTAGGAAGAATGATTAGTGGTTTTATGCATATTCTGACACTAAATGAAATTTAGGTGTGTATAGCTCCTATAAATAGATCTAAACCCCCATGCAAACTAAATAATAAATTTAGAATGTAATAATTCCATCATATTTGTAATCAAATTGTTCATCCATAAGCCAAGTGTTATCAAATTTCCAATCAATAAAGGAAAAATCATACATCAAGATCAAGCATTCACTTATCTTCAAGATTGGATTACATATATAAAAAAAATGAGGTCTTCAATGGTAAATATGAGGTATAAATTTTTTATTATTCCTTATTATATGTACATCTTGAACACATGTTCCTTATGATCTATTTGAGGTGTTGTGATTTGGATTAGAGTAGAATTATTTGAGTGTAAATTTCATACTTTTCAGCATGTCTCTAGTTCTTATTGCACATAACTACCATGAACCCAATGGGATAATTAATAGTTTCCCCATATGTGATTGGGAAATAAAATTTATTTTTCATCTATACAACAACACAAGTGGTAGTTTATATCCTCTTCATTATCTTCTTATGTAATAATTTCATAAACATGCTCTACATCACAATTTTTTTTTTAATAATTATGTTTCTATATATATATATATATATATATATATATATATATATATATATATATATATATATGTATATATATATATATCCCAATGGGATAATTAATAATTTCCCCATATTTGATTGGGAAAGAAAATTTATTTTTTATCTATACAACAACACAAGTTGTAGTTTATTTCCTCTTCATTATCTTCTTATGTAATAATTTAATAAACATGCTCTACATCACAAAATTAATTTTTTTTAATAATTATGTGTTTATATATATATATATATATATATATATATATATATATATATATGCAATATTGAATACATAATTATTGATAATTTCATACTATAAATTAGATACAAGGTCAAAGTCTTATGATGATCTCATATATGTATTTTGTAATGCTGGTAGAACCTAATATGTGTCCATAGGTATACATCTCCATTTAGCCACCCAATTTTTTGGCTCACACTCATTCTAAAAAAAGTCCAAGGATAGAAAACAAAAAAAATTCATTGCCTCATATGAACTATCCAACAACCTAAATTTGAGATAAGAATGAGTGGATCTCACTTGATCCAATTAATATCATACAATCATCATATATTTTCAATTTTTATTACTATATAAACTAGAAATATATATGAATACTAGAGTTTTATTGATCACAATGGGCCATTTTATATTACACCATTTGAAAATGGTTTTCTCATCAATCATATTAATTCTATATTCAAAATTAAACTCCTCTATTGCAAGGAATATTTTCACATAGTCTCCCACACTGTCATGGTCCCCTTTTCCATGGTCATCCTTAGTGAATTCAAAATATGTTGTAATATGGTGGTCACATGTGTCTTACTTAATTATTAAAACATATATTCATTCTTTAGTTATAATGTGCAATTTTTTGAATAAATATAATAGTGATTTATGGTAATGTCCATTTCAGTGTAATTTCCATAGAAAATATTAAAAAAAACTTTTCACATGATATGTATAATTGTGATAAATTACCACTAAAATATAAATGCTACTCCCTTAATATTTTTTTATTTTGATCTACATTTCCAAGTGCATGCATGAATTATATATGCACAAAAATGGTAACATGTATTAAGTTGCAGTACTATGAATGAACCTCCATTTATGGTTTAAATGTGTAATTCTGAATAAATTAAAGTACTAAAAAATGTTAAAAAGTGATATCATATCATTTATTAACTTTAATTTTCATCCAATCATCAAAATTTGTGTGTGCCTCACATACTCATAAAAAAAATTCCCCATTGAATTTGACAATAAATTATGAAATAAATATTTATTTTGTAACAAGCTTACACCTTTTAGATTCCATGACATATTTTAATTGATATGTCACATGTTTATATCTTATAAAAAAAACTAATTATAATTCATATGCACTTCTATTATCCTTATGGATACAATTTTTCAATTTTTACAATCTACAACAAATGTTGTAAGTTTCATACAAACATAATTTATTATTAAAAACCATCCATATGGTCTTTCACAAAAATGGTTGGAAAAAATTACATTCTTGATTGTGGTGGAAATTTCATTCCACACTCTTGATATTTTTTATTAGTATGCAAAGAAAAATGTACATGATGAAAAAAATCATAATGCATTAAAAATTAAACATGTTTCTTAGGTGCATATGTGATTCATTATGACATAGAAGGGTTTGTCCATCTCAAAATAGATTTGATAATGTTAATATTTATATAAAAAATAGAGTTCAGTTATTTTTGGGTAATATTTTTGAAATGTCTTGGATGTGGTTCATGGATATGATAACCAACTCTTATTTTACTACATCTCTTATATTGGTTGAAACCCTTTTGTTTTCTTTATAAAATTGTGGAAGTAAATATTTTGGAGCATTAGTTATAGCCTTTTATTTCCATGGGAGTCTACTATAGAATTACCATAAGTTATTATTATTGGTATCATCAAGTCTTATGTTTCCCAATTTATTTCATTAGTGTTTTTATATTTATGTTTAGTGTTATGTTTGTTTGTATATTTAATCACATAAAAGTGGTATTTGGATGATAAGAGTGTTGCTTGAGTTATCCTATCCCTAGCTTAGCCCTAGACCTATCATAGAGCCTTAAACATACTTTGTCAGCCATTATGCAAACCACATACACCTATAGTCAACTCAAACATATTCCTAGGGAAACTTTCCTAGATCCCAAACTAGTTTGCCTAGCAATTTACCAAGTGGACACTAGCACCACATTTGGGACACTACAACCACATGATGCTAGTTTCCCCAACTGGGTGCTACTATCCTTTGCCCTAACTCTCTCAAATGGATAATTTTTCAAACATTTGTGTTGGATAATTTTAAATTGATGTCATATAAGTGTCCAAGTGAGTGGATAAATTTTATTAATAGTCTAAAGTGACAATGACAAAGTGTACAATGTGTTTATCCTAATATGCTTGAAGTAGGCTTAGTTGATCTTCAGAGTTTAACTATTTAGAGATGATTAGGGAAGGGTATGAATTATTTAGATTATGAAAGAGTTCCTATAAAAGGTCAAGGATACATTTAGTTCTTATGTGGATAATTTAAATTCATCTAGTAATCCATGAGATGATTAGGGATGGGTAGGCAGTTTGATGATGTCATAATTGCCATGTGTGGATGAGTCAAGGGGAGTTGGTCATATGGTTATGATCAAATTAGTACCAAGTTATTATTTTAAAATTATCAATTCATATGATTAATCATAACCAAATATATGTTTGTGTAAATTTAGGCTCTCAGGTAGTTTGATAATGTTTTCCCATACTTAGCCAAATTTTCATGCGGAAAGAAAAGCTGAGTAAGAATTTTGATGTAGTCATATTTTGCACATGTGGTAGTTTCATAATGAGTTGATCATATTGGTTTGTTTATTTTTATTCCTATTTTTTATGAACTATTTTTTAGGCCATATAATGAATTTCATCAAAATATATGTATATGCAAAGTTATCCTTCCAAATAGTTCTAGGCATAGTTGGCTCGTGGCAAAAAAATCTAAGTAGCTTAATGGCATTATATATTGCACATGTAAGGGTTTTAGGACCAAATTAATATATGGTTATATTATCATATGTGAAGAGTTCATATGGTCTAAATTTGAGAACATGTGGGTGAGTGAGGTAAAATATATGACTATGCAAAGTTGGCCTTCCAAGCAGATAGCAATGGTCCCTATACTTAGTCTATTTTGAAAGAGATAAAGATTAGGACCAAATCAAGATCCAACAGTTCATAATAAATAATATAGATTTATTTAATTGAATTTATTAATCCAAATTTTTCAAATTTTTCAATGCTTAAACTAGTTAAATACTGAGCTCCTTACAAAAAGATCAGCAAAGCATGTTTGTTCCAAGGTGTCAAGAAGTAGCAAGATGAGGACAAGTGTTTGATGTTTAACACTGAGAAAAGGTAAAGACCAAGATTATACATAATATCAATTATTATTATATCTTTTTAAATATATATATCAATGGTTTTTATTAAGTGATAATATTTTAAGGTGTCTAATATTTAATACATATAAAGACCAAGCTACATACAGGAGATCGACAAAGTGTATTAAGTCAAATAGTCAAGATGAAGATCTAATGATGATAAATGGAAGGTAAAGGTTAAAATACTTCAAGTAAGATTTATATTTCATGATTAATATAAGATTTGAGGACATGATATAAGAACATAGTGTCTAAAGTTTGACTGTGACCATTGGCATTTGAATATTTGAATTTTGTAAAGGAAAAACCTAGTGCTTTGTATTTTGTCCATAACTTTTGATCCAAGATGAATTCAAAGGTGATATAAAAATAAAATTTTAAGAAGACTCTATGGAACATATATGATACCTATTTATAATATTTTATTGTATGTAAAGTCAGATATATTGAGCTCAAAAGTTGACTATGTGTTTGACTATGTTCTGCAAGTAATCTAATAGGATATTTGTGCTTATTTTGATGATGTTTGAATGTTTTATGATGTAATAGCTATTTGAAAGTATTTTAGAATCATTTTGGATAACTTTTTTGGTCTTTATATGTTTTACCAATAAATATTATATATGAATAAAGGCTTAAAAGTTGACTATGTGTTTATTTATGATGTTCTTGTGTGTCAGGTCAGTGTTTGAGCATATTGATCATACACAGATGTGAGAAGAGTTGAATGTTATCATTTGAGAAAGTCAAAGTTGTGATGTGGAGTTGACATATGAATTTTGAGGTGGAATTATGTTATTATTTTACTTGATGAAGTGCTAAATGGGTGATATGTCTTCATGAGACCTATAAGAGCTACAATGGCCTAATTGAAAGGTGTAGCTACTTAAGGGTGACCCATAGATGGCATGACTAACCTATGAAGATTTTATTGAGCTATGTATTCATATGATAAATTCATTAAGGGTTAAGGCATACCTAATTATTGACTAGGATGTTTATAATCATGAAGGCTCTATAAATAGTGAAACCAAATGAGATGGTTTCTAGACTTATGCAAGGCTTGTGTGAGAGTAGTGAGCATTACAGTGAAGAAGAGAGGATAGTTAGTGTGCCTATTAGATGAGTTGATGAGAATATTAGTTTTTTGACTATGTGCATCAATTTTAGGTCATATTTTTTATGTCATAATAGTGCTCTTATAGATTTGAAGGTTGAAGATGTGTGAAGAGGTCACAATGTGTATATGAGGGTAGTTTGAGTGAAGAAAGAGAGAGATTGTGGCATGCCTATATGAGAGGCCTATATGAGATAGAGAGTGAGTTTTTGTAGGGGTTAGAAAATTAGATATCCATCATCAGGTATTGAATACATTAGTTATAAGGTGGAGGTGTTCACTTCATAGGAGGGTCTAAAGGACTTGATCTTCCTTAGGGGAAGTTTCTCCTTATGAAACATGTGTTTCACTAAAGTCCTTTCATTAAAAGGACTTGACCAAGGTTTAAGGTCAAAATTATTTTACTAATAGGTGGTTAGGAGGACTTGATCATCTTAGGGGTAGGTGTTCCTTATGTAATAGGTGTTTCACTAAATTTTGGTCAAAAGGACTTCATCAATCTCTTATTTGTAATCTCTTATAGGACAAGTAGTCCATGTGTTACAAGATTGGGAATGGGTTTTATTCCCTATGAGAGTTTATCATAGGAAATATGTGTTGTGTGTATGATCTTGTGTATGTATTGAATTAATGAGCTCTCTTGTTAATGTTGATTTATCAAGTTAATATATGTTGATTGTTTAATAGTTTGAAAGGATTAGAATTGAAATTGAAATATTTGGGCTCACTGATTCACCCCCTCCCACTTAATGATTGTACCTCAAACAAATGGTATTAGAGTAGGTCCTTTGGTAAAGGATTAATAGGTTGAAGTTGATCCAAGGTATAATATGGGTATTCATCAAATACAAGGAGTTTCTCTACTAATAAATCATCAATGTTTAATAGATCTAATTATGTTTTTTGGAGTGCAAGGATGAGGACATACATTATGCCCCTAGGATTTGATGTATGGAAATCTATTGTGAATGGTTATGTTACTCCTACTACTCCTCCATCTATTGTTATAGATAAGAAGCTATTTAAAGATAATTCTAAGGAAATGAATGCCATCACTTATGGTCTTATAGAGATTGAGTTCATCAAGGTAATCCATTATAAATCTGCTAAAGAGATATGGGACAAAATTTAGATCATTTATGAAGGAGATTCAAAGGTCAATCTTGCTAAGTTATAGAATCACAAAAGGCAAATTGAAATTCTCAAGATGAAGGAAGAATATTCTATGTCATCCTTTCTACAAAGAGTTGATGAGATTATGAACATCTTCAGAGGTCTTGGAGAGAACCTTGAAGCGGCTACTATAGTTTAAAAAATATTAAGGTCTCTATCCCTCAAATTTGATCCAAAAGTATTTACTATAGAAGAAATTCATGATCTTACTCAATTGAAGATGGATCAATTGAATGTCACCCTTACTACCTGTGAGATGAGAGTACATGATGATATACCACCAAAAAATGAAGCAACTTTTAAGACTGAAATGAAGCCAAAGAAAAGGTAATAAACCCAAGGAAGATGGCATTTATGATATATATGAGGATGAAATAATTACTTTGATTTCAAATAAGTTGAAAATAGGTTCAGGAAAGTATAAGGGTAAACTACCCATACAATGATTAAATTATGGAGAGGTAGGATAATTTTATAACAAGTTCCCTCATAAGTATAATAAGGATGATGATGAAGAGAATTATCAAGGACATGATGATGGAAAGAGATCATTCAGTTTTGATAAAATCAAAAAGGGGTTCAGAAGGTTTGATAACAAGAAGAAGTACTTCAAGGACAAGAAGAGTCTCTACATGAAAGAAGATTGTAGCTCATCATATGAGAGTGAATTCAATGACTTAGAATAAGATCATGAAGATGATGGTTCTATTGAAGATGAAGCCTTATTCATGACTGAGGAATGTAGTTGATCAAATATAATGAAGTCTACTTGGAGTGATTTAGATGATGATAAAGATGAGGTGGAGTATGAGATTGAATTTATGAATGCTCTTGAAGGACTAAAGATTGAGAAGAAGATCAATAATAAGATGAAATCTAAACTCAAATACTATGAGGAGGAATTTAGTGTATTTGAGGCAAGAATGCATTAATATGTTAAGGAGAATGAAGATATGGTCAAGAATCTTAGTTGTCAATTGGAAATCCTATCTACAATCCTAAAATCTAAATAAGATGAGTTTTCAAGGTATGTATTTAAAAATGAGTCATTAAACTATGAGTTAGAGAAGACATCTAGTAAGGTGAATTCATTTTTGAAATTCAAAAATATCTCAATTGATCTAGACAATATTTTGGGTGGTCAAAAGCATGCAAGTGATAAGCCTAGTCTTGGATACAAAGAAGAACCAGAGAATGAAACTCTAGATAAGATGAAGACTATTATGAACAAGAAAAATATGACTTTGAAGACAAATCATTAGACAAGGAATGAAGGTAATAGAAGAATGAAATCAAATTAGATCATATAACTAAATCCCATGAAGTATAAAAATTTCAATGGTTACTAATATACTTGTAATCAGTTTGGGCATAGAGCTAGAGAATGTAGAAGACTATTAGAAATGAGTTTTCATGGAACTATGATGGGAATCATCATTCAAGAGGTGCGATCAAGGTTGAGTGTTTCAACTACAATGTTGTGGGACACTTTGAAAAACATTTTCCATATAAATTAAGGTAATTTGAGTTCAATTTAATAAGAATGGTTTGTTACAACTATGAATAAAAAAGTCACATTGCTAGATTCTACAAGAAAATGTCTATAAGTCAGCATATGTTTAATCAAGTTCCTCAAGTGAAAGAAATAAGGAAAGTCAAATCATGAAAGCCAAAGGTGTTAAGTGTGAGTCATGATGAGTATTCAAGTCCAAGTAATATATTTACTATGGTGGAGAATGCTTCAAAAGTTAAAGAGTGCTAAGGGATCTCATTATTTGCTCATGTTGTGATTGAAGAGGCCAAGCTAAAAAAGAAGACCAAGAACTGGTTGGGGCTAGTTATAAAGTGATTATGGATCCAAATGAACATCTTATTGTTTATAAGAAATTATAATTAAAATAAAACTAGTTTTTGGTGCCTAGTGATAAGGTTCCAAACAACAAGGAAGATTCTACAGATGAAAAAGTATGTTATGAATCTTTGTTGTCTCCATGTATTGTCAATTCAATCTTAGAAGATAAGGAGAATGTTATAGTGGTTGATATTATTCATTATCTTAAGCCTAAGAAGAATAAGAAGAAGAAGAAGAATAAATATAAACATCAAATCACCAAATAAGAGAAGGAATATGAAGAGTTGTGGGAAACTCTTAGTTTCACATTATTCTAGGACATTGTGAAGTAAGTTGTCTCTGTCTATGCTTTTTAGGAGACATCTTTCTTATGGAGAAGTAAGTTGGTGGGTTCAAGATAATAATGTGAATATATGTAGATACTTGTGTTTATCTTAGAAGGTCATTAGTTAACGGGGAGCAATAAGTTCATGAGCTTGATCTAGAGGTTTGTGAAAGAGCTATAGTACAGGGTCAGAATGGGTGTTTTTAGGTGGAATAATGAGATTGATGAGATGTCAAGCATATTTTGGTGATCATAAATTTTTGTACACTTCTTTGTAATTTTATTTAAGTGTTTTTATGGTCTGATGATATGTTGAAGTCAAATTAGATATTTTTTAGTACTCTCAGTTTTCTTAGTTTTAGCTTAAGAGCAAGCATGCCTAAAATGGGCTATAGGATGTATGGGTTTCAAAAGGTTTAGAATCTAAAATTTTGGTCTATAAGTATGTGATGGGTGTCTCCAAGTGTGCAATAATTTTCATACGTGTGTATTAACTATAAGGAGGTTTGTTGATCTTATTTATTTTGAGTTTCTAGGGTTTTGGGATATTCTAGAAAAGTGTTCTACCTAATGAGTTGAGGTATGGTTATTCTTAATAGTTTGAATAGACTAAATGGGTTATCAAATCATGTTTCACAAAGATTTGAAGGTTTTTGGATTTTAAGTTATTTAATTTTTTGTCAAGATGGAGGCCTAATTTGCTAGTAGGTTTGTAAAGGAAAGATGTTCCATAGGATGATCTAGGTAATTAAAATTAGTGTAATTGAGGGGGAATATTATAGTTCTCTAGATATGAAGTTTCAATTATTGAAGCTACCTCTACTAAAATTGTGGGTTATGCAAGTTCTAGGTAATGCTACAAGGAGTCTAGACTTGTGTAGTAATGAGATGTGATGTTTTTTGCTAAGTTAGAGCAAGGCATGAGTGTTTTAAGGAGATTTATTATGTTTTTTAAGATCATATCTCTATTTTTTTGAGTGTCATGAAGTTTTTTTGGTGGTCCCTAAGGTGGCTTGAGAGAGAAGGCTAGTAAGCTTGTATGGTGGTTCTTCATGGTGTGTGGAGATATAAATATGATAGGGAGGTGAAATTTCTCATAAATAGTAGGGGGAGTCCCTTAAATTTTTTTTTTGTGATTTCCATCATATTTCAATGTTTTTATGTGTTCTTTCTTCATTGGTTAGAGTGTTTGGTTGAAGAAGAGTGTTGGCTTATTGCTAGAGGAGGTTGTCAAGGCAAGAAGATGTAAGATCAAGGTAAGGGGGAGTTTTACTATATTTATAATATGGTCTTCTCCTTTTGGTAGTATTTTTAGGTCTTCAATATTATTTGGTTCCCACTTCTTCATTTTTTTAAAGGGGCAGAAAGTTATTATTATGAGAGTGAGTGAAAAGAGAGAAGGAAGGTGAGTTGTATGATGTGTGTTGATATCAATGACAAAGGGAGATATTTTTGGATATTTTTAAAGTTATGTAATTTAATTTTACAAGTGATTTGATGAATTACCTTGATATTCTAAAGTGATAATGACAAAGTGTTCAATGTGCTTATCCTAGTATGTTTGAAGTAGGCTTGGTTGATATTCAGAGTTTGACTATTTAGAAATGATTAAGGATGAGTCTAAAGTATTAAAATTATGAAGGAGACCCTATAATAGGTCAAGGATTAATTGAGTTATTGTGTGAATAAATTTAATTCATTTGGTAGTCCATATTTTTCATCTACACATTTTGTGTCCAAAGGCAAAAACTCTAAGTAGGCAATTTGATGATGTCATAATTACAACATGTGGATGAGTAATGGGGAGTTGGTCATATAATTGTGATAAAATTAGTCCCAAGTTTATATGGTCCAAGTATTAATTCATGTGATGAATCAAAACCAAAGATATGGGTGTGAAAAGTTGGGATCTTAAGCAATTTGATAGTGTTTTTTGATACTTACCTAAATTTGCATGTGGAAAGAAAAGCTGAGTAGGCATTTTGATGTAGTCATTTTTCTCACATGTGGTAGTTCAAAAATGAGATGATCATATTGGTTTGTTTATTTTTGTACCTAGGTAATATTCACTAAGTTTTAGGTCATGTGATGAAGCACATCAAAATATATGCATATGCAAAGTTGGCCTTCTAGGCATAGTTGGCTCTGTGGCAAAAAATTATGAGTGAGCATATTAATGTCATTATATCTTACACACACAAATGTTATAGGATAATATTTATATATGTTTGGATTATCCTATGTGAGGATACCATATGGTCCAAATTTGAGAACATATGAGTGAACAAGGTAAAAGATATGACTGTGTAAAGTTGGCCTTCCAAGCAAATACCAATGGTCCCATACTTAGTCTATTTTGAAAGAGATAAGGATCATGACCAAATGAAGATCCAAAAGTTCATAAGTGATCACATTAATTTATATAATTATGTGTATTGATTCAAAGATGACAAAGTTTTTGATGCTTAAATTGGGTAAAGATCGAGTTCCTTAGAAAAAGATTAATGGAGCATGTTTCTTCCAAGGTGTCAAGAAGTAAGGAGATGAGGACAAGTGTTCAATGTTTAACATTGAGCATAGATAAATACCAAGCTTATTCATAAAATAAATGGTTATCAGATGTTTTTACATATATATATATATATATATATATATATATATATATATATATATATATATATATATATATATATATATATATATATATATATATATATATATATATATATATATATATATATATATATATATATATGTAAAAACATCTGATAACCATTTATTTTTGTATTGAGCAAGATGATTTCAAGGTGTTCAATGTTTAACACATATAAAGATCGAGCTATGTATAAGAGATCGATAAAGTGTATTAAGTCAAATAATCAAGATGAAGATCCAATGATGAGTGATGAAAGGTATATTTAAAGATAATTAAAAGAATATATATGGTGTGTGATTAATCTAATATGTGAAGTAATGAGATGATATCATAATTTCTGAGGTTCAACTGTGACCATTGGCATTTGAATATTTGAATTTTCTAAAGGGAAAAACTAGTGCTCTATATTTTGTCCATAAATTTTTATCTAGGATGAATTCAAAGGTACTATAAAAATAAAAATTTAAGATGAAACCATGTTGAATATATTAAACCTAGTTATAAGGTCTGAATATATATACCATCAAATATATTGATCTCCAAATTTGACTATGTGTTTGACTATGTTCTGCAAGTAACCTGAGAATGATATTTGTGCTTGTTTTGATGATGTTCAGATGTTTTATGATGTACTATATATTATAAAGTATTTTTTACTCCTTTTGGATGATTTTTATGTTATTTTTAGGTTTTATCAATTAATATTTTATATGATCAAATCCTTAAAATTTAACTGTGTGTTTGTTCATGATGTTCATGTGCACTAGGTTAGTATTTGAACAGATTGATCATATGCAGAGGTAAGTAGAGTTGATTGTAGTCATTTAAAGAAGTTTAAGGGGAAATGTGGAGTGTAAATATTCATTTCAAGTTGGTCCTATGTTTTTTTAATCAATGAAGTGATAAATGGGTGAATAGGTCTTCATAAGACCTATAACAGCCATAAAGGCCAAATTAAAAGGTGTAACTACTTAAATGTGACCCATAGATGATATGACCAACCTGTGAAGATTATATTGAGTTGTGTCTTCATATGATATATGACTTAAGGTTTAAGGCATGCCTAATGGATAACCAAGATGTTGATAATCATGAAGTATCTATAAATATTGAAACCAAATGAGATGGTTCCTATACTTATGCAAGGTTTGTGTGAGAGTAGTGAGTGTTGAAGAAAAAAAGAGAGGATAGTTGGTGTGACTATTAAATGATTTGATGAGAAGATTAGTTTTTTGACTATGTGTATGACTTATAGGTCATATTTTTTATGTCATAATATTTCTCTTTCAAGTTTGAAGGTTGAATATGTACGAAGAGGTCTGAGTGTGTATATGAGGGTAGTTTGAGTGAAGAAAGAAAGATATTGTGGCATGATTATATGAGAGGATTGTATGAGATATAGAGGGATTTTATGTAGGGGTTATAAAATAATAGATCCATCATTAGGTGTTGAATGCATTAGTTCTAAGGTGGAGGTGTTCACTTCATAAAAGGGTTTAAAGGACTTGATCTTCCTTAGGGGTAATATGTCCTTGTGAAATAGGTGTTCTACTAAGGGTATTTGGTCAAAATAACTTGAAAAATAGGTGGTCAAGAGGACTTGATCATATTAGTGGTAGGTGCTCCTTATGGAATAGGTTTTTCACTAAATCCTAGTCAGAAGGACTTGATCATTCTCTTGTTTGTAATCTCTTATAGGATAAGTAGTCCATGTGTTGCATGCTTGAGAGTCGGTTTTATTCCCCATGAGGGTTTCCCATATGAAATATGAGTAGTGTGCTTGATATTATGTATGAATTAAATGAATGAGCTATCTTGTTAATGTTACTTAATCAAGTTTATATATGTTAATTGTTTAATAGTTTGAAAGGATTGGAATTGAAATATCTTGGCTCACTAATTCACCCCCACTCTCACTGATTATGTCTATAAAAATGTGCCCTTTCTAAGGTTGACTTAAGCATATTTTGTTATCTACACAATCTACAAATCTCTATAAATATAATTATATTTTCCCTCTATTCATTACATGGAAAATAGATGCAAAATCCTATTCAAACAAAAGATAATTGGAGAAAAATTAAGGTATTTTATCCCTATTATGCCTTACTTCTTCATACTACCATCAACAATATCCATAAGCCTAGTTTTCAAAGATTTCAAATCTCAATCAAATTTAAGGCATCCAAGTCCACTCTCATTCTATCATTCATTTACACTTGTACCAAGCACTAGGTAGGAGAACTACATTAGGTTTGATCCCTCTTCAGAGTATTGGTATGTAGGTAAATATCTTCACAGTGAGGTGTTGAGGATGTCCAGCCTATCCTACTAATGAACACATGATTATTGTT
This sequence comes from Torreya grandis, assembly GCA_037957365.1. NCBI lineage: Eukaryota > Viridiplantae > Streptophyta > Pinopsida > Cupressales > Taxaceae > Torreya > Torreya grandis. The sequence goes on from JARHVA010007462.1 coordinate 289,318, forward strand.
CATGCCATACTTGTAAGTAGGATTAGGGTTTGTAGACTAAATTAGGTTTTCTAGGCATAATACAAAGCTCTATATTTTATACACACAGGAATAAGACATAAAATCATAGGTATAAGTGCTCCCATAAAATAAGAAGAGTCCTATAAAGAGGAAAATAATTCCACTTTGAGGACACTACAACAATGCTACTATCAAGGTGGGGTGCTACTATCCAATGAGAAAATAGATCCTAATACCCTATTAAGGACACTCAAAATTATCTATAACTCAAATTTATAAACCTAGATAATCTACAATAGTAATTTTATATATAAGTCTCTATTTATGTATATTTATTATTATTATTACAAATTAAAAGATGTTCAAAATCTATAACAAATCAATGCTTAATTATTGCATATTATTTGACTGATTTAGTCATCTCAGCCCTTTAATCAAACATAAGGTTTACACATGTAAAACCCTATAAGGTTAAATCATGTGGTGAACCTAACTTACTTCTAATATTGCTTCAAACCCTAATTTTAATTAATCCAAAATTTAGTGCAATAAATCAAGGCTGCATACTTCTAATTTTCTATTTTTTTAGACAAACTAGATAATGAAATCAATTTCATATAAGGTTTTAATGTATTTGAATATAATTTAAATTTGTTACAAAGACACCTTAGTTTCAAATGACCCTAACCCTACACACACTTAGGGTTTTTATCCTTTTCTATTTATACTTAAACTTTAGATTCATATATCTTCTATTTCATATCATCATGATCATAATGATAAAATAAATTAATCACTTTTTTTTTCAAAGTTTCATACTTTCATTTGCATGTTTTATCCCTTTAATTTAGAATGAACTAAGAAGAGACATAAACACATGTATAAATGATCCTCTATACCAATTACAATATATGCCATATCTCATAAAATTTAATATCTCTCCTATGTTTAATTACATTACCAATCAAACCCATACACACATAGAGTATTTTGCACATAATCTAATAAATATGTTTCAAGTTTCAATGTCATATCTTATACATATGAAAAATCTCCTTCTCCTCCACATCTCTGTGAGGGTGATAACTACTTTCCCTCTAACATAGTTCATACTATCATTCTTCCATGAGTTGAATCAACCTATAATAATGTCACTATTCCCCATACTAAGCGTATTGACACCTCTTCCCTACCATGTATGTGCCTACATGTTTACTCATAAATAGCTAGGGTTTGCACTTGTGAGGCTCTACATGATTAAATTATTAGTATGAGTAAGATAATTTTAGGTTTAGAAAATTAGAATAAACTACTACATGAAAATATTACAACATTATTAAATCAATTTACAAGACAAAGGCTTTTAGGGTACAATAGTCTAAATCATGTTTATACATTTTCACCCAGTCAATTTGTGGTAAACAATATTACATATCAAAACATGAAATCAAAACAAAGTACATATAAAAATAGTGATTCAAAAGTCATTAAAAGGTAAAATAAGAGTTTGAGTGAGATAATAAGGGAAATTATTCAAGCTAAGTTGATCAACCTACCTCCTCTAAACCCAATGAGAAGATCTATTTTTTTGTGCATATCATAGAATGCTTAGGAATCACACATATTCATGTTTAGTAATAAACAATAAAATACAATAGGTAATTGATACAAATGACTCACACAATGACACATCATCCACATATATATTGACACATATACCAATTCAAAAAGGGTCAAATTCAAAATAAAAATAAAAATTGGTTACCAAATCATAAATCAGAACAATAAAAGGTTCCATAACCACAATCACAACAAGAGACAGTAGAACCATCATAGATAAATCAAGTAAATATACCTCTCTAAAATGAGGCTAAATGTTTAATATGTTATAATTTTAGTCAAAAATATCTACAACAATTTGATTATCATGGTCAAGGTTTGGGCAAGCAGGCCCAAGGCATCAGCTCTCCTATTCTATCAATTGATAATATTAGTCAACAGGGTTTGGGATTTATTGAACATCCTAAGTCACATCAGTCATAAATATAGTTTATCAAGTCAAAACATGTAGATACACAAGACATATTATATAAATAATAAGATCTTAAGTTGCAAAGTCAAAATCATGCTACACAAACAAAGATTCTCAAAATAGGTTTTCTATCAAAAGAGCCTCTACAACACCATATGTATACAATAAATATAATTTCAAAGGGAAAAATCACCATCAATATGCCAAATCACAATTTTGAAAGGTTAACTCCATAATATGAGGCAATTCCCTTTACCATTTTAAGTTATTATGATTCTAATGATGAAAAATACTTAGATTCTTATTACAAAAACATTCAAATACACCATAACAATCACACTACATAAGAGATTACCATTCCTATTTTTGACACAGGCCATATTGATAGTGAGTCTCCCATGAGACTCATTGGTTAGTATGGTTCCTACTCTTTCACATACTTCTCTCTCTCTCTCTCTCTCTCTCTCTCTCTCTCTCTCTCTCTCTCTCTCTCTCTCTCTCTCTCTCTCTCTCTCTCTCTCTCTCTCTCTCTCTCTCTCTCTCTCTCTCTCTCTCTCTCTCTCCTTGTACATAGTTTATTTTCATTTACTTGTACATAGCTTATACTCAGAAATAAATAAATAATATAACATGTCAAATTACATAAAACATTCAAATATTACTCAAAAAATAAAAAAATTATAGATTGTATGTATTGATATGTTTACATTTCTACTCCTTTCCATATATTAAATATTCCTAACTATCTTAGTACATTTGGTTTTATGATACACATATTCCTCACTTGTTCTTATTGAGTGATTCTAGATTACATACAAAACCCTCATCTACTATAATGATCCAAACTTGTTATCATCCACCCACTAGGGGCATATACACCTATATAGGTTTATAAATTTTATACATTTTCGCACTCAAGGGCTTCTCTTGCATAGTTTCTATTACCAAGTTCTATCCTTACATTTTTTACATTCCAGTTTACATATTGATACATCTTGATATTGATCATTATTACTCATTTCTCATATTTTTTTATGACTATCACTAGTTAGACCAGAATATGTACATATTATCATTTACATAGATTTGTATGACATAGTATACATGATTTCATTTCTAGTTTTCCTAGATTAGACTTGATTGTATTTCTTATGCTTATTACATGTCTAGGGCATTTGAATATTTCATTATTGTTTGGCTTTAATCCACTTCTCTGTTTGTATGCCTTGGATATGTGCCCATGTCCCTTGTGTTTGATTTCCTACTTTTATATGTATATAATTGAACATGTCCTTTTATGTGGATCTAAGCCTAATTTTATGTTGGTTGCATATGTAGATATTTAAACATGTCCTTATATATCTTCATTCTCAGATTTAGTGAAATGTGCCCATGTCCCTTGTATTTTATCCCCTTGGTCTACTTTTGCATGCCTCATGTGTTTGTATGTACACTTATTTGTATGATTCTTCACCATTACACTTGTATTTTTACATTACACACACCAATTTTTGATGCCATGATGGATTGCATGCATCTACCCTTCCTACTTGGGTGTCGTGATGGACATCATGCCCCATCAACCTAAGTAGTTACTCAAATTTACTATTATACACATTGATTACATCTATATTAACACCCCTGTGATATTCTATATTATATCTACATCTTCAATTACCTACTCATGCTTAGATACTTTTACATTCTGATATTATTTTTGTATATTATATTGGAATATCATGCATATGCTTCAGCTACCATATTTTGTAACACTACTTATTTTGAGGGTAATTTTTACACGGGTTTAAAACTACCTTCAAAAACGGGGAATTCGTAGGGGTTTTTCATAGATATCAAGCTCTTAATTTGCTATTCATATAAAAATTTCAGCACATAGGCTCAGTTTCAAAAATCAAACACAGGGTAGACATAGAAACACATAGACTTAGAAAGTAGTTTAAATCACCTAGATTTTAGACTAAGTAGACATTAGCACCTAGATTAGGAAACTATCACCATAGGGCACTATTTTCCACTATAAGCTACTACTATATAGTATCCACAACTTCAAGATAGTCTATATTAGACATCCCATTACACCAAGTACAAGATAGATTTTCACATATATAGTCATAGATTTGACAGTTATGTTTAGACTTTTCTCAAATACATTCATTTCATCTCAGATTTGGGGGAATCATGCATGACATGATCCCTTCCAAATTAATTTCAATCAAAAATATTTAGTTATTACATACTCAATTTGAATTTAGTATACTCAAATTCTAGATTGGGAGCATGTGAACAACACATAGTTTTCTTATCCTAAGCTATGCACAGGTTGATTAGATGGAATGAAAAACTCCATGTCATTATTTATGATATATACACTTGATATCATATTCCATTTTCTCACCAAATTCATGACTTACTCCATCTATAGTGTTTAGCATTCCCAATTGGATTAAAGCTACCTAATATATATGAGTGGCCATGAAGCTAACATACATAGTTAGATTTACTCAATCATATACGTTTAATACTTTTCATATTTTAATTAAAAATTCATCTACTTAACACAAGTGGGAAATTATGGAATCATGGCATACTTGAGTTATTAATTCACCCACATGAGAGAGTTAGACACACTTATAGTGTTATCCATGATATTCAAAAATTAGGATCCACCGAGCAGGGGTGGGCAATGATGGAGTCACAATTTTATTGAGTTCTTGAGCTACCCATATTTGGATTGGGAAAACCATCAACTAAGTCCAAGCTATTTAGTGATATGATCATTATGTAAATTCACACACATAGGTTGTCACCATGTTCATGCATTGGTTTGCATACCTAATGAGGTGTATTCATTCATTTCCTCTTTATTTACTCAAATTTACTTAGTTACTTTATTCAACATAGTCTTTTGATTTTGATCATATTTTAAGGACTTATTTTTTCATGTTTAATTGCATGTCATTAATTTATCATTTTTCACAGACATAGACCCAGATTCATGTACTTAGACTCAACTACATAGGATTCACTTCCAAAGTAAATCTAGGTATGTTTCTTTTCCCTTTACACTTCTTTGTTGCATTTCTAGAATAAATGGGGGCAAATGCAATCACCTAAAAGTGGTATTTGAATTATAAGAGTGTTACTTGAGTTAGACTATCCCTATATTATCCCTAGACCTATCCTACAGCCTTAAACACCCTTTTCCAGCCATTATGTAGACCACATACACCTATAATCAGCTCAAACATAGTCCTAGGGCAGCTTTCTCAAATCCCAACCTAGTTTGCCCAATAATCTACTAGGTGGATATTAGTTCCACATTTGGAACACTAAAACCACATGGTGCTAGCATACCCAACTAGGCACTACTATCATTTTTCCTAACTCTTCTAAAAGGATACTTTTTCAAATGTGTGCCCCTCCTAAGGTTAGCATAAGTAATTTTTCTTATTCGTACAAGCTACATATCTCTATAAATACAAGTCTATTTGACCTCTATTCACTAAATGGAAAATATATGTAAAATCATATTTAAACAAAAGATGATTTGATCAAAATTAATGTATTTAGTCCCTATTATACCCTAGTTTTGCATACTACCATCTATAGTAGGCCCAAGCCTAGTTTTTAAATATTTCAAAGCTCAAGCACTTTAAAGGCATCCAAGTTCACTCTTATTATAGCACTCACTTGCACTTGCACCAATCACTAGGTGGGAGAACTAAATAGAGCTTGATCACTCCTCAGAGTACTAGTATGTAGGCAAATTTATTCATAGCAACATGGAAAATGTCCAGCCTATCCTACTAATGAACACACAATTATTTCTCATGCCATACTTGTAAGTAGGACTAGGGTTTACACACTAAATTAGGTTTTCTAGGCACAACACAAAGTTTAAAATTTTGTATGTGCAGGAACATGAACTAAAAACACATGTGGAAGTGCTACCAAAAAATAGGAATAGTCCCACAAAGAGGACATTAACACCAATTTGAGGACACTACAATAACATGGTGCTACTATCTAGGTGGGTCACTACTATCTAGTGAGAAAATAGATCCTACGACCCCATTGATGACACTTAGACTTGTCTAGAACCTAGTTTTTAGAACCCATATCATCTATGATAGTCATTTTCTAGATAAGTCTCTATTTATGCATATTTATTACTATTTTTATAAAGTTAAAGAAGGTCAAAATATATATCAAATTAGTTCTTAATTATTTCATATTATTTGACTAATTTATACATCTTATCCCTTTGACCAAACATAAGAATTACACTTGTGTTAAACCCTAAAAGGTTAAATCAGTATAATCAAATTTATCTCCTTTTTTAACCACATATTATAAAAGTAATTATGCATCAGGTAGCATTACTATATTTGGTTTTTTTATTCACACTATCATATGTTATGAATTATATATTTTTTTAATAATTTACTTGTATTTTCCATCAATATTAGGTGTTATTAACCTTAAGGTGTACATTATAGGTCTCATGTTAGCCATTTTCATTAGTGAAACCAAAAATTAACATCTCTGAGTATCTTTTGATTTTTCAAAGTAATTATCGCAAGTGATTTCATATTTTATTATTGAATGGTGGTCAAACATTTTATCAAGAATAATATTCCAAATATTTTCATCAATTTCAATTAAGTACATGGGTCTTCTATGTGCTTTATCAAAATTTAGTAATTTATTATTTCTAATCATGATAAACTACTGAGTAAATAAGAATGCTAAGATATATAATAAATCACAAAAACTCATATGGAACTTACTATTTTTTGAAAATATTCTAAAATGGAAAAATACGAAAGATGAATGACTTAGCTAGTAATTAGACATGCAAGCCTATGGCTATGACTATGAAAATTACTATACGGTTGTGTGACATCACTATTAATCAAGAATAGGGATTCACATTTTCATAGGAAAAGGCTAGAATATTTCTATGGGGTTAGCTTCTATTAGTATATATGTGGTACATCATAATTTTTTAGAGTTTTTTTAATCTTTATGTGAAATATAATAGGTACACCTTCACCTATAGGTCATAGGTGTGTGATAAAGATAACTTGAATCACCGTGGATGAAATTATGTGCCTTATTATTCACTTATAACCATGGATCAAGAAACCATGAGGAATAAAAATAATAAATGGGAAAAGGAGGTTAATGGATGAAGTTGTGTTTGACCTTAGCACTCCATGTGTTATTCTCTACCTATATTCCAATACTTTGACGATGGATCAAATTCCATGTAATTATCCTATGTTACAGTGTTGTGCGTAAAATACTAATGTAATGTTATATCCTAGAGCAATCCTAGTATAGTTATGTACTTCAACAATGACTACTGACCTTGTAAGTATATTTAAACATAGTTGAGGGATACTTGGGTTGTGTGGAATCATAATTGATAAGAATTGATGCCTTATTCTTATTGTGTAGTTAGATATTATAGTGATTTTCAATCATGGCAACCTCTAGTGAACAAATGGTTAGAAAATTTAGCTTTATAGTGGTATTTTAGAAATTTTTCTTGAATGATACTTATAAAATGTGTGGGATGACTCCTTAAGTACATTTTAATTTGATAATTTAAATATTTTTTAGGAGGATGAAACTAGTGGATTCAGACACTACTAGTAAATGGTATATTACTAAATGAGTGGCCTAGTCTGAGGATTATAGACAACTAAAATAGAAGTGTGAATCAATCTATTAATGAGTTTAGGTTACATGGAATGAATAATATGAGTATTTAATATCAAGACTTATTAAGGGTATAGGGTTATATTCATAGCTAAACTAGAAGGTCCAACTTTATGAGAGAGATCTGGAGGATTCATCATTTGATCTTGTCCAATGATCTCTCTCTGAAATATCTCAAATGCTATATAGAACTCTATACAGTCCAAATATTCATTTTATGATGTGTTATGGACCCTACACCAATTGGGTAAATCAATTTCTATGATATTGATTTACGGAAGTTTATTATACTATTATTGTTATGCATTATTAATGGGCCTATTGAAAGGCTTGTTATATCTTGGAAAGGAAAAATTTTGATTATTGGTATTACCCATCCTCTTCTACATGTTCAAGAAATTATTGCTCAACTTTTGAACCATTCTTTGTATAGAATATAATTGAGCTTTATTAGATTCAGAACCCTAAGTGATTATTGCATTAGTAGGATCTTGATGTTCATTCTATTATTGGTTATTCCTTTGTATCTGATTATTCAAGAAATTATAATTTTGATTCATTATCTATTGTGTCATGGGAGATAGAGTGTATAAATAATTTTGATTAGATGTGGGGGAATTCTAATTTTCACATTGAATTGTATTCAAGGATGGAAGTCTATTATTGAGTGCTTGACCCCCTAGATTATGAGGGATAAGTTGTGGATTGAGATGTTTTTCAATGTTATAGCTTCCTAGAATGCCAAAAATAGAGTATTAGTATTGGTAGCTTTTTGTAAGAACAATTCATTAATAAGATCTAGGGAATTATTATATATCTTGAGTGTTTGATTCTCATATGGCTTATATGTAGTGTTCAATCAAGTATGCATATTTTAGAATATTGCATTAAAGGATTAGATGGACTTGTTAGGTTTCCTTTTCATGATGGAAAATAGTTGATATACCAAACTTGGATTACCTACTTATATAAATTATGAAAGGAACATATTTTGACTCTCATTTCATGAGGTGATGGAATTTTCTTGAAATTAAGATACCAATCATAACAAGAATCATACAAAGTAAAAAAAGTCTACATGTAACATCCTCATGGATAACATTTATTAATCTCAAGGTGGACTTAAATTTTATATATTCTTCATCCATCCTCCCACTTAAGGGGAGAGGGTAGGAAAATAATTTTATGTATTCCTTGATAGATCATATTGGTCCCCAAAGGTGGTAATGACAGACTTAGTTAACTAGGGTTGAGCCATAATAAGGTTGATAAATGGGATGTTTCTTATAGGGTAGGGTTTTTAGGTTCTATGTATCTTAGGGATGACATGTATGGGTCTAGGCCTCTTAGAGTTTGATAATGATGAAACAAAAAATTTATCTTGGGCCCTATACCTTGTTAGTCTCCTAGGTGCCTCCATATGATTGGTCCTTATTTATTGGTAAAAATCTCAAGTGTGCCCTCCTAACACTAACTTTTTATTTTCTGTTAATGTGGGTTTTATGTAGACCTCAAATATTTTAAATGAAGTACTAAAATTTTTGGATCTCTATCAAATAGGATTCCAATTTGGGGAATGAGTTATAGTTATGTGGTTAAAACAACCAAGTGGTGGAATGACAAGTTAAGCCTATGGATTATTTAACTAGGTTTGTGGCTAGATACATGGATTCCTATAAAAAGGGTAGAACATTAGATGAATTAGATGGGTGGAAAACTATTATATGGTGGGATGATCTCAATAAAACTCAAAAATAAGGAAGGTTAAGGTAGAAAATAAGGCTATATTCTTTGAAAATTAATTTCTAAGGTTGTTTATTTAGTGGACAAGTATCTCAAGAACTAGTGTTTGATGTTTGCAGATTTTGCATACTCACCAAAAAACATGGTTAGAAATATAGGATAACACATATAGGATGATTAGTGGTCTTAACTAAAGGTTACTCTTGTTTAGGAATAATTTTATGCATTCCTTGATAGATCATATTGGTCCCCAAAGGTGGTAATGACAAACCTAGTTAACTAGGGTTGAGCCATAATAAGGTTGATAAGTGGGATGTTTCTTATAGGGTAGGGTTTTTAGGCTCTATGTATCTTCGGGATGACAAGTATGGGTCGAGGCCTCTTAGAGTTTGATAATGATGAAACCAAAAATTTATCTTGGGCCCTATACCTTTTTAGTCTCCTAGGTGCCTCCATAATGATTGGTTCTTATTTATTGGTAAAACGCTCAAGTGTGCCCTCCTAACACTAACTTTTTATTTTCTATTAATATGGGTTTTATGTAGACCTCAAATATTTTAAATGAAGTAGCCTCTAACAATTTTGGATCTCTATCAAATAGGATTCCAATTTGGGGAATGAGTTATAGTTATGTGGTTAAAACAACCAAGTGGTGGAATGATAAGTTAAGCCTATGGATTGTTTAACTAGGTTTGTGGTTGGATACATGGATTCTAATAAAAAGGGTAAAACATTAGATGAATTGGATGGGTGGAAAACTATTATATGGTGGGATGATCTCAATAAAACTCAAAAATAAGGAAGGTTAAGATAGAAAAGAAGGCTATATTCTTTGAAAAGGAATTTCTAAGGCTGTTTATTTAGTGGACAAGTATCTCAAGAACTAGTGTTTGATGTTTGTAGATTTTGCATACTCATAAAAAAACATGGTTAGAAATATAGGATAACACATATAGGATGATTAATGGTCTCAACTAAAGGTTACTCTTCTTTAGGATACTATTTCACACCTTTGAATAAGAGATTATAGTTCAGACCAAGAAGTTATCTAGGGTAGTTGTGGCTCAAACCTAGAAGACTATATCTAAGGAGATACCTCTACACACTTTGAATTATTTATTCAAATTGTAATAATTTCTTAAATTAATTAAATATAAAAATTCCTCAATATATATTACACATCTAAGGCTAATATTAATAAATAAAACAATCAGATTCATCTGTAGCATTATAGACAAAGAAACTTCAAATTCATTAACATAGAGAAAGAAGAAGAAAGAATAAACACAGTTGTATGACAATCAATTTCTTGTTATATTTCTATTTATTCATCCAAAACTTTGACCCTTTGAAAATAAGGTTCTAGATGTATATAAATAACTTGGGGAAGGGGTCACCTCATCCTCTAAGTTTAGAAAATTTTGATTACATCTTAAAAGACTATTTGATAAGTCTTAGTTACATGTTGATAACTTATAGATATATCAGTCATGCAACATGTGAATGTTAACAAAAATGATTTAGATGGTTATGATATAGATGCAACTAGGACTTAACTATTCCTTTATAATTGCTACATGCAAAATTATATAAAATAGCCATTAATCTAAATCAACTCTTGATTAATGTTTCTCAAAATTGTCATTAGAACTATAGTGGTGTTTATGCTTTTGATGATGTGGTAACTAGAGTTGTACATAGTGATGCTTTCATGGATTGAGTTGAAGTTACATCAAAGTTAAAGTATGAGGTAACACAAATGTGGTGGTTATTACTAGAATTGTAGGTAGAGTTGGTAGAGTAGAACTAATAGGTGGTGTTTGTGTGTCCTTATTATTAGCATCTAACTCTTGGTAATGTTTAAATACCTTAGCATGATGTGTAAAAATTAGTTTCATACCTAGAAGATGTAGCCTAATCACCTTACTTGTCTATTCCATAAGTCTAGTGTGTTCTATCTTGGTGGTTCTAAAGCCAACCCATAAGACTTCTACCTCTATTGCCTTTTTTCTGGCTATAATCAATTTAGTTGCAATGTCTTCTAAACTTAGCCCTTAAATTCTTTGTTTGAAGCCATCAAAGGCTTGTTGAAACATCTGATCAAATGTAGCTCGAGTCACTAGCTTCATTTTGTTATCCCAAATTATTTTCAATTCAAGATTAGTCAAAATTTGCTCATCATGCTTCTCTTATTTGGATAATTTATTTACTAGAGATTTAGATGATGATACCTAATCTTAGGCCTCCTATGTTCTTATTAAAGCTAAATTCAAAAAAAATTACACCTCCAAATGGGTTATCAAGTTCAAGTGGTTCAATTCCTTGTTAAAGGTTTACAATACTAATAAATTTAGCTTATTATTATCCTCTCTGAGAGGATTGAACAATCTGGTTAGAAAATTTACATGGGGAGCCAAACTGACCATTAAAAAATGAATGAAATCTAGAATTTCATACATTATAAGTGTTGTATTCTCTACATCCTACTCAATACCTTGGAAAAATTGAATTACCGGTGTTGATCTCTAAGGATTTATAACTCCTCTTCAAGCTATTGTCTAGCCATTTCTATTCCCTCATGTATGGCCAAGATTGCCTCAATATGGGTCTCTATGTAGAAATTGAGGTCCTTAATGTATGGGGACTAACCCTTCTATCTAATTTTTCTCTTCAAAACAAAGTAAACCTCTTTTGTTGGGGATCAACCAACAATTTGATTACACTTATGAAAGCAATAAACACGGAATTAAATTAGAATGATAAGTAACTAGAATCAGATAATAGCAAAGAATAAGAGATACAAGAAACCACCCTGAAAACTTGTATTAAACTTTATAGAAGGAATACAATTGAAGAAACTTCTTTCTTCCACACCTCTCTCAGATGTACAGATCTCTCTCTAGATCTCTTTCCCTCAAGAGCTCTCTCTCTCTCAAGTACAATCAACTCCAACAACCTGGAATGATTCACCTATACAATTCCATATTGTTCTTTCAACATACCAATACACTAAGCTAAGAAGATCTAATTCTACATATAGAATTAGGAGACTTGAGCATGCATTTACAACCAACAGTTAAGCCTCTTGAACAAGGGCTCTAAAAATAGTCTTACTAATAATAGAGATGTGGACTTAAGACTATGACTTAAACTCATCATGCAAACACTCAGTTCTGTCCTCGTAAATAGCTTTCTGGATGCACAAGTAACCGACATCGGTTCCTACCTATTTGCCTGTGACCGACGTCAGCCGATCCCTGCCGACGTCAGAGTCTCCTAAACTGCACCTGACTGATGTTGGTTGCTCCTGACTGACATCAGTGACTATGTAAACTTACAACTATTAAAATCTGTTCCTTGGTGAAGCTTTTAGGCTCCACACCTTAACAATCTCCCACTTGGAGATAAATAGCTACACCAGTACCTGTACAACAACATCTTCTAGCTCCTCCATCTTCAACTCAATCATGAAGACCAATAGAAGTTGAATGAAGATTCAACTTCTCCTTTGTAACTAGCTTGGTTAGCATATCCGTAGGATTCTTATCTGTATGGATCTTCTCTAGCTTCAATTCACCATCCTCCAATGCCTGTCTTATGAAGTGGTACCTAAGCTATATGTGCTTTGTTCTTGAATGAAAGGTTGAATTCTTAGCCAAATGAATTACACTCTGACTATCACTGTATAATCTGCAACTCTCTTGCTCCTTTCCAAGCTCTTCCATGAACCATGTCATCCATATCATCTCTTTGCTATCCTCTATGACTGCAATATACTCTACTTCTGTAGTTGACAAGGCAACAACCTTTTACAACTTTGATATCTAGCTAACCGTCATTCCACCAATAGTGAAAACATATCCTGTGGTGTTCCTCTTGCCATCCAAATCACCTACCATATCTGAATCTACATAACCATGTAGAGAAGTATTTGAACCTCCATAACACAAATGCCTACTGCTGGTTCCTCTCAGATATCTAAGGATCCACTGAACTGCTTTCTAGTGCTCCTTTCCTAGATTGGCCATATACTTACTTACAACTTCCACTACTTGGGCAATATCCGGTCTAGTACAAACCATTGCATACATTAAAATCCCTACTGTGGAAGAATATGGAACTTTACTCATGTACTCTACCTCATCATGTGAATTAGGACATTGTTATTTACTCAACTTAAAATGTCCAACCAAAGGTGTGCTTACCAGTTTTGCATCTTGCATGTTGAACCGTTTCAACACCTTGTTCACCTAATCCTCTTGAGACAAAATCAACATGTGATTTTTCCTGTCTCTCTTAATGCTCATGCCAAGGATTTTATTTGCTGCTCCCAAATCCTTCATGGCAAATGTTTGAGCTAATTTCACCTTAAGCTCAGAGATATCCTACATGTGTGATCCTGCAACCAACATATCATCTACATACAACAACAAAATAATATATCTACCATTATCCAATCTCTTAAAATACACACAATGGTCAGATTGACACCTACTGTAGCCATGCTCAATCATAAACCTATCAAATTTTAAATACCATTGTCTAGGAGCTTACTTGAGGCCATACAAGCTTTTCTTCAATCTACACACTAACTTCTCCTTACCTTTGACCTCAAATCCTTCCAGTTGTTCCATATATATTTCCTCATCTAAATCTCCATGAAGAAATGTTGTCTTAACATCAAGCTACTCAAGATGCAAATCCTCAATAGCAATTAAAGACAATACAGTCCGTATAGAAGTCATTTTAACAACAAGAGAAAAAATCTCACCAAAATTAATACCTGGCTTTTGTACAAATCCTTTCACTACCAACCTGGCCTTATATCTCATATGTCCATTCTCACCTTCTTTTAACCTATAGGTCCATCTATTCTTCAGTGTCTTCTTACCAGCTGGCAACTCAACCAAATCCCATGTTTGGTTCTCTTTCAAGGACTCCATTTCCTCAACCATGCCACGCTCCCACTGACTCTTAGACTCCACCTGTATTGCTTCTTCAAAACTCTTTGGTTATCCACCATCAGTTAGTAATAAATAGAATAATGAAGGGGAATATCTAATTGGAGGCTTACTTACCCTTTTTGACCTCCTGATGGGCGTGTGAGACTCATCCACAACACGCTGTCCACCCAAATTCTCTGATAGTGACTGACCTCGGTCACTTCCAGGCCTGTTACTGGCTGACGTCAATTCTTTCTGACTGATGTTAGTGCATGTCCTACCAACATTGGTCTCTGTATGACTGGCATTGGTTTCTATTCTATCGACGTTGGTTCCTGACCTACCGACGTCAGTCTCTATGTTTTCCTACAAGTGATTATTTCTTTTTCTCATGAGCTCATTTTGGACCGTTACCTCATCCAATTCTCCATTGCTCTGCCCAGATTGATTCAGCTTCTTCAGCTGATCACTATACATCACTTTTTCATTAAAAACAACATCACGGCTCCTAATTATCTTGTTAGTTCCTAGATTCCAAAATCTGAAACCAAAATCATCTAAGCCATAGCCAATAAATGTGCACCTCATAGACATAGCATCCAGCTTCTTTCTATTTTCCTTATCAACGTGCACAAAGGCTTCACAACCAAAAACTTTGAGAAATGAGAGATCTACCTTTTTACCTGTCCATGCCTCTTCTAGAATTCCACCATCCAGAGCTATAGAGGGTCCTCTATTAATCAGGTACACTGCAGTATCAACAGCTTTTACCCAAAACTATAAGGGCAAACCAGCATGCAATCTCATACATCTTACACGCTCCATGATTATTCTGTTCATCCTTTCAACAATTCCATTATGCTGAGGTGTCCTTGGAACTGTCCTTTGCCTACGAATTCCATGCATATAACAATACTAGTTGAACTTATTACTGTAGAACTCACCACCATTGTCAGATCTCAGGCACTTCAATCTTCTGCCTATTTCATTCTCAACCATAGCTTTCCAAATCTTAAAAGTCTCAAATACATCAGATTTCTTCTTAATACAATAGATCCATACCTTTCTTGTAGCATCATCTATGAACAAAACATAGTACTATGATCCTCCAGTAGAAGCAACCTGAGCTGGTCCCCACACGTCTGTGTGAACAAGCTACAACTTATGCTTCTTCTTTGTTGGCCTAGTCTTGAGAAAACTCATTCTCTTTTGTTTCCCAAAAAAATAGTGCTCAAAAAAATCCAGATCTATGCTTTTCAAATCTAAAAGCTTACCTTTAGACTTAAGAATTGACATTCCCTTCTCACTTATGTGCCCAAGCCTTGAGTGCCACAATTTTGCATCCACATCTGAAGTAGATAATACAAAAGGAGAATTGTTAGTAACACAATTACATAAATAGAGAGTACCTACTCTCTTACCTCTGGCCATAACAAGTGCACCCTTGGTCACCTTCCAAGATTTAGCTATGAGAGTTACTGTACAACCCTCATCCCCTAACTTTCTTGCAGAAATCAAATTCCTCTTCAAGCTGGGAACATTCATAACATCTCTCAACACCCATGTGTTGCCATTCTGCATTTTCAGCTGCACTTTACCTTTGCCAATAATTTTACAAGGCTCATCATCCCCTAAATACACTATTCCAAAATCTCCATGGATATAGTCACTAAAATATTCTCTATTAGGGGTAGCATGAAAAGATGCACCAGAATCTAAAACCCAAGATTCTATATTATTATGCAAAGAGAATATTAAATCATCTTGTATAATACCTACAACCTTTGCTTCTTCTTTTCCTTCATGCTGATTGTCCTCCTTAGGCTTTAACCAACAATCTCTACTTATGTGCCCCATCTTTCCACAATTCTAGCATTGTGGCTTCCTACCATTTCTAGATTTGGATCTACCTCTCACCTTAGACTTAGATCTTGATCTCCCTTTCTTACTCTTCTCTTTTTGCCTTCCCCTGCTCTCAAAACTTAAAGCATTCCCTGATGTTTCCTCTGTGCTTTTCCTACAAATTTCCTCATTCAAGATAACACTAACAACATCCTCTACTTTTAAAATATTTGAAGTAGATGCAGTATTACTAACTACCATTACTAAGCTATGCTAGCTTTCAGGCAAAGAACATAATATTAAAAGAGCTTTAATTTCATCATCAAACACAATATTGACTAAACTTAATTGATTTACAATCCCATGGAAATCATTCAGGTGATTTGATACAAATCCACCTTCCTGCATACGCAAATTAAATAATTGCTTCATAAGATAAACCTTATTAGAAGCTGAGGGTTTTTCATACAAATTTGCTAAAGTAGTCATTAACTCTACCATAGACTTTGCCTGTGATAAATTAGATATCACAGTAGATGCTAGACTCAGTCTTATAGACCCCAGAGCCTTTCTATCAAAAACTTCCCATTCTTCATCATCTATGTCTGTGGGCTTCTTTGCAATCCCACCTAATGGTAAGTATAGATTTTTTTGATACAGATAATCCTCTATCTGCATTCTCCAATGTTGATAACTTTTGCCATTGAACTTCTCCATTCTCAGTTTATTTTCTTCTGCCATTGCTTCTCCCACTCAAACAGAAATCCCTATAGAAACCCCTGTGAGTAACCTGTAATCAATACACACTACACAGATCTGAACCACCTGTTAGTGAACCTGAGCTCTGATACCACTTGTTGGTATCAAGCTATGATCCAACAACTTGGCTCTGATACCACTTGTTGGGGATCAACCAATAATTTGATTACACTTATGAAAGCAATTAACGCGGAATTAAATCAGAATGATAAGTAACTAGAATTAGATAATATCAAAGAACAAGAGATACAAGAAACCACCCTAAAAACTTGTACTAAACTCTTTACAGAAGGAATATAATTGAAGAAACTTCTTTCTTCCACACACCTCTCAAATGTACAGATCTCTCTCTAGATCTCTTTCCCTCAAGAGCTCTCTCTCTCTCTCTCAATTACAATCAACTCCAACAACCTGGAATGATTCACCTATACAATTATGTACTGTTCTTTCAACATACCAATACACTAAGCTAAGAAGATCTAATTCTACATATAGAATTAGGAGACTTGAGCATGCATTTACAACCAACAGTTAAGCCTCTTGAACAAGGGCTCTAAAAATAGTCTTACTAATAATAGAGACGTGGACTGAAGACTATGACTTAAACTCATCATGCAAACACTCGGTTCTATCCTCAGAAATAGCTTTCTAGATGCATAGGTAATTGACATTAGTTCCTACCTGCTTGCCTATGACCGACGTCAACCAATCCCTACCGACACCGACGTCTCCTAAACTACACCTGATCGACGTCAGTCGCTCCTGACTGATGCCTGTGACTGTGTAAACCTACAACTGTTAAAATCTGCTCCTTGGTGAAGCTTTTAGGCTCCACACCTTAACATCTTCCCTTTCCTCTAAGATCCAAGTTATTCTAGAGTTATCCTAAATCTTCTTCTACTTGACCTACTAGACTAATGTTGTAGCCTTATCAAATAATGAGATCGTTGTTGAAATTTTAGTGATCTTTAGATTGGGTCTTTTAGAGGTCAAAGCTCATAACTCCTTATCCCAATTTGGAAGAGTGAGCTCCAAAGCATCTAATGTTTTAGATTGCACTTGCACATGATCTTTAGGGATTAGAATCAATTTTAGAGGAAGGATTTGTTGGAAATATTGTCATTGATGTCAAAGGTCTAGAATTATTGGTGATAAATGCCCCATTACATTTAATGATGTTTATAATAGTCATATCTTGGCTAATGTGTGTTAATATTTATTTAATATTAATGAATATATTTTTCATTGTATATAAGACAAAAGAAGGGCCCATGGAGAAGTCAAAGAGTCACGGGGTAAAGACAAAAGAAGAATGGGACACATTTTCCCATGAAGAGTCATCTTGGGGAATTCCAAGAGTCACCAAGGTAAAGACAAAAGAGGGAAGGATGATTTTGCTCATGAAGGGTCACCACTTGACTTTTCAAAGGTAAGGATATGAAGGTTCATACAAGATAGGTGCCATTTTCCATGAGGATTGAAGGGTCACAAAGGGGGAAGGCCAAAGGCCATTTGGAAAGCTATAAATAAAGGCTTGAGAAGCCATTTGTAATGTGTGAGATAGAGTTTATTTTGAGATAGAAATATCTAGCTTAGAAGAGCATTGTGAGAGATGAAAATGATTTGTATTTGTTATATCTAGCTTAGAAGAATAAAGGTGAGAGAGGAAAGAGATATTATAATGAACTATCATTTATTGAGATAGCTACATTAAGATATAGTTGTGTGGTATACACAAAGGGGTTGGTGATCCTGTGGGTTGGTGCTCATGAATTGTTGATGTGTTGGTGCTCTTGTGGGTTGGTGCTCACAAATTATTGCTATGTTGGTGCTCATTAAAGGGTTTGGTGCTCCTGTGGGTTGGTGCTCATGAATTGTTGATGTGTTGGTGCTTAGTAAAGGGGTTGGTGCTCCTGTGGGTTGGTGCTCATGAATAGTTGTTGTGTTAGTGCTCATCAAAGGGGTTGGTGCTCCTACAAGTTGGTTCTTGTGAATATTGTTTGAGTTGGTGCTCATTCATATACTTGAGATTGTTCTCCATGGTTTTTCCCACATTAGGTTTCTATGTTATATCTGGTGTCTCTCTCTCTATCTTGTGTGTGTTTATTATTTCAATTTTATTGCATATCTTGAATGTTTGGTTAAGTGGAATTTGATTAAGGGAAATTTTTATAAGATAATGATATAATGATTCATCACCCACTCTCAGTATATCCTATGCTTAACAATTGGTATCAAAGCAGGTTCCTTTTTGAAAAAAATTTACAACTTGAAGGTAGATTGGGAAAGCACAAGATGGCCATACATGAAGGTGCCTCTGCAAGCAAAAGAATAGTTGATCAAGAAGAAGAAGAGGATGAATCCAAAGTGAATCTAGAATGAGAACTCATTTGTGCCTTAGAAGATTTAAAAGTTGTTGAAAAGAAAAACTGAAGATTGAAGCACCAAATCAAGAAAAATGAAAGGAGTCAAAGGAGATAATTGAAGATCTACAAGCACACTTTTAAGAAGCCAAGAAGAATGAAGATCTAACGCCATAGTTAAAAATAGTAAGAAAATAATGTGAAAGGTATGTTATTTAAATTGCTTCTTTAAAAGTAGATATTGATAAAACAAATAAAGCAATCAATAATAGAGCAGCCAATGATTCAAAATTTGAGAATAGCACTAATATGCAGAATAAGATATTAGAAATCCAAAAGGCAATATCAGATAAGATAGGTATCAGTTTTGAAATGAAGAAGAGATATGTTGAAGCTCTTATAAAAGAGGAAACAAGAAGGGAAGAAGTGAATAATATAGAGGACATTCCAAATAAAGAAGGTTGGAAAGAACAAAGTTATAAAAGGCAATCAGGTCAGAGATACACAAATAGGTCCTATTTTTATGGTTACTATTTTTATTGTAATGGATATGGTCATAAGAAATTAGAATGTAAAAAAAGAGCTAATAGTCTCAAAAATAAAGAAAAGAAAAGTCATGTAGAGTCAAGCAAAAGCTACAACTCTTTTGCTCCTTTATCAAGCTTTGATGAAGAGGCCATAATTTGTTACAAGTGTAAAAACTTCAGACACATAGCTTGGTATTATTGAAGCATGTTTGAGTTAGTCAAGAAGGACTAGAGTTTCAAGGCTCCATTCATCATGAAAAAGGTTCAGACATGGTAGAAGAAACAACCTAAAGATTATATGTTGGTCTAGACAGCTTTGCATGCAAGAAATGAAGAAAAGCCATGGTTCATTAATATCAAATGTTCAAGGCACATGACAGGAGATAAGAGCAAGTTCATAACCTTAAAGAAGATCAATGGTGGCACAATGAAATTTGGAGACAATACTACTACTAGAATTGCTGGAAATAGTACACTAAGTTTAGATAATGGTAGAACTAAAACATAAAATGTTTTATATGTAGAATGTCTTAAGCATAATATTTTGAGTGTAAGTCAAATGTATGATTAGGGGTACACACTATATTTTTATGTAGAAGGTTATGAAATTAGAATAAAATATTTAGATGTATTCATTGTAGATGCTCATAGAATAGGTAATAACTTGTATATGCTATCAGACATCAAAGGTCAAAAATGTTGTTTGAGTCAGATTGAAGAAAGTTGGCTATGGCACAGGATAATGGGGCACATAATTTTTGACAATCTTGTCAACATCAGAAAAAATCCAGTAGTTAGGAATCTTCCAAAGATTACAAAACCATCTAACACGCTTTGTAGACCTTGTTAACATGGGAAGTAGAATAGAAGGCAGTTCAAAACAAAAGAGTACTCGACCACTCAGATGCTAGAGCTTGTTCACACTAACCTATGTGGACCTATAAGGACTCAAAGTACTCAAGGTGATAAATATTTCATGTTACTTATTGATTATTTTTCACGTATGACTTGGGTAATGTTTTTAAAGAAAAAATTAGAAGATTTTAGATAGTTCAAAGCATTCAAAGCATTAGTTGAAAATGAAACTAATTTGAAGATTAAGTGTCTAAAATCATATCAAGGAGGAGAATTCTTGTCAGATCAATTTATTGATTTTTGTGAAGATCATGGAATAAAGAGACATTATTCAGCAACCAAAACTCCATAGCAAAACATAGTAGTTGAACAAAAAAATAGAATAGTTTAGAAGATGGCGAGGACAATGCTAAATGAATCCAAAATAGTAGATAAACATTGGAGAGAGGTAGTTGGTATAGTAGTGCATATTTAGAATAGAGCTTTATTAAGAGTCAACAGTGACAAGACTCCTTATGAGCTATGGAAAGACAAACTAGTAATAGTTGATTATTTTAGAGTCTTTAATAGCAAATGCTTCATAAAGAGAACTAATGAAAAATTGGTAAGTTTGAATATAGAGAAGATGAAGGTATATTTCTTTGTTATTCTTGCAAAAGTAAATATTATAAATGTTATAACAAAAGAACCAAGAAAATTGTTGAAAGTTCAAGTGTTAGGATAGAAGAAGATGGAACACAAAGAATCAGTGATCCACTAGACATTCCTAAAATCATTGAAGAGAAAGGCTTTGAAGAATCAGATGAAGCTGAGAAGCAGAAGGGTAAAAAGGGCACCAAAACTCCATCCAAATACATTCAGAGAAATCATAATGAAAGTAACATCATTGGGGACGTAAAAGAAGGAATTCACACCAGAAGAATGATGGTAAGTGAATCTGAGCAAGTGAATTTCTCTTTGTTATCTAAAATTTAGCCTAGAACTTTTTTAGAAGCTAGACATGATGAGCATTGGGTTAAGGCTATGGATGAAGAATTATATCAAATAGAAAGGAATGATACTTGGGAATTAGTGCTTAGACCAAAAGATCATAATGTGATAAGAAAAAAATGGGTTTATAGAAATAAGTTGAATGAAAATGGAGAAGTGACCAGAAATAAAGTAAGATTAGTATGTAAAGTATATGCTCATATTGAGGAAATAGATTTTGAAGAAACTTTTGCACCAGTGGCAAGGTTAGAGGATATTAGAATGTTTCTTGCATATGCAGTGTTTAAAAATTTCAAAGTGTTTTAGATGGATGTCAAATCTACCTTTCTAAATGGGAATCTTGAAGAAGAGGTCTAAATTTAGCATCCTAAGGGATTTATTCTCTCAAATATTAGTAACAATGTATGCAGATTGAAGAAAGCATCGTATGGATTAAAACAAGCTCCTGGAGCTTGGTATGTAAGACTTGATAAGTACCTGCAAGATCAAGGATTGAAGAGAGGACTTGTTGATAGTAATATTTACATCAAAATAGAAGGTGAGCATCAATTAATTGTTGTGGTATATGTTGATGATATCATTTTTGGAGAAAATATTGAAAAGATGACAAAAGAATTTTTTGATAGAATGCGAAAAGAATTTGAGATGTCTATGCTTGGAGAATTATCATTTTTCTTAGGATTGCAAATATTTCAATCAAATAAAGGAATTTTCATATCTCAAATTAAATATGCCAAGGAAATGTTGAATAAATTTGGTTTTGAGGATTGTGCACCAGTTGGCACACCTATGTGTATAGAAAATAAGGTGAGCAAGGATGAAGATTCACTTATTATAGATCAATCTTTGTATAGATCTATGATTAGTAGTCTTTTATATTTGATAGCATCAAGGCTATACATCATGCATGTAGTAGTTATGGTTGCATGATATCAATCATCTCCAAGAGATAGTCATGTTCAATTGGTGAAAAGAATATTTAGATATATCAAGGGGACATTAGATTATGGATTATGGTATCCCATAGGTAAAGATTTTACTTTGGTTACTTATACATATTTAGATTGAGTAGGGTGCTTGGATGACAAAAAGAGTACAAGTGGAGGATCTTTCTTCCTTGGTGATAGCTTAGTATCATGGCTAAGCAAGAAGCAAAATTTAGTATCACTTTTTATAGATGAATCAAAATATATTGTAGCAGTATTATGTTGTACTCAAGTGATTTGGATGAAGGAAACTTTGGAAGATATCAAGGTAAAGTATGATGAACTGATTTCCATTTTTTGTGATAACACAAGTGCTATAAATATTTTGAAAAATCTAGTAATGCATTCAAAAACTAAACATATTCCCATTAGATATCACTTCTTGAGAGAGCAAGTTGCAAATCAACAGGTAAAGATGGAATATATTAGTACTACAGAGTAAATTGTAGATATTTTCACAAAGGCACTACCAAAAGACACATTCGAGTATGTGTGAGATAATTTGGGAGTAATTTCTATTACTTCCTACCACTGATGTTCAGCATTAGTTGAGGGGGAGCTAAGTGTTAGGTCCAGGTAGGCCCTTTGCCATTAATGTCAAAGGGGGAGTATAAAAGGTATAGGTACAGGTGCAAAAATAGGTACAAGGAATAGGTACATGTTACTACAATAAGGGGGAGTTACTATAGGTTTTTAAGATGATAGTATGTGTAGGATTCAGGATGTGGTAGTTTCAGGATTGAGGTTGCCATCAATGACAAAGGAGGAGATTGATGGAAATATTGTCATTGATGTCAAAGGTCTAAAATTATTGGTGATAAAGGCCCCATTGCATTTAATGATGTTGTTAATAGTTATATCTTGGCTAATGTGTGTTAATATTTATTTAATATTAATGAATATATTTTTAGTTGCATATAAGACAAAAGAAGGGTCCATGGAGAAGTCAAAGAATCATGGGGTAAAGACAAAAAAAGAATGGGATGTATTTTCCCATGAAGAGTCATCTTGGGGAATTCCAAGAGTTACCAAGGTAAAGACAAAAGAGGGAAGGATGATTTTGCTCATGAAGGTCACCACATGAATTTTCAAATTCAAGGATATGAAGGGTCATACAAGATTGGCACCATTTTCCATGAGGATTGAAGGGTCACAAAGGGGGAAGGCCAAAGGTCATTTGGAAAGCTATAAATAAAGGATTGAGAGGCCATTTGTAATGTGTGAGATAGAGTTTGTTTTGAGATAGAAATATCTATCTTAGAAGATCATTGTGAGAGATGAATATGATTTGTATTTGGTATATCTAGCTTAGAAGAGCAAAGGTGAGAGAGGAAAGAGATATTGTAATGAACTATCATTTGTTGAAATAGAAACATTGAGAGATAGTTGTGTGGTATACACAAATGGGTTGGTGCTCTTGTGGGTTGGTGCTCATGAATTGTTGTTGTGTTGGTGCTCAACAAAGGGGTTGGTGCTCCTGTGGGTTGGTGCTCATGAGTTATTGCCATGTTGGTGCTCAAGAAAGGGGTTGGTGCTCTTTCAGGTTAGTACTTATAATTTTTTTTTGAATTGGTGCTCATTCATATTATTGAGATTGTTCTTTGTGGTTTCTCCCACATTGGGTTTCCACATTATATATATTTTCTCTCTCTATCTTGTGTGGGGTTTATTTTTTTAGTTTTATTGCATATCTTGAATGTTTGGTTAAGTGGAATTTGATTAAGGGAAAGTTTTATAAGATATATGATATAGTGATTCACCCCCCTGTTAGTATATCCCATGCTTAACAAGATTGGGCATTGATTATCAAATTATTTTAGACCAAGTTATATTTTTTAATTGTGGCATTGGATGCACAACAAATATTGGTTACTTCCTTAGAGCCCTTTTGGTGGTCCCTATTGTGGTTGTGTAGGTTGGTGTTGGAGAAGGCAAATGTAAACCCAATTGGGTAGAAGAAGAAATAATTGGATTGGTATATTGGTTGATGACTAGAATCGATAGATCTATGGTTGATGGGGTGGACACTAAAGGAATAAAAACTATAGTAGTGGAGGGTAAAGTAGGTAAAATGGCACTAGGGAGATTAGTATATGGGTGCATAAAAAGGAGACCCGTAGAAATTATTATAAAAATAATTAATGTATAAATAGTTGGTGTAGGCATGGTAGAAAATATAGGTATTTACATAAAAGGAAAAAGGCCTAAGGTGGATGTAAGAAGAGGACCCTTACCGGATGGTTCATTGGTGAGAGGTGTCTTGGATTTAAGTGCTTATAGGCTTAATAATTTGGCCTATGTTAACTCTTCCTCATCCACCTCTTATGTTTATCACCTTATAGTGAAGGTTTTGCCTTCTTGAGTGCTTGTGTGGGAAGGATCTATGGTTTATCCCTTTTTAGCTTCCTTTGATAGCACCTTGTTGCTCTCCCAACTTGTGGAATCATTGTATGTTGGGGAAGAGAAGGGGGA
Source organism: Torreya grandis (assembly GCA_037957365.1). Taxonomy (NCBI): domain Eukaryota; kingdom Viridiplantae; phylum Streptophyta; class Pinopsida; order Cupressales; family Taxaceae; genus Torreya; species Torreya grandis. The sequence continues at coordinate 314,578 of JARHVA010007462.1, forward strand.
ATTGTGTTGGTCTTTGGGGTTGTTAAGCACATTATTTAATCTTAATTATAAGAGTATAAGAAAATAATATTGACTTCTCCCCACTATGAAATGTCTCTTCCTTGAGTCAGCTCCTCTTCTAGCTCATACTTAACCTTTATCAAGTCAATAGTTGATGTTTGAACTACAATAATTTGTTCTTCTTCCACTTGTGTAGAGGTAGGAACTTATTATTGTTATTTTTATTAATCCTTCCCTTCATTAAGTTTTGCCTCACATATAAATTTATCTTGGTCCTATGGTTGGGCTTGAGCTATGAATGGACCTTAGAGATCTTGTCCCTCTACTTTTGGTTGTTGATATGGCCTACCACTCCAAAAGTCAAAATATATCCATCCTCCAAGATCTTGAATCCTAAAATTTGCCTTTCCAAGTGTGAGAGAGTGTTAAACCTATATCACCCTTAATAGTTACTCATTTAAGCCTAGAGTCATTTCCCTTTCATTCACCTCTTCATCATCCTTAGCATTTAAAAATGAAAAATCATGATCCATTGGCTCATGTTTGTAAGTGAGGCCTTGGGTTTGAATCTTCTTCTAAACCTTCCGATAAGGGTCCCAATCCCTATGGGAGAGAGTAGGTAATGCATATTATTTATTGTAATTTCCATCTTCCTTAAACTTCCTCTATATAATGTCTTTCATTCTCCCAATAGTGATGTGGGAGATATGGAAGGTAACCTTCTTATTTTTTATTAATTCCTCATCAATGAAATTCTATATATAAGATGTAATTTATTGCTCATATACTTTATCTAAAATAAAATTAGGGAGATGAAGAGGATCCATGTTATGGCTAGTAATCATGATAATAGTGTAATCTAGGTAGAGCTAATACTCTCCCACTTTATTGGCAAGGGTTATATTTATGCTAGGTGAAATCCTAGCTAAGGGCCAGTTGTGGATGGCCATATAGACCTAAGGGTAGAGGTCCTCAATAATCTTAGCTATGTTCCTAACATATGATTATATTTTTACAAAAGACTAATATCATAAATTTGGTTCTTAATAACATCTAGGTTGGGATCCCATATAACTCCATTGTGTTTGTATACTATCCCAATGACTACATATAATAAATAGGACATCATGTAAAATTTTCCTCTAATTGGCCTCCTATCTTTGTGTAAGATTTATTTCTAGAGGCAAGTATTGATTATTTCACCCAAAGAATAGGTGTGCTCTGAGGTACATAGTAGGTTTAGCATGGGAACCCACTTCAAATGTAGTAAGTAAATGATTACATGGCCAAAAAGTTGATTTAATAGTGTCATTCCCACATGAATCCTCATTCAAAATTAGTTTATGGGAATAGTATTATTGAAATTTTATTTTAGAGTAAATGTTTCTCTAAAGAGAAGCAACCATGGTAGTGCTTGCTTCACATTATTGGCCTTATTTTAGGTAATGATTGTATGAAAATCAAACGTGACATCTAGGATGGGGAGACTTAAATACCTATTAAATGAATCCCCTAAGATGTAAACAATAACTATGTTATTGTGAATGTAGTGAAGGTATCTTATGTTTTATATTCTTCCCTTAAAGAATAAGCCTCACAGTAAGTCTATGCATGACATAACCTCTGAATTAGTAGCTACATAATGTAGGGCTTGACATTTGAATAGAAGTAGCTCCTTCACTAACTACTTATCCTCTACTAAATTGTCCTCTTCTAGTGTAAATGATTATACATTATCCACAACTTCCCATAAGGCTGAGTAATTAGGATAAATACCATTGAATACAGTGGTATTAAACATTATGTTTGAATACTCTTGTTGGTAAGTGTTTTCATTGATGGAAAATATTGATGTCATGTGTGCATTGATGTCAAAGGTAATGACAAAGTGGTGATGTCATGATGATGATGAATTTGATCCTCAAGTTGTTAAGGAAGAATTTAGATGAATATGATCTAAGGTAAGTATTTTTTGAGGCTTATCATATTTTATCTAGTATATTGATGTGGTTTTATATTAAAGAGAGAATACAAGCAAGTGAACAATGTGTTAGCATAGGCTTGGTAACCTAGTATGTAAGCATGGATCTTCAATATATGCCTATATAGGATGTGATGAATGTTATGGATGATGAGATCATGTTATATAGGTCCTATGGGGTTTTAATATTTCTTTAAGTGATTATGGGAATGTATGGTGTTCTTTAGGTTCTTCCTTGTTGTCATCTAGGCCTAGATGGTCTTGTGACAAATCAGATTGTGTGATTAAATTGATAACATAATAATTCACACTTGTGAAAGTTTTAGGATAATATTTATATAAGGATGGATTCCCATTTTAAATTATATCATATGATTCAAATTTTAGTTCATGAGGTTGAGCGAAGCTATAGATACGTAGGTGACATGTTGGCCTCTCAGATAGAAATTTACTAAGTTTTTATACTTAGCTAGATCATCATTGCACATCATGTAGATATGTATGAGCCATGAAGTTTGTGAATTTAATTCAAGTATGAATAAATTCATTAATGGTTAAAGGTTTACATGGATATGTTTTCTATAGTTCCAAAAAGTTACCCTATAAATTTGGAGTCTTGAAATGATTTCTAGCTCAAGTTATAACTCTTCAGAGTTACTCTAGCAAACTATGATGGGTGAGAGACCATCAAGTTTAATAAAATTGAATTCTAAGGTCATTGGTCTAGAAGATGCAACTATGAGCACTTTATCATACATATTGATATCAATGGTGAGTATGAAGTCAACATGTCAAAGGTTGTACCCGCTGGTGACAAGTCTCACAAGCTCACTAATTTGATAAAAGATTGGTGGTCAGTGGTGGTTCATACTTATGGAGATAAGAAGTATGGGAAAAGTCAAAGATTCAACAAAGCATGCAAGATTATCAAGTGACACAAGTGCATGGATTTACAACAAAGTGTTTATAATGCATGTGAGGGTGCCAAATATTATAATCATGGGAGTTTTGATCAAGAAATAACAGTGAGCATTGCAAGTTAAAGACATAGCTAATCTAAGGAGATTAATGGTGTGTATTTGGTAAATATTGCAAGGGTACATGAGATGAGGTTAACGTGTTTGAAGTTTAATATTTTTTTAGTAACCATTGGAATTCAAATATTTAAATTTGTGAGTGAAGCTATAGATATGTGGGTGAAATGTTGGCCTCTCGGATAGAAATTTACTAAGTTTTTGTACTTAGCTAGATCATCATTGCACATCAAGTAGATATGTATGAGCCATCAAGTTTGTGAATTTAATTCAAGTATGAATAAATTCATTAATGGTTAAAGTTTTACATGGATATGTTGTCTATAGTTCCAAAAAGCTACCCTAAAAATTTGGAGTCTTGAAATGATTTCTAGCTCAAGTTAGAAATCTTCAGAATTTCCTAGAAAACTATGATGGGTGAGAGACCATCAAGTTTAATCAAATTGAAGTCTAAGGTCATTGGTCTAGAAGATCCAACTATGAGCACTTAATCATACATATTGATATCAATGCTGAGTATGAAGTCAACATGTCAAAGGTTGTACCTGTTGGTGACAAGTCTCACAAGCTCACTAATCTGATAGAAGATCAGTGGTCAGTGGTGGTTCATACTTATGGAGATAAAAAGTGTGGGAAAAGTCAAAGATTTAACAAATCATGTAGGATTATCAAGTGGCACAAGTTCATGGATTGACAACAAAGTGTTTATAAGGCATGTGAGTGTGCCAAGTATCATAATCATGGGAGTTCTGATCAAGATATAACAATGAGCATTGCAAGTTAAAGACATAGCTAATCTAAGGAGATTAATGGTGTGTATTTGGTAAATATTACAAGGGTACATGAAATGAGGTTAACATGTTTGAAGTTTAATATTTTTTTAGTAACCATTGGAATTCAAATATTTAAATTTGTGAGGGTAGACCAATCTACATTTTTTGTGCTATAACTTTTGATATATACAAAATCTGATCATGTTGTAAAAGGAAAATTTGTAGACGACTTCATGGTACATCTAGAAAACCTATTTATAAGGTCTAATTATTTGTATCTTCAAGTGTATGAAATCTTTGATTTAAATTGTGTGTGTTCATGCTCTACAAGTAACCCAAGAATGGTAATTGAGTTATTCTTGATGGTATTTTGATGTTTTAAGATGAACTGTTGGATCATGTTTTAGACTTCATGAGGACCATCTATGTGGATTATGGAGGTTTTAACAATCTATATTCTATATGGTCAAAGTCTTAGAATTTGATTGTGTATTCATTCTTGGTGATAATATGTAAGGAATGATGTTTGGGCTAATTGTGTTGTAACATAAGGGTGTTGTGATCAATGTTGTCACTTAATGAGGATCTATAGGTTATGTGTCATGGGTATATGAATGTGAAAGTGTTATTTTTTTTCTTAATTTGTTTATAAAAGTGTAAAATAAATGGATGGGTCCTCATGAGACCTATAAGGTATAATGAGGCCTAATTAAAAAGATTAGTTGATTAATTATGACCCATGAATGTTATGGCCAACTTGTGAAGATGTAATTGAGATTTACAGATGTCATAAAGGTTAGTGAAAGTATTATGGCTGACCTAGAAGATAATAATCATGAATTATCTATAAAAGGTGCAATCAAAGGTGATGATTTATAAACTTGTAAGAAGGGGCTCTAAGTCGAGGAAGAGTATAGAGTTGAGAGGAAAAGAAGAGTAAGGATGCCTAGTAGATGGATTAAAGAATAGATTAGGTTATTAACTATGTGTATGAACTATAGGTCATATTTTTGAGTTCATAAATAGTATTCTTATAGGATTTAAGATGTGTGAAAGAGAGGCATGTGTGAGTGTTGTTGATCAAAGTATAGAAGAAAGGGAGTGTTCCTAGTGGATGGATTATAGAGAAGAGCAGGTTGATGATTATGTGTATAACCTATAGGCCATATTTATGATGTTATAATAGTGCTCTTATAGGTTTATAGATTGAGGATGAGTGAAAATGTCTAGAGTGATCTAAAAGGATGTTTTACATGCCTTGAGTGTGAGTGAACGATAGATGATGTCTATGTAAGCTTCGTGTTTAATTTGAGAGGCATATTAGAGTGTGGACTATGTGTATGACCCTTTGGTCATGTTGTTAAGGTTGTAATATATTTATTGTTGAGAAGTTTAGAAGTGATCCAAAAGGTGGTTTTGGATGTTTGTGGTTGTGTGAAGAAGTGAAGGGGGATGATATACATTGTATCTCCATTAGATTGGTAGACAATCAATGTTTAGGAGATGTTCATATCATAGGTTTTAGGAAGGTGATCAACATTTAGGTCATAAATACTTGACCATCTTAGGGGTAGGTGCTCTTTGTGGAAAAAGTGTTTCACTATATTCTAGTTAGAAGGACTTGACCATCGTAGGGGTAGATGCTCCTTGTGAAATAGGTATTTCACTAAATTATGGTTAGGACTTGATCATCTTAAGGGTAAGTGTTCCTTGAGGAAAAAATGTTTCACTAAAGTCTCATGTTTACATACTTATTATAGGATAAGTAGTCCACATGTTCATAGGCTTGAGAGTTGGTTTTATTCCCAAATAGAGTTTCCCACATAGATCTTATGTTGTATATGTGGTCTTGCATTATCTATTATTCATTGTTATGAATGACTTGTATATTCTATGAATGTTTGTGGTGATTTTTTAAAGGATTTGAAAGTATTGGAATTAAATTTAGCATATCTACCTCTACTGATTCACCCCCTCTTAGTGATTATACCTCTAATAATTAGTATTAGATCAGGTCCTTTAGAGGAAGCTTGAAGGAGATCCTAAGTAGAACAAGATGGCTAAGTAGTTAAAGAAAGAGAATCAATAATGGAAGGTTGTGATCAAGGCACTTGAAGACCATATATATGCTTTGAATAAAGATTCCAAAGAGGATGAGAAAGTTATCAATTATCTCAAGGTTCAGCTAGAAAATCCAAGGCAAGTTTGAGTTCAAAAAAGAAAAATTGTTCAAAAGAAAAGGACATCATGTGCGATGAATAAGTTTACGATGATAGTGGATAATAAGAAGTGTTGTGTGATAAGGAGGAAGAAGAATCAGATATAGGAGTTGAGCTCATAAAGAGGAATCACAATATGAGGTATGTGATCAAAGGTCTTGAAGCATAAGTCAGTTCTCTAGAGGGAAGTTTGTTAGGCAAGACTAAGAGAGATGAGAAGAAGTTTCAAGATCTAATAAAGTCTCTTGAAGATAAAACATGTAGATTGAAGGATGAATGGATAAATAATCCAAGGAGGATAAGGAGGTAATCAAATATCTCAGAGGTCCATTAGAGGTTTTAAATGATAGCCTAAAAATAAGAGAAGACAAGTGTAGATATCTCAAGACTTAGTTAGAAGAAGTCAATACCAAGGTGATTTCAAAGTAAGGTGATCATGATTATTTGAAGACTAATCTTGATTTATTGATATTAGAGCATGAACAACTCATAGGCAAGTTGGATAAGCTAAAAAGGAACATGTAAATCCTAAGCAAGCTAAGAAGAATGCAAGCTTTGAAAGTAATGCAAGAAGGTCTGTTAGACAATAAAATGCTTCAAGTTATGCTAGTTTATTCCATGTTCATTATTATACATGTAATAATTATGGTCATATAGCTAAGGACTATAGAAGAAAGTCAGTCAAGTGTGGACATTCATGGAGCTATGATAAAAGGAGTTTTTGGCCAAATATTGATCAAAGTTCAAATCTATCAAAAGGTACAAATGATGTTATTTGTTTCATTTATGATAAGAAAGTTCATATTTCTATACTTTATCCTAGTAAATTTGATAACCCCTCAAGTCATCTGAAGAAGGGAGATATTCCTAGAAAGCATATCAAAAGTCAAAACATGATGTGGAGACCTAAGGCAGTGAAGGTTAGTCTTGTTGAGTTTAAGGATCAAACTTTTGATACTTTAGAAAAGGAATTAATTTTGGTGTCTCAATAGTTCTAAAGAAGCTTGATATCAGCCCAAATAGAGAATAAGGTGGATGATCCAAGAATCAAGTTAGTTATACCATTTAAGGCCAAAGAGAATCTGAAAAAAGGATCTCAATTTGATGGTTTATTTATGGTAGTTGAAAAAATTTTAGGTAAGAAGGAGTTTCATGATTATTTCTTCTTGTCTAATTTCAAATAGGATAAGGTGTTAGTTGAAGATATATGCCAAGAACCTATGTTTTCAACATGCATTGTCAAGGAAGATAAAGAAGAGATGGATGCCAACTAAGTTGTTTTAGTCAAGAAAAAGAAGAAGAAGTTTCTTCAATCCTATGATGAGGACTAGTATTCTACTCTGTTCTAGGTCCTTGTGAAGTAGATATGTCTTTGTTGTGCTTCATGAAGACATTTCTTAGTTTGAATAAGTATGTGGTCTTGTAAGGGTGTTTTTAGTTTAGATGGTCAGATTGAAGGTTCTAGGTGGCAAAGAAGGATTTTTGAGTTGTCAAGATTATATTTTTACATAGAAAGGTATGTTGACCTTATTCTAGCATACTCCAGGTGGTTTTGTGGTCTGAAGGTATGTTGAAGTCAAATTGGAGATTTTTTAATTCTCTTAGTTTTCTTAGTTTTTGGCTTAAGGGCAAGCAGGCCTAAAATAGATTATAGGATGTAAAGGTTCCCAAAGGTTTGAAAGCTCAAATTTTGGTCTAGAAGTGTGTGATGGTTATCTATAGGTGTGCAAGAAGTTTTAGAGGTGTGTGTTGACCAAAAGGAGGTTTGTTAACCTTGGTTGTTTTTGAGATTCTAGAGTTTTAGGCTATGCTATAAATATGATTTGCCTTATAAGTTGAGGTTTGAGGATTCTTAATAGTTTGAATGGGCCAAATGGGTTATCAAATAAATCTTCAAAAATATTTTAAGGTTTGTGGTTTTCAAATTATTCAAGTTTTTGTCAAGATGGAGGCCTAATTGGCTAGTAGGTTTGTGAAGGAAGTATGTTGCAATGGATGAGATAGGTGATGAAAATTATTTTTCATATCTTGAAGGTATGTCTATTGAAATTTTTGGGCTTTACAAGTTATAGGTGGGGCTCTAAGGAGTCTAGATAGGCCTAGTATGAAGAAGAGTGATTTTTGATCAATTTATACAAAATATCATGGTATGAGTGTTCCAATATAAATTATATGGTTGGTTTAGAACATATTTATTTTTTAGTGTGTGGCTTGAAGATCTATCGATATTCTTGGACATGGCTTTTAAGTGAGAGTATGAAAGCAAAATGGTGTTGTTTGAAGACCCAAAGTAGTTTAGTGTTATAAGTTTTATAGTTTCATGTTGTTGAGGCCATGAAGGTGTTCTCAAAAGTTATATAGGTGATATTTGGTTATGAATATAAAGGGTTAGTATTTTAGGTTGTCATAAGAAAGAACATGGAGTTAGGGGGAACTAACTTAGATGGATTGAGAAGTTTACATGATCAAAGGGGGAGATAGATTGTTTAGTTTGTCAGGTCCAAAGATAAAGAAGGATTAGAGTAGAGGATCTTGTTATAGGTTCAGTGGCATGAATTTATATTGGTTTTCCTTGTGATGGATTGAGAGAGAAGGCTAGTAAGCATGTGTGGTAGTTCTTCATGGTGTGTGTAGATCTGAAGATGATCAAGATGTGCAATAGCTCAAAGATCTTAGGGGGATTCCCTCTCAATGTTCTCAAGATGATTTCAATCACTTTTTGGTGTTCATGTGTGTTTATTCATAATTAATAATAGTGCATGATCAAATAAGAGTGGTGTCATGGTGCATGGTTGAGAAGTACAATGTGGTATGCATAGAGTTAGGGGGAGTTAACTCAGATAGGTTGAGTAACTTGAGGATCCATGCATGATGTAAGGAGAAGAATTTGTGAGATGTTGAAATCATTGAGAAAATGTGTTGAATATTCATGCATAATCAAAGGGAGATTATGATTTCTATAGGTTAATAGGTCCAAGGATCAGAGAATCCTAAGTTTATATTGGTGTATGTTAAAAGGGGGGTGATTGTTTCATATAAGGTATGTAAGTATCCTAAGCACCTTGAAGTTTATTTGAAAACATTCATGATGTTAAGAAGAGCATGGTGGTTTTTTAGTCCACTTTGTCTTTAATTAAAAAAGGGGAGAAAGAAAATAAGAGGTTATCATCAATGATAAAGGGAGGCATTTTTGTTAAGTGTTGTCATTGATTTCAAAGATTGATGTCATGTGTGCATTGATGTTAAAGGTAATGACAAAGTGGTGATGTCATGATGGGATGAGTTTGATCCTAAATTTTTTCAAGGTAGGATTTGGATGCATATGAGCTAAGGTAAGTATTGTTTAATGCTTATCATATTATATCTATCATATTGATGTGGTTTCAGATTAAGGAGATAAGACAAACATGTGAACAATGTGTTAGCATAGGCTTGGTAGCCTAGTATGTAAGCATGGATCTTTAGTATATGCTTGGATAGGATGTTGATGAATGTTGGATGATGATATACGTATCACAAGCTCACTAATCTAATAGAAAATAAACCATGAGCAATGGTTCATACTTATGAAGGTAAATGGTGTGGGAAAATTCAAATATTAAACAAATAACATGGGACTTCCAAGTGGAACAAGTACATGGAATGGTATTAAAGTGTTTAGAAGGCACATAAGGGTGTCAAGTGTCATAATCATGGGAGTTATAATCAAGATCTGATGGTCCACATTGTAGGATAAAGACATAGCTGATCCAAGGAGATAGAAGGTGTGTATTTGGTTAATATCTAAATTTTTCATGAGATGAGGTAAATATGTTTGAAGTTTAAATTTTTTTTCGTAACTGTTAGAATTCAAATATTTGAATTTGTGAGGGAAGACCAATTTAAATGTTTTGTGCTATAACTTTTGATAAATGCATAATTTGATCATGGTGTAAAAGGAAAAGTTGTAGATAACTTCATGGTGCATCTAGATAACCTATATATAAGGTATAATTTTTTATAGATTAAAATATATGGAAGCTCCAAAGATTATTGTGTATGTGTTCATGCTCTACCAGTAACTCGATAAGGGTAATTGAGTTGTTCTTGATGGTATTTCGATGTTTTAAGATGAACTAAGTATTAAACCATGTTTTAGACTTCATGAAAACCATCTATGTTGATTATGGAGGTTTTAAAAATACATATTATGTATGATAAAAGGCTTATGAGTTGATTGTGTGTTTATTCTTAGTGATTGTATGTACAGAATGATGTTTGAGCTAATTGTACTATAGCAAAAGGGTGTTGTGATGGATGTTGTCACTTAAGGAGGACCTATAGGTTATTTTTCATGGGTCTATGAATGTGAAAGTGTTATTTTTTTATTAATTTTCTTGAAAAAGTGTGAAAGATATGGATGGGTCTCTATGAGACCTATAAGTGCTAATGAGGCCTAATTAAAAGGTATAGCTACTTAATTATGACCCATGAATGCTATGGTTGACTTGTGAAGATGTAATTGATCTTTTAAAATGTATTAAAGGTTAAGTCAAGTATTATGTCCAACCTAGAATATAATAATCATGAAGGCTCTATAAAATTTGAAATCAAAGGTGATGATTTCTATACTTGTGAGAAGCGACTCTAAATGGAAGAAGAGTATAGAGTTGAAAAGTGAAGGAGAGTAAGGGTGCATAATGGATGGATTGAATAATAGAGTATGTTAATGACTATGTGTATGACCTATAGGTCATATTTTTGATGTGAGAAATAGTGCTCTTATAGGTTTGAAGAATTATAAAAGAGAGGCATGTGTGAATGTTGTGGAGAAAAGGATAGAAGAAACGGAGTGTGCCTAGTGTATGGGTTATAGATCATAGTAGGTTGATGATTATGTATATGACCTATAGGTCATATTTCTAATGTTAGAAATAATGATCTTGTAGGTTTGAAGATTGAGGATGATCTAAGACGTCTAGAGTGATCCAAAAGGATGTTTTGGGTACCTTGAGTGTGAGCTAAGGATAGATGATGTTTGTGTAAGCTTGGTAGTTGATTTGAGAGGTAGACCAGAGTGTGGATTATGTGTATGACAATTTGGTCATGTTTTTGAGGTCATAAAAGATTTTTTGTTGAGAAGTGTGGAGTGATCCAAAAGGTGGTTTTGGATGTTTGTGGCTATGTGAAGAAGTGAATGGGGATGATATACATTATCTCTCCATTAGATTGGTAAGAAATCAATGTTTAAGAGATGTTAATATAATAGGTTTTGGGAGGGTCCTAAACATCTAGTTCAAAAAGACTTGACCATCATAGGGATAGGTGCTCCTTGTGGAATAGGTGTTACACTAAATTTTTGTCAAAAAGACTTGGCCATGCTAGGGGTAGGTTCTCCTTGTGAATTAGGTGTTTCACTAAATTATGGTCAGCAGGAATTGACCATCCTAGGGGTAGGTGCTCTTTGTGCAATAGGTGTATCACTAAATTATCATGTTTTCATACTTATTATAGGATAAGTAGTCCATTTTTTTTTAGCATTGAGAGTGGGTTTTATTCTCTAAGAGGGTTTCTCACATAGATCTTATGTTGTATGTGTGATCTTGCACTAACTTTTATTCATTATTATGAATGACTTATTTATTATATGAATGCTTATTTTAATTATTTAAAGGGTTTGAAAGGATTGGAATTAAAGTTGGAATATATACCTTCACTAATTCACACCCCCTTCAATGATTGTACCTCTAACAACTCTATGGAATCCTTGATGGATAACCTAGATGGTTTTGAGGCTTCTTTGTATGACTTGGATGATGATGCCATGGTGCTTTGGTAGATGTTGGTATGATTCAATATTTTAAAATAATGTGTACTAAATTGAATTACATATATTACAAATCACTCTCATCACAATTAGGGGTTTTGAGATTGTTAAAACTTTAAGTTTACTTAATCTCTTTGAAAATTGAATGATGTGATATTATTTGGAGGACTCGATGTTAATATCTTTCTACATTAATTTATCGTTTATGCACCATTAATTATGACTGTCATGAGCTTGTCACCTTCATTCAAATTTAACTCAACCACACTATCCTCATTTATATGCAACATAAGATGCATTCAGTATGCCATGGTGTAACCTTTCATCTCTTTCTATTTTTCATTATATGGTCCAGTCAAGAGAAGTCAAACTTTATCTTCAGTCCAAAAGACTCTGAATGTAAAATGTTCTTTAGAAAGGTTTATTCCAAAGTTTTAAAAATAATGTTACTGGTTACTCAATACTCTTTGAGAAGATTTTAGTTTGGGTATAAGTAGTCACATAGAAAGTTCTCAAAGAGAAAGCTTCCAAATGAAATTTCCTAAAACTAAGCTTCTAAATGAGAAGTCTCTGAATTGGAAATTGTCAAAGAAAATATTTTGAATGGAAAGCTTCCAATGTGAAAGTTCCCAAATGAACAGTTTCAAAAGAAAAAACATTTGAATGAAAAGCTACCGATCAAAAACTTTCTGAAACAAATTTGCCAAAGTATAGCTTTCAAAGACCAAACTTGCCGATGAGAAAGTTCCCAAAAAGAATCTTTTCAAAGAATTTTTTTTGATGAAGTGAAGTCTCTAAAGAAAAACTCAATAAATAAATTTTTTTGAAGGGAAATCTTTTAATGAAAAGTCTTTGAAACAAAGCTTCTAAAATAAATCTTTTGATGTGAAAGTTCCCAAATGAATAGTCTCCAAATAGATAACTCCTGAATGAAAAGTTTTCAACTAAAAACTTTTTGAAATAAAGTTATGGAAGTAAATATTCTAAAATAAAGTCACCAAAGACTATACTTGTTGAAGACTAAGTACTCTAAAATAAAGTAATCTAACTTCCTATCATGCAAAGCTATTTTTTCCATCTTTTCATTAATAGGTTAGTTTGAACAAGTCCTTCCAAATGAAAATAAGTATATTCCAACATGATTCAATAGTATATCAAGTTTATATAGATAATAAAACCATCATAACCCTCAAAAACACATAAATACCTAGATAACATATTCATTATTTCCAAAAAAATATACGGGGTCCACATTTTTTAGAGAAAAATATAGGGTGGGGTGTGTTTAATACAAAAGGGGGACTCATGACATTAGGTGAAGGTTGAGGTTTTAGGTTAACTATTTATTTGTAAAGCTAAGGAGGCATTACTTTTAGAGAATTAAACACAAGAACACTAGAAGGGAATATGAAACCATATACTACAAGGTTGTGTTTTTTATCAAGCTCTATGAATGAATAATATTAGAAGGTGGGTCATCTAAAAATATGGAGATACCAAGAATTTATTTAGCCCCTCAAATGACTCCCTAATATTGATCTTTAGTGGATTTTTGGTTTGAACAACCTATGGGGTCACAAATTTATATTTTTACTACCTAATTATGATTTGGATTGCACCAACACTGGAAGAGAAACGTACCAATGATTCCCATTATCTTAGTTTTTTTGGATGGTCAAGAATTATATTTATATCCCTTAATGGTGGATGAAATCTATCATTTTTTATATTGACCCCTTTGTTTTTCAACCATGAAAGAGTGTTATATTCAAAACGACACATGGCCTACCTTCTAAATATGTTGTATTTGACTTGATACAATAAAATCAAGGTAGAAGCCTCATTTCTATATTTTTTATCATGATAAGTAGGTTCCACATTATATTCATAATCTTCAATATCCTTTCAAATATATGTAATGTTGTAATCAATAACATGTTCTAGGGTGAAGCAAAATTAATATTCTAACGTGGATTATTTCTCATCACCGTTATCCATCCATTAGTATTCATAATATGGGACATGATGATATAAAGAACTAAGTGTATTCTTGATCAATCTTGTGATGCCAAAATAAGGTCTAATATGTAAGGGTTAAAGGCTAACCCTAGCCATTTATGTGTCAATTAAATTCACCTTGAAGATTGAAGCACAAGTATATCTCTCAATAGTGATTAGTAAATGAACCCCTACCTTATGTTTATTAATAAGAACTTTTGAGTTTGTATAAATTAATGTACTAGTTGAATTAGGGCCCAACTACCATCAAATTATTTTGGCAATATGTAATGGGCATTCTCAAATATGTATACCCTGATACATAACAATATTGTGTAAATTAGGCACCCCATCTAGATATCTCAATGGTGGATGTAATAGATAACCTAAATTTATATGAATTAGACTCAAACATCTAGATAACACAAAGCGAAAAAATCGTTTAATATATGATTTTTTTAGAGATAGCTTCCAATGTGATTTTATGATATAACTCATAAATCCATGTTGTGGATATTTTTGTACTATGTTCAATCCACTATAGAACCTCCTGCGAGCCACTACATAGGCTAAATAAGAAGTCATGTATAAATTCCATATTTGATATACTTCACATAGATGTTTATGAATAGAGTGACCAATTAACTCTACATAATTTATATATTTGTTTATCTCATGTATGCTTTGAATATAAATGTACATCCACTCTAGAAAATACTTAAAAATAGGATTACAGACCACTTGATTTATGATTGTGATGATGTCATTATTTTACTTCTTGAAATAAAAATGCATGATGGTCTTAGGTTGTCTGGTAACAACTCCCTTTAGTTTTATAAACCAATGTTTATTTAGTATCATTGAGCAAGAAGCTGAGTTGGAATACTATAATTTTTTATTTTCTTTAGGTGTGAGGTTAAAAATGGAATAATGATAATGTATCTTCAACATGTATTCAATATATTATTCCCCAAAGCAAAAAACATTTTCATCTTTCAAGTTCTCAACCTCCCCATTATCTTTATCATAATGAATTTCTAGGGTAAACAACTAATGACATTGTAATGATGTTGGGAAGGTTACAACTTGAGGTATTACACTATCATATATGCTCTAAATCTATTCACACTTTGGGATAATGTTAACACTTTCCAATAAATATTACAAATTAGCATGACCCAAATCGATGTAAGTGGTTTTTGTGTGCAAAGGGAAATAGAACTGATCTATAAATCAATCCTAGCTTGGAGAAGATAAATCCTACTTACACTTCCAATTATTTATATATTATATATTTAGGGTCATGACCAAGATGGATATGTTAGACCTATCCAAGGGATATTTTACCACAATAATATCATTAGGAAGGGTTATAAAGCCTCCAGTCAATCAAAACTATGCTATAGCCCTAATTAGTCCTATGTTTTCATGTTTACTAATGTACAAATGATAAAAGCAAAGTAAAAGTCTAATCTAGTGCTCACCAAAGCTTATGGTACAAAGTGGGGGTAATAAACATAGAAATTTAACATGCATAGAAGACATATACTCACATAAATGTATATAGAATCTTAATGCATGGGAGATAAGTAAAAATGCATAACTATATATTCTTAAAAACAAGGAACAAAGTTAGGAATACTTACCTTTGAAGACAAAACCATCGAGCCTCAATCTCTCCCTTGGCCAAGGTACTTCACAAGAGGTTGTTATGGTATGTAAGGATGACAAAGATAAATCAACTTTAGGCTACACAACCTATCAATACATCTAAAATAATTCTTCACAAGATAAGATCCATATCTCTAAATAAAGTATAAAACCCTAAGCTATGATCCTCAATTAAAATGGTGGATAAGCAAAAACACATTATATATCTGTTCTTCTTCTCTTATCTTCCTAAAAAATGATGAAATGAATGTGTTTGTATATTTGAATCTAACTCTAGTCATTTTTGAAAGTTTAGTTGGTAGGGTTAGCCCAATCGACTCTATATTATTATTGGAAAAATCAAATTAGGTCCTACTCTAGGTTATCTAGGGGTTGACTGAGACCCTAAATGAGTTTTTTTAGATAGAGTATAGAATCTATGGGGCTGATAGTGTACTATAATATTTTAAAAAGGAGTTTAGGCTAGGGAAGTGCTAATAAAGGCAAAAAATGACTAGAATAAGGTTTAAAATAAGAGGTAAAGCTTATTATAATGCTTTTAAGAGATGGTTATGTAGATAACAGGTGGTATTAAAAGTAAAACAATCCTTCAAAGCACCAATGGTCTACCCACCCCTTTCTTGGTGTACCTTTTAAGGCATGCACTTAGAG
Source organism: Torreya grandis (assembly GCA_037957365.1). NCBI lineage: Eukaryota > Viridiplantae > Streptophyta > Pinopsida > Cupressales > Taxaceae > Torreya > Torreya grandis. The sequence continues at coordinate 330,711 of JARHVA010007462.1, forward strand.
ATATTGAGATTTGATGGGTTCTCACAAGAGAGAAAGCATTAGTATTTGATGAAGTTTAAAAACATTATGTGTATACATATGCATCACTCAAAGATCATCGTAGATAACTTAGGTGCAGCATGGGATGGTGCTTTGGGAAAAAAACATAACAATACACAATGTTGAAGCTGAATAAATTATAGTAAGGAGAAAATAAGATAAATGAAAGAATAAAATTGAACAACACATACCTATACTTACCTTAGTGTTGTATATAAAGGATATGCAAGTAATTTCAAGGTGTCTAATAAGGAAACATTAGGTGAACATGTATAAGTTATCATAAAAATAGTGAAAAATCAAAAAAATTGAAATAGACATATAATAGGTGGAAATATTTTCTATGATGTTAAGATTCCATAATATTTTAGGGTTTGAAAAAGTAACTAGTAGAAACAAAGTTAAGATCAAAATATGAAATCTAGTGGTAAATATTTGAAAAGTAAATAATTTTGGAATAATAAATATAAATAAGGTGAAAAAGAATTCATTTGTTATTTTTTACTATTTGAGAAAATAGAGCTCTGAGAGACCTTGTTTGAGACTAGAGAGCCATCATAGTGAGGATATGATAACTAAGATGGGGATGACACATAACAATCATAATGAATACATCATAGGTAAGCAATTGGAAATTTTAATTTTTTGAGTATTTTTATTTTAAATAAAGATAAATATAGAAAATTGACTTGTAGGCAAAATCTAGGCACCAGAATGAACCCTAAAAACTTTCTAGGTAAACTAGGGGTAAAATGGGGTATTGGGTAGGAAGAAGTGGGTATCACACTAGAGGATGTCCATCTATTATTGGGACTACCAATAGGAAGGACACCAGTGATCACTAAGATACCAAATGATCTAGAGGAGAGGCGAGCACTAGATTGATGGGTGATATGCTCAGATAGGATATACCTTAGATTAAGGGTGAATTTATTTTATGTATATATCATAGATATTCTAGACATATAAAAGGCAATGATCAAAATTGTGACAATACAAGTATTGTGTCATATGTTGGAAAACAAGGTATCATTATACATTATAGCCTTATGTTAGTCCATTTTTTATGTTGTTTAGAGGGTAGAAGACCACAGGGCCTATTTTTTAATTGAGTGCTTGGATATATGAGAGATATCCCATGTATTGGCTAGCTGAGTTGCCTCATGTTTTTGTGACATGTTACCTTGGGTGATGATATGGAGGTAGGACCATGTAGCTCGAGTAGTGCCCCATATGTCAGCATTGTAGACTATCACACAAAATAAGATAGTGTGGCATCCCTACATGTACATTGTTATTATATGTCTTATTTGGTTTACTATTGTGATAAGGATGACACGGGTATGAATCACATGCCACTACACTTCATGGGCAGAACCACATCTAGTGTCACACTTACCAAGGTAATTTAGACTCTCATACCTAGTGTCCCCTCTAGTAGTACCTTCATATTTGGCATGACATGATAAAGAGTGTAGGGGGGAAGGAGGAGGAGGAGTACTAATGGAGATACCTATGATTATCCTATGGTGTGCTAGATAATGGACTATTCCAACATAACATAGGTGGTAGTGGGAGGGGATGACATGGATGTGGATATAGGTACATAGAAAACACCATAAAAATTATCCTAGGTCCATAGAGACACCTCTTATGATAATATCATGACATGATTTATTAGTGACTCTTGGAATTGTACTTGTGTGGAGATGACCTATGGAGGAGGCACTTGGTGACTGAGCTGATGGAGAGATCATGCTCTTTGGATGAACAAATAGGGAGATGGTGGTTGGTGACACCAACACTGATGAAAAATGTTTTAATTTTGTTTTAAGCTTTGATATAGGATACTAGTTGCATGTGATTATAGTATATAGATAAATTTTGAGATATGTACATGATCTAGTATCTATCTAGTTTTGGTTTTGCAAATTCTAGGATGGAGGAGATCAGATGGGGATCTCTAGTTATGGATATGCACCATGACATTTTAGATGGGGTGTTCGCTCCATATGACTCCACCATGCTAGATGATCTTATGGTACCATCTTCCCCAGTCCAGGTAAGTTGGTTTAGACTAGTAACAGAGGCTATAAGGTAGTTGAAGGCACTTGGGGATAGAGAGGGAGAGGCACAGGCCTGATAGTCCTTGGCTTAGGAGAAATAAATACACATGACTCCCACAATTTAGATTGGATAGGTGTAAGTTTAGGTGGCCAATCTATAGGGATGGGTAACAGGTTTGAGATCTTAGACTGCATCATTATAGTGTAATTTTCATAGGGGATAGTCTCAGGCATCTATGGGTAGTGTGGATAGGCTACATTATAGGCAAGATGGAGCCTAGTCATAGAGCTAAAATTATTTTGTATGTTGTACTTTATATTATATAAAACACATCATACACACATGCATATACATACATACATACATACATACATATATATATATATATATATATTAATAATTATATTTGATCTCATAAGTTGCATTTGGTTGTGGATATTGATGCATGGATATATTTATTTATAACGCGTGTATTTATCTTTTGTTGTATATGATATGGGAAATATATGTGGAGTGTTTTCTTTTCTATCATTATGTGATACACATGAATGGTTAAAATTAAATAGGTAAATAAGACTTGGAAAAGTATAAATAATAAAAAAATAAATGTACTACACACTATATAATAATGGCAAATGTGTAATAACAAAGATGACTAAATATAATAAACCAAAGATGTTAAAAAGGGTAAAAAAATGTTTTTAAACCATGTAAAAGATTTGCACCAAATTAAAATAAGTAAATTCACCCTACATCATGTTGGGAAGTATGAAAATAATGAAATAAAATGGAAATCACATTGAAACCAAAAGGTGTAAAAATAAAAAAAATAAGTCAATCAATCATACTATATCACTTTGGGAAGTATAAAATAGAAACAAATTTGGAAAAATGGACTTAAATTAATCACACTAATTCAAATTGGAAAGTATGATTTTTAAAAAAAAACAATAGTTGTAATCTTATATGCAGTCATAAAATAAGAAGATAAAAGTGAAAGGTCAATGAAAAAAGCATAAAATATACTATATCAAGATGGAAAGCATGTTAATGACGTGCAACTCATAATTAATAACTACTTATCTCAAATTTGGCACATGTAATTTCATTGTGACTTGGGTATTGGAATATTTTGTGAGGAAGGCCTAATCCTATCCATGGTCTTACACTAAAACTCACAAATGGAACACCAATGAGGTGGAAAAAACTGGGAATGATTTTGAAAGGAATGTTTATATGTGGTAATTTTTGAATAAGGTCTAGTCCTATCTATGGTCTTACACTACAACTCACAAATAAAATCCATAGGGGGAATCATCAGTTAATAAAACAATATTTATTAAGGGGAAATATTATGATTGTTGTAAATTAAAAATGGAGTGTAAAAATTAAAATGTAGGTAGCTATTACAAGACCTTAGAAAACATGAGGCACACTAAGGACAAATAAAAGACACTAAGTGACTAGTGACCATCAATATACAAAATAACCTATTCATGATAAGCACAAAGATATAAATTAAAATAAGTGAGGTACTAATATTGACTCATGTTGGTTGGATAAATAAGAAAAATAAAATGGACCTACCTTCATACAGCGTGTTCTCCATTCCTTAAGACATCTTATAGAGTTATTGGTCTATTGCGTAAATTAGGTACTTATGTGAGAAAGTAGGTATCACCAAGAGATTTTTTATTATCCTTTCCCAATATAGTGGCCTACTAGACCCCAATAGACCTTAACTCTATCATGAGGCCAACAATGGAGTTTAAGATTGGACTAGAATAAGGAGATGTGTTATGAATCATGTCTTTTAGTGTGATTTGACTTTTAAAATTTTGAATGTTGCCTTTTGTATCATTTCATTTTTTTTAATGATTTGAATTTTAAATTTTTATGGCTTTAAGATTCCTCCTCCATGTATATTTGGAATAACCAACATGAGGAATAAAAGTGATACACATAAATGAGATTTAGACTTTGGCTAAAGGAAGATAATTATCCAAAAATATGGCTAACTAAAACACTTAGGCTTACCTATGAACCAATATGTTATCTAAAGTTTTAACTATATGCATGCTTAGTTTGCAAAAGGAATATAAAGGGAATAAATGGAAACCCAAATTGGACCATTAATATAGAGAATGATAATGAGATGAATTGTTTTCTAACTGATCACATGGTAAATAAGGATTACTAAGGGGATCAAGGTTTATATAACCAAGTCACAATAATAAGTATTTATGATATGGAGATAAGGTACAAGCAATCATGATAAAATAAAAATGCATCCATGTAAGGAAATGAATTCATAAAGAGAAGCGTGTAAACACAAAAATAATCCATAAGATATCATGTAATAAAGGAAACCATATACAACAAATAATGCAAGAATATATATGTCCATGTAAGATATATAAATGAATCAAAATTTGACATAGAGTTAGATGATATAAAGTAGATAAATATAAATAAAATGGAGCACACGTCCAATCCAAAACTATAATGAATAAAAAAGTGAAGAAACACCATGATGTGTTCATAAATATTGGTAAATTTATCCACAAACATTATCCATAACATTTGATATATCTCTATGAAGTTGGATCCTAACTATAGTGAGGGTCTCATTTATCTTTAGTGAAATCTAGGAAAAGACCTCTCATCAAATATCCTCTGTATAAAATGTAGGTAGAGATAATTGATCATTCTCATGAGGGCCATTGTGCATATAATACTCAAGAAAAGGAATAAGAGTGGAATCTTTAGGATAGGAAGGAGCCACTAGTGGAAAATGAACCACATGTGAAGGATGATCCATGGGTGGAGATGGAACAAGTGGAGAAGAGTCTATGGGTGGAGGGACCATAGGTGGATAATAGACCATAGGTGGAGGGACCACAGGGGAAGAAGGGACCACATGTGGAAGGACCATGGGGGAAGAAGGGGAAGACTTCTTATGTGGTTGACTTGTGGGAAGAGGAATAAGAAGAACAATAATGGTCATAAAGTGATCTTGAATATGCTATTGGAGGATGTGACAATGATCGATGTGATGTGTACCACATTTGTTTCATAGATAATATGCCTCTCCATATTTAAGAATATACTCAGGTAATAATTTGGGAGGATGTATAGCCTTATATTTAGGTTGAGAAAGGTTAGGATGTAGTGTGTTGATATATTATCAAAGCTTTCAAAAATGGGTGAAGGAATGATTATCTATGTTATGGAAGCAACATATTTTCATGTTAGTAGACTTTATGGGTTTAATAATACATGGAGTAGAAGTAGAAACTGAGTAAGATTGGTATATACAGGAGTCTCAAGTCTAATGACTAGAACTCTATGAATTTAATAGTATAGTTGATCGATCTATTGGGCAAGTAGCTATGGTAAAGGAATCAAACCATCACCAAGGAGAGGTGGGGATGGTAGAGATACTAGGCAAGACTCATTTAAAGGAGAAATAAAATCATAAGTAGGAAGAGACTCAACTAAAGGTAGAGAAATAATAATATCTATACAAGGATTAGCTAAGGGAGGATTAGGGCTTAATAATAGTAGCAAGCATCTAAGGAGGAAGCAGGCTATAGGGATCTTGGTATCTAGAGAATGATAAGGACTAGTCATAGCATAATATATAAGAGTTCTCCTACAAGGTTCTTCATAAATTAAAGGTGTTTCATGTGAATGTGTCATCTCTAACCTAAAAATAAGAAGAATAATTATAAAATTAGGAACTATATAAGAATAAATGCAATATGATGAACAAAAAGAGTAAAAAAAATAAGAATGATAACAAAAGATATCAACATCTCTAGCCTAAACAAGACCTCATAGAAATGGACCATCTAAATTATAACCATCATCATAGTCAGGTATATGAAGGTCAATGGCATAAGTAGGTGTGACCTTCTCATTAGAGGTTGTGTGATGAATAGAATTCCAGGTCTTAGTTAATACCACAGGTATATCATTGCTAGGTGGATGAACATGGCTTCAAATATGGTGGAAGCAAGGAAATGAATTGAAAAGAGGGATCTAAAGTTTTAATTTTTAGGTTGATCTCATCAAGCTCATCACCATTAGAGTCTAATAGGTTAGGTGGTATGTTCTTAATGAGTTCGGGGTGACCGTGATAACCTCACATAGAGTTGATGAAGAAAGTAAAACATTGAGATTTTTGGAATGGAACATTCAACAAGAGTTCAAGGATTGGAATTTTGAATACACCACAGTCGTAGAATTACTCAAAATTCTAAGGGTTAGTTTCACCTTGAATCCTATAAATTATAAGAGAGGGAGAAATTTAATATCATAACCTTCAATCAAATAGTGATAGGTGGGATGATAATAAGGAGCAACACATAACCTTGTAGACATGTAAATTTGGCCACCAATGGATTTGCATCATATTATTAAATTAATTTTTACCAACCATTGAGAATTTAACTTAATAATTTTTGTTAGTCTTGAATTTGGCTTCATAAACTTGCATTAAATCAATTTGGCCTATTAAATCAATTAAACAAGGAAAATACATACATTGAATTAATCAAAATCAAATAAATGACCAAATGCCTAAAAATAATTAGTTAACTTACACACCCTAATCAAAATCAATTAGTAAGTTAAATATATTTCAAATCCTAATTGATTTCATCCATGAGCTAATAAATAAATTACTAAAAAAAGAAATTCAAGAGCATCTTAGAACATCCTAGAATACACTTATTACCTTTGTGAGTTATCACTTTTAGAAAATATCTAAAAGAATATTATAGGAATATGCCAAACTCAACCATGGTAAAATTTAACCCATTCCATGGGATTTGAAAGCCTCTAAAATCAAGCCTAGATCTCTTCATTTAGAAAGCTCAATCAAAGTAGAGTTATAATGTAGGAATTAATTCATGAAGATCAAATCCTCTTGTTATAATGCATAAATTGAGTCAAGTTATATTAATCAAGCCAAGCATTTAATAATGGTGCATAAAAGAGATGATGTTAGCCATATGTTATTGATGAAGACTTCTTATGCATAAATCGATCAAACCAAATGAAAAAATCATTTGGATATCTCAGAGAAGGTAAAGATTATTGTTCTTTGCATTTTAGTTGAGTTTTCAATTGTTGTTTGTTCATTAAGCTCCCCCTAAGATCTAGGATTAGAGATGCTAATATGTTAGTGTATTGATTTCATGGTTTTATGTACTAACACTTGATCTAACCTTTTATCTTTGTACAATTCCTTGATCTCTTTGAAATTATTTTCATTTATGCATCTTAAATCCAAGGAGCTAGTAATAAACCTAAGAAAACATTTTAATTTAATGTAACAAATTAACCTCAGTTCAATTATTTGCAAAATTATTTGTTGATTGTGTGTTTTAGTGAAAAGAGACATGCATGTATGCTCTCCCATCCTTCCCCTTTATGGAAATTTTGGGATAAAAATCACCATCTCATCACACTTTGATCATAGTCTAAGGAATAAAAACAACATCATTTAAATCCCTCCCCAAAAACCTACAATAGTATTGGGTGATCTCGAGGTGACCATAAAGTCTTTCTATTGTGTCATTTATTTCATGCATCTTGGTTTATGATGGGGAATTCATTACCTCCCATGATTTTTTTAGGGAATATTTAACCAAGGGTTTCATCTCCTAACATCAACTTCATCACCCCACTAGGATCAGAGGTTTGAGTGGTTGAACCACCTTTTAATTTTTTGGTTAAGCACTGAAACGTATCTACATACTAGACATCATGATACATTGAGCAAGTAATGGATGTAGTGGTTTAAAAAAGGGAAAGATATTTTTGCAACAAGCTAAGTGCCATGGACACCAATTAAAGTACACTTCTTTTTCATCATTTTTCATGAAAGTCATTATGTAATTGATCCATTTAGAATGATAAAAAACCAATTAATTTTGTCAACCCCACATTGCTACACCCTTTATAGGATTTGGATGATTATACTTAGTGTATTTTGGCAATTTTTTCTTGGTATTTTTTTAGAATAAAACTTGTTTATTTGTTTATAACCATGTCCAAAACCAATTTGTTTATACGTCACTCCTTGATTGAATAGGCATTATGTTATCCATTTACACCACACTTGTGCCTTGAAATTTTTGTTAAGCATGTTTGTGTGTGTGTTACTTGTTTGAGATAGGTACCATTATGCTACCCACATCATTATCAAGTTTGAGCCTTTAAGCCTTTGAAACATAACATTGATCACATCATTAGAGAATGCTTATGTCATTAGACTGTTGATTTTATTTCAAGATTTGTTTGACCTTGTATCAAAAATCATTATTTCAAACCAACCAAACCATGTCACATATGTCATTTAGACCTTGTTCTTGCACCATAATTTTGTCCAATCTTGTGTATCTTGTTTATTCCAATCATAGTTTTCAACCATTAAGTTTACAACTAACCTTTCTAAGTTTGAATTTGAACATTGATTAATTTCTATTTAAGCCTCACTTTGTAGGAGTCAATACACATATATTTCTCTTTTGGGTTACGTAACTTAAGTTAATCCATTTCCCAAATTTGAAAACTATCACTTTTTTTTTCATTCAACCTATCCTCATCATTTTTTTTTCTGTTATTTGGAAAAACATGGTCTTTTCTCTAGGTGCCTTTTTTCCTTATGGCTTATACCAACTGATCATATCTATGTTTGATTATGTGTGTTAGGTCTATGTCAAAGTTGTTCCAAACTTGTAAGATTAAATGAAATAACATTAGCCTTTATTTAAAAATCTAGGTTTTGATGTCATTTGGCCAAAAGTCCTAACAAATCATGTTTGTTTAAGCCTATATTTTGACTCTACATTTGGATGAAAGCCCTAACAAATTAACTTTTCCTTTTCCTAGTTTAGACCTTGTTTAGAACACTTTGGCCTAGACTTTCACATGTTGGTTTTATTTAGATGTTTGACCTTTTATTTATATGACATTTGATGTTCGACATATGGCTTTAGACTATTTTATGCCAAGTTTTAACACAAACCATTCTGGAGATACAACTCCATTCTCAGACCACATTGGAGATGTAGCTCTACTTTCAAACAAGTTAGAGCAAGCTTGAAACTTTTGTCTTTTAGACATTACTTTTTAGATTTATATAACTCTAAGCCTTTTTGTTTTTAGATGTTTCATTTATGTAGATATGACTAGTTACACTTATGGTGGAGTCACGTACAATCCAAAATATGATAGAATGGCCACACAAATTGACTATAACCAAATGCCTACTTATAATCCAACTCGAGACATTGATTGGTATATAGAAGCTTATGAGGAGGACTTTGTTAAAGACCTAACTATAGACAATGTTGTTTGGAATATGAATCCATACCCTCTTTAAAATAATCAATACATATAACACAGTCAAGAAATAGCTTATGACCCAACTCGAGACTTTGATTGGGAGAATATGGTTTATCAAGAGGAATTGGATGTTTTTGCTTTGGTGAGCAATCACCCTCCATGAAACCCTTTTATTTTATGATCCTCAACTACCCCTAACCTTCCTTTAGATTATATGAGCTACCAAGCTCCACAACATCCAAGGAATACCATTACCATTCTAAGACCCCGTCCTTTAGTTTGTGTAAGCAACCAAACTCCACAATGCCGAACCATTTGTATAATAGGACCTCATCCTTTGGCTTGTGCAAACATGCCCTTCTATCATCATAAAACCTAGTCCTTTAGCTTGTAATAACAACCAAGCTTTACAACACCCTATCCATACCATTTTAGGACTTCATATTTTAACTTGTGTAAGCAATCAAGCTCCACAATGCCCTATCATTATCCAATCTAAACCTCAGCCAAGCCAATCACAACCTCAACCAGCCATGTAGACAATCTAATCATAAATTTAACTATCCATTCAAATAATCCAATCACAACCCCAACAAATCATTTAGTTGTAACCCTAACTAGTCCAATCAATCCCTCAACCAAGCCAATCATTTGAAGACTAAGTTATGTTCAAAACTGGTATTTTATAATTGATTTTAAACCAAGGCCAAGAGAACCAACCAAGAAGTGATGTTTTCATTCAATCAATAATTTGTGATGAGTCAACTTATGATGAATCACCTCTTGATACTATACCTATTGTCGAGGAGTCTCACTATAATGAGTCAGTCTTTGCTGAGTTACTTCTTAATGATTATAATTGCCTTCAAGTAAATAATTACCTTAATCATATGCCTATTTTTCAAGAGCCTCCCTTTGATAAGACAGTCTCTAAAGAGTTGTCTCTTAACCTTTTTCTCATCCTAGAGGAGTCTCACTATGATAACCTAGTCTTTATGGAGATCATTATGCCATCACAGGTCATTACTTGTCCAATACCAAACATTCAACAAGACATAATTGTAATAGAGTACTCATTAGATATAAATTAGAATTAGAGTCAGGTTATACTCATGAATTGACATCATACTTAGCATTATAAGTAGAATCAACATCATTCTCAACATCAGATCCAAAATCCTTTGAATTTGAATGAGATTTAGATAGAAAATATGTTTATGACTAATACAACATTAGTTATGCATGCCTAGTAGATTAGTATGAATAAATTTGTGATCCTTCTACAATTTTTGTGGATGATTACTTCAACATTGACATAATTTATCCTAGTATCTTCTATAAGGATTATGTAGCTAGCTCCCATTCCATTACCATTACCACCAACCAACTTAGACATTTTATTAACACTCTATTTCCATAAGTATTGATTAGGACCAATAGAATCATACCTTATTAAACTAAATCCATGGTGACATATCAGATAATGAAAATCAAGGAGGCTAATACCACAATCATACAATAGAAGAACACTCTCTTAGTGAAACTTTCTTAGAGGCGCTAGGGGATAATCAAAGTCAGAACTTAGCATCTTCTAGTGAGATGTTTTTGGAGGTGCTAGGGGATAATCAAAGTCAAAAGTCAATGATTCTTAGTGAAACCTTCTTAGAGGTGATACAGGATAATCAAGACAAATTTATTAGTAGAAACCTCTTTGAGGTGCTAATATTTGAGCATAAAAGTTCTTTACTTATTAATGAAGAAATTATCAAAGATCAAATCAAAATTGCTTCCACTCTACAGCCTAATCAGATGGTAGCTAATCTCATGCCTAAAAACAACAAAAGAATATGGTGGTATTATTGAGATAATATTTAGAATTCTTCAACCCTGCCACATCTAAAGTTATGTTGAATATAGAATCGATAACATTATGTGTGCTTTAAAACCCTGATCTTCATTCGTTTTCCATCCATTACTCATTCCATTATCCTCCATCATTACATTTCCCAATCAAACCTACCATCCAACATTTACATATCTTTACCATCCATGGATGCACTTTCCTTTACAAAGGCTACAAATATACCTTGTCTCAAAGTTTGAAGGAAACAAAATCAATGACCAATGAACATCACAACAACATTCTTAGAATTTGAATTTGTAGCTAGTTATTGCCAGAGAAACTATTCAAATGAGGTGTGGGCTATTAATTTACATGATTGACTATTCTAGTTATATCATTTATTAATTAATACATGCATTTCAACTTCATAAAGAACAAAAAAAATCATTTATCATACCTAGGCCAGATCTAAACATGTACCATATCATATCAATGTTATCAATCCTTTGACCATTATCACATATCCTAACCATTCACCTTACCACTTGGGGGTAACCCTCTTACTATTATATATAATCAATCAAACCATTAGTATCCTAAGAAAAGACATCCTATCATACCATCCAACCATTCCATTCTTACTTGACCAAACCTGTTTTGAATCCTATCAACCTAGCCCAGTTGACCTTGGCTCATCCATTGGTTTCACATTTTTAGCATACAAAATTAGATCAATTTTAGTAGTTATTTAAAGTATTTTAGATAGAGGTAATATTTTAGAGTAGTATGATATAATTTTTGGTAGTTGTATCCTTCATTTCTTATTCCTTTATTATCAAGTTTATTTATATGAGTTTGATTATATTACCTACTAGGGTAAATCTATGTTCACTAGTCTTGATACTAATTATATCGCCTACTGGGGTAAATTGGTATCATTGATCTAACACTTGTATCCTAGTTATAACTTCTTATGGGTAAAATAGGGGCAACATTTATTTATTTTACCTTGACATATCACCAAGCCATTCCTATGTTGTACTATGCCATCATACCAATTGTGCCTATTTTGTTTGAATTAACTACTACACTAGTCAAATTATTCTACTGGGAGGTGAACTACTATGAAATAAATCCATTTTGGGACTATATGGGTCATGTTTGATTCATATTGAGGTCATCTCAGTCCTCCTTCAGCCATTCTCTTATCATTTTGTGAGCATCATTTCAAGTTATAACACTCTCACCATTTTATGAGCAAATTTAGCCACACTCTCACCATTCTGCGAGCATCATTTCAAATTATAATGCTCTCAACATTTATGAGTAACTTCAACCATACTCTCACTACTTTATGAGAATTATTTCAAGTTATAATTCTCTCATTGTTTTATGAGCTTGGACCATTTTAGTGTCTCATCATTATTGATTGAGTTGAGATGCTTCAAAAATTCCAAAAACATTTGTAAAATCATTATAAAAAACCAAAAACATAGACCACTTCTTTGCCTTAAGGATTATGGTAACCCTCACTAAGTCACAAAAAAATCACTCATTCTTTAGTTTCAACATCATTTTTGTCCTTTTATCCCACACTCTCATGATTTTATGAGCATCATTTCAAGTTATCATGCTCTCACCATTTTGTGAGCATCATTTCAAGTTATCATGCTCTCACCATTTTGTGAGCATCATTTCAAGTTACAAAACTCTCACTATTTTTTACGCTTGGACTATTTTATTATCTGGTCATTCTTGATTGAGTTGAGATGCTTCAAAAATTTTAAAACATTTGGTAATCATTTTAAAAAATCAAAAACATTGACCACTTCTTTGTCTTAAGGATTCTGAGAACCCTCACTAAGTCACAAACAAACCACTTATTCCTTAGTTTCCCCATCATTTTGGCCTTTTATCCTATGATATCATCACTTTATAATTTCATCCCTATTATTCTATCACATCCATCATATTTTCTATCAATCATAAAATTTTTCCCATTTCCTAGGAGAACTACATTTGGCTTGAAGTTTCACTAGATCATCATATCCATGAAACTATGTAGGCAACATCCACTTCCCTACCACATATGGAGACAACTCAACCACCCCCTTCCTTTTATTTTATTCCCCCATCTTATTTGTTTATTTATTTGATGCCTAGTTTCTAGGGGTAATATTCATCATGTTGTTTATACTAACATAGGGACTAACACTTGTTTATTTCTTTGTTTGTCTTGTTTGTTTCTTGTTTGTATATTTTGTATGTTTGTTTTGTTGGGAGATCACAAGAACAACACCTATTTTGATCTCACTTTGTTAGGATCTTGCTCCTCATAAAGAGCACAGTATGATTACCAAATATAAGCAATTATAAATGTGGAAATAACCAGAAATACAAGTAACTAGAATTCACCAATAGCACAGAATATGAGAGACAATACACTATCTTGTATTAACACTTTACAGAAAAGAATACAATAAAGAGCCACCACACTCTTCCACCTTACAGAGGCTTCCCACACCTCAAGTGTATGTTAATTCTTCTACAACACTCTCCTACCAAAAAAAAAGGGTCCCAACAACCAACTCACAAACAGAATTGGTGTTCACCTCTCCAACTAGTCAGTAATAACCCTGCCAGTTCACCAAGCACTCTATAGTACTTCAAGTTGATCTCCCATGAACCTGTAACCTGCAATTCAACAGACCATACTCACACATGTAGATCTCTTATGAGCTTGCAACAACTTGCAACTCAATGATCTTTCACTTAGAAGGGACTTCCTTGCCTTCCTTATCTTATACATATACAATACATGCCAATGGGTCTATAAATAGATCCCAGACTTAAACAATAACTTAGACTCTTAATTTAGACAATTATCCTCATAGTTCAAGACTCTAACTGGCATTTACATGCAAATGCTTTATTCATTTAACTAACTGTCTGTACAACAAACAGTTTTAGAACACACAGGCGACCGATGCCGGTCCCTGCTTGCCTGGTTCTGTCGACGTTGGCTGACTCCCTGCCATTGCCGATGGCCTTCTGCACTGGTCACGATCAACATCGGTCCTACTGCCAATGCCGATGCTCCTGGATCTTAGCAACCTTCTATTCCTTTTGTTTGCAAAGAGTTAAAGCTTTTAGCTCCATAACTCAACAATCTCCCACTTGGAGATAAACAGCTGCAACTTGTACCTGTACCTATACTCCATCTAGTTTGTTCCCTTGGCTTTGTATCCCTCCTCAAGATCACTCTTGAAGACCAACCACCACAAATCCTGTGGTGCAAAACATGTCATCCAAATCACCTGCCACATCCACATCTACAAACCATGTAGAAAATAACCTGAACCTACATAGCATGTGCACCTGCTGATAGTCCCTATAAGAATCCACTGAACTATCCTCCAATGGTTCTCTCCCAGATTGGCTCCAACTTGTGACAACTCCCACTGCTTGGGAAAACTCAGGTTTAGTACATACCATGCACTTAACCTCATTATGTGAATCAAAAACCTGTTCTATGAACTGTCCAACCAATGGTGTGCTAACCGGTCTCAAACAATCATCCTGAAACAAAGTCAACATATGACCTACCATGTCTCTAGAACACACTCATGCCAAAAAATCTTGCTGCTCCCAGATTCTCCATGACACACACTTGAACTAGCTTTACCTTTAGTTCAACAATACCTTGTATATGTAACCCTGCAACAAGCACATCATACAGTAATAGGATAATGTAGTTAATATTATCCAACCTGGTAAAGAGAAACACAATGATCAAACCTCCATTGCCCTGCAGCTAATACAAGACCATATACCCTGATCTTCCATCTCACGTATCCATTTCTACTCTTCTTTATCCTGAACATCCATTCATCTCTCAGTGCTTACTTCTAGCTGGCCACTCTACCCAAAACACCTATTTGGTTCTCCTCTAAGGAATCACATCCTCATCCATGCCAAGCTCCCACTGTTTCCTAGATCTACCTATTCTTCTTCTTTAATAACTCCCTGGTCTTATACCATAAGTGAGCAACAAGTAGTGTAAAGAAGGGAAATGATGAATTTAAGAACTTACTTACACCTTCAATCCTCCATATGGGCACTTGAGACACCTTGACAGCTTGCTGTCCACCCAAAATTCATCTCAATAACCGATGCTGGTCACATCTCAGTCTGCACTCGACCGATCTTGGTTCCCTGCGACTGCCCCCTTGCTGATGTCATTTTTCCCTGGTTGACGCCGGTATTTATCTACCTTGAGTCACCGATGTCGGTCTGAACATAGCCAACGTCGGTCCCTGTCTAGACGCTGACGCAGGTTTTCCTGCCGACGTCGGTCTCTATGTTTTTCTAGTGAGACCTGACTTTTTCCTGTGAGCTCCTTTTGGATCAAATCCTTCTCCAAAACACCCTTGCTCTACTCAAAATTCTTTTGCATCTTGTGCTGAACTCTGCCCGTCACCTTCTCCTTGAAAACCAAGGCTTTCCTATTCTTGTCACTAACATTGGATTCCTCAAGAAACATTACCTTCTTCTTCTGCATATAGAAATCATGATCCATACCTTCCAAATCCGAAAACATACCCTTTGACTCAAGAACAAGCATCGCCTTCTTATCTATGTGACCAAGCCTATCAAGCCACATCTCTGAATCTACAGCTAAAGTAGATAACCCAGAAAGAGAGTCAGTAATACAAGTAGATAGATAAAGCATACCTACTTTCTTACCTCTAGCTACAACAAGTGTACCCTTGGTAACCTTCCAAGAGTCCACTGTGAGAGTTACTGTGTAACCCTCATCACCCAAACTTCTAACAGAAATCAAATTTTGCTCCAGAATTGGGACATGCATGACCTCTTTTAACACCCATGTGTTACCTGTCTGCAGTTTCAGCTTCCCTTTCCCTTTGCCAATAATCTGACAAGGCTTACCATCCCCTACACAAATTTCTCCAAAGTCTCCCTGGACATACTCATGAAAAAATTCCCTATGTGGGGATGCATGAAAAGAGGCACTAGAATCTAAAACCCAAGA
The DNA here is from genome assembly GCA_037957365.1 of Torreya grandis. Classification (NCBI taxonomy): domain Eukaryota; kingdom Viridiplantae; phylum Streptophyta; class Pinopsida; order Cupressales; family Taxaceae; genus Torreya; species Torreya grandis. The sequence continues at coordinate 347,072 of JARHVA010007462.1, forward strand.
TTCTAATTTATCCAAAGAACATACCAGAGCATCTCGTGTAGCGTAATCTGCAACATCTACTTCTTCTTCATGTTCTTCATGCTGATCTTCACCTGATCTGCAATCTCTCTTTAAGTGCCCTTGCTTTCCACACTTCTACCAGGTTATTCTGCCATACCTGGACTTGGATCTTCTACCTATCTTGGACCTTGATCTCCCATGCTCTATCTTCTCTCTTTGCCTTCCTCTGCCTTCAACACTCAAAGCATTCCTTGATGACTCACCTGTGCTTTTCCTGCGTATCTCTTCATTCAAGATCACACTCACAACATCATCCACTTTTAAGACTTTTGAAGGAGACACAGTATTAAAAACTGCCATTACCAAACCTTCCCAACTTTTAGGTAATGAACACAAGATTAAGAGAGCTCTAATTTCATCATCAAATACAATATTGACTAAACTTAACTGGTTTACCAAACCATGGAAATCACTAAGATGGCTATGAACAGATCCATCTTCCAACATTTGCAAATTAAATAAACGCTTCATAAGAAATACCTTATTAGAAGCTGAGGGTTTTTCATATAAATTTGCCAAAGATTCCATCAACTCCACCATTGTCTTACACTGTGATAAGCTGGAAATCACAGATGATGCAAGACTCAATCTAATAGATCCCAGAGCCTTCTGATCAAGAACCTCCCATTCTTCATCTTTCATATCTGAGGGTTTGCAATTAACCCCACCCAAAGGTAAGTACAAATCTTTTTGATATAGATAATCCTCAATCTGCATCCTCCACAATTGGTAGTTCTTGCCATTAAACTTTTCCATTCGTAGCTGACTGTCTTCTACCATTACTCAACTCCCACTCAAACAAAAACCCTGTGAGTAACCTGTAATCAAAACACACTAACCAGATCTAATCCAATCTATTAGTATCCCAACCAACAGCTCTGATACCACTTTGTTGGGAGATCACAAGAACAACACCTGTTCTGATCCCACTTTGTTAGGATCTTGCTCCTCAGAAAGAGCACAGTATGATTACCAAATATAAGCAATTATAAATGCAGAAATAACCAAAAATACAAGTAACTAGAATTCACCAATAACATAGAATATGAGAGATAATACACTAACTTGTAGTAACACTTTACAGAAAAGAATACAATAAAGAGCTGCCACACTCTTCCACCTTACAGAGGCTTCCCACACCTCAAGTGTATAGTAATTCTTCTACAACACTCTCCTACCAAAAAAAAATGGTCCCAACAACCAACTCACAAATAGAATTGGTGTTCACCTCTCCAACTAGTCAGTAATAACCCTGCCAATTCACCAAGCACTCTATAGTACTTATAGTTTATCTCCCATGAACCTGCAACCTACAATTCAATAGACCATACTCACACATGTAGATCTCCTATGAGCTTGTAACAACCTGCAACTTAATGGTCTTTCACTTAGAAGGGACTTCCTTGCCTTCCTTATCTTATACATATACAATACATGCCAATGGGTCTATAAATAGATCCCAGACTTAAACAATAACTTAGACTCTTAATTTAGACAATTATCCTCACAGCTCAAGACTCTAACTGGCCTTTACATGTAAATGCTTTGTTCACTTAACTAACTATCCATGCAACGAACAGTTCTGGAACACACAGGAGACCAACGCCGGTCCCTGCTTGCCTGGTTCTATCGACGTTAGCCGACTCCCTGCCGTCGCCGGTGGCCTTCTGCACTGGTCACGACTGATGTCGGTCCTGCTGCCGACGCCGGTGCTCTTGGATCTCAGCAACCTTCTATTCCTTCTATTTGTAAAGAGTTGAAGCTTTTAGCTCCACAACTCAACATGTTTGTGTGCATGTTTGTTTGATTTCAACACTTTGGCCTTGATTCAATATATGTGTGTTCATTAGGTAATTCCTTACACATTATTATTGAATCTATTCATATTCAAACATCTACATTGTCATCATGTTTTTTATCATCAGTGCAATTGTTTTCCATTGAGTATAAAATATCAAGAGTCAGTCCTTATGCATATTTTGGCCAAGGAAACATGGTGTTCTATCATGAGGCCTACCATCAAATACTATAGAAAAAATCATCTTTGAGAGGTATACAACATCAATGTAGCATCATCATCTCCTGATTACCAACATCAACAATGATTCCAATTATATCCCAAATAGATTAATTAACAAAAGAATTTCAGCTTTTGTTAGTTCAGATGAGCATCTCCCTACTAGAAAGTTGTCCCCATTCATATTTATCCTTGGTATCAATTTATCACTCATCAACCATCAATAATGTTTTTCATAATCAGGTTATACTACATCAACATTATGCACTATCCCACATGTATTCTCAATGATTATATCACCTATTAGGGAAAATCACTATGTTATCACCAATTTCCTTTCTTGTTTATCTATCTTAACTAGGGTAGCTCCATCTTATTAATGATTATATCTCCTACTAGGTAAAATAATTATGTTATCATACCATGTTGCAACTATCGAGGTACAATTCTTATAACTGTCTTTGGTCAAACTATTGTATACCATCCCACTTGCATTTCTCAATGATTTTGCCTAACGTTGGGTGAATCATTATATTGTCACCCCATCATCTTCATTTGTTTGGTCCCCTCATTTTGATTATTTATTTTGAGGAACCACTATCCAACTGCTCCCTCAAGGGGGTAGTTAGTCATAAGCATAAATAACCATTTTATTCTTTGAAAAGAAATTACTATGATTACAACTTGTAACATCTTCCTAAATAAGGGCAAACTCTAAACATGTAAATTGGGACACTAATGGATTTGCATTAAACTATTAGACCAATTCTCACTAATCATCAAACATTTAACCTAAAAATTTCTATTCATCTTGAATTTGGCTTCATAACCTTGAATTAAATCAATTTGGCCTATTAAATCAATTAAACGAGGTAAATACACACATTAAATTAATCAAAATCAATCAAATGACCAAATTCTTAAAAATAATTAATTAACTTGCGCACCCTAATCAAAATCAATTAGCAAGTTAAATTAATTTCAAATCCTAATTGAGCTCACCCATGAGCTAATAAATCAATTAAATCAATTACTAAAAAAGGAAATTCAAGAGCATCTTAGAACATCCTAGAATACACACATTACCTTTGTGAGTTGTTACTTTTGGAAAATATCTAAAAGAATATTCTATGAATATGCCAAAGTCAACTAAAGTTAATAAACTCAACCACGGTCAAATTTAACCCATTCCAATGGATTTGAAAGCCTATAAAATAAAGCCTAAAACTCTTAATTTATAAAGCTCAATCAGAGTAGAGTTATAATATAGGAATATATTTATGAAGTTAAAATCCTAATGTTATAATGCCAAAATTGAGCCAATCCATATTAATCAAGCCAAGAATTCAATAATGGTGCATAGAGGAGATGATATTAGCCATATGTCATTGATGAAGAATTTTTATGCATAAATTGAGCAATCCAAATGAAGAAATCTTTTGGAACTCTTCAGGAAGGTAAAGATTATTATTATTTACATTTTAGCTGGGTTTTCAATTATTGTTTGTTCATTATGTTCCCCCTAAGATCTAGGCTTAGAGATGTTAGTATGTTAGTGTGTTGATTTCATGGTTTTATGTACTAAAACTTGATCTAACCTAATTTTTTTGTCAAATCCCTTGATTACAAACCTAAGGGAGGCATTTATCTTCAATCATAACCTTGACACATGCTACATGTGGACTTAATATTACACTTAGAATATCTAAGGGTTTTAATGAAGTTGATAGAGGCAACACAAGTACCTAAACCCTCATCAACCAAAGCACACTTTAATTGGATATCACCAATTTTAATGCTTATAAATAGGGGAAGATCATCCACACAAATAAAAATGTCATCTAGGGTCATAGAAGTAAAAGGAAATTTGAGAGAAAGAGAAGTGTCCATTATTTTTTCAACACACAGACACACACACACACACACACACACACACACACACACACACACACACACACACACACACACACACACATGTATATGTATATGTATATGTATATGTATATGTATATATATATATATATATATGTATATGTGTGTGTATATATATATATATATATATATTTATATATATATATATATATATATACATATACATATATATATATATATGTATATATATATACATATATATATATATATATGTATATATATATACATATATATATATACATACATATATATACATACATATATATATATATACATATACATATATACATATATACATATATACATATACATATACATATATACATATATACATATACATATACATATATACATATATACATATACATATATATATATACATATATATATACATATATATATATATATATATATATATATATATATATATATATATATATATATCTTCACATTATTTCAAGATATTATCTTTTGACCCAAATAAGTTAGCTTCAAGTCCTTCTAGGGGAGTATGGGGGATGTTTATTTCAAAAAGGTGGTTGAAATGACACAAATAAGTCCTCATGAGTTTGAGAAACATAATTTGAGATGGGATATTGGTAAGCTCCATGATAGGGTCTAATTAATCATAATCCATGAGTAGACTATTATATAAATGTGCATCATGTTGGAAGAGATCCTAGGAAGAATGAATAGAATTTCATGTAAACTTGTGTTGATAGAACAGGGTCAGTTAAGTTTGGGGACAAATTGATTGATTGTCTTGAGAGGATGGGGTAGTTGATTTAGGTTTATCTTGTGATAGATTTGAAGAAGTAGTATTAGAAGGTTGAATAATTTTTTTGGTGGGTAAAAAGGTTGGGTAAATTGTAGAAATAGTATGAGAGGTTTTATCCAATGGAGGTGTTAGAACTTGTTTGTCAAAATAGATAAGGTCATCTTACCCTAACTTAGTTAGGTGAGTTGGGGAATAATCTTGGATAATATGAAAAGTTTGAGATGATGGGTGTGTGTGTGTGTGTAGGATTAGAATCAATTAAATAAACTACCCATTTCATATTAGTCATATTTACCAAATTATCTTTGGGATTTTAGTCTATAAGACTTTAAAATTTATTGGTGGAAGGAATATGCTTACCATTATTGTCTTGATAATTAGGAAGAGGGTATTTGTATATGGATAAATGAGAATTCACTTGGTTCAAAGCTTTATTTTTATTTTGTGTTTTATGAGATTTGAAGGAAATGTCATAGGCTTATTTTCATTTATGAATAATGGAATCATGATCAAAATTTTGACTCATGAAATCCATAGCTAAGTTATGAAAATTCCTACAAGCCTCATGAGAGTGACCCCAACTAGCATGAAACTAACAACATTTATTTGGAGCATACCATGATTTCATAAGGCAAGTGAGATCAAGCTCTATTGGAAGAGGCCTTGGTATATTAATGATTTCATAAGGCAAGTGAGATCAAGCTCTATTGGAAGAGGCCTCTTCCAACATAGCTTGAATATTATGAATGGTATCATAGGAATTAGTAACACCATCATTTATAAAATTATAATTTTTACTTTTTATGAACATTCAAGTGCCCAAAGGAGGTTGGGATCACTCAAACTAATGTATGATAAAATCTTGGTGCTTGGCTTTATTGAGGGCCTATTTCAAATTTTGTGGAAAGAGAATCCTAGCCTGGTATTTAAACTTAGGATAAAGAGTGTTAGTGAAGAGATGAAATATATTATCATCTTCCATGTTATTCTCACACTTATTAGACAAGGTATTCCAATTTTTGATGAAATTTTGCGCAGTTTTAGTCTTAATTTACTTGAAATTGATAAAATGAGCCAATGTATTCTTAGGCAGGTCATTAGTTTGAAACTATTATACTAGAGCATTCACTAGATCTTAAAAATTAGTGATATAATGAAACTTGAGTTGATTATACCAATCTAAATCATCTCTATAAAAGGGTTGTGCTAAGAGCTTGGTAGTGACAAAAGTGTTTGACTTGACTCAATATTTATAGAGATTGTCAAATGCTTTTACATGTAAGGTAGGATCAATTGACTAGTTATAAATAATGGTAGGTGTGACACCTCCTATATCTATATTATCAATTTGAGACATAAGAGGTTCATTTTTGATATGTTTAATTATTTTTTTAATGAGAGGTGGTTGGGGAATAAGGTTGTCATGGGAATCCCTAAGGGTGTGGGGGAATTTTGATTGTGCACTCCCTATGGACCTTATTGAGGTTTATTTTGGAGTTGGATAAAGTTATTATACATTTGTATCATTTGGTTAAGATTTTATAACAAACATTTATGGGTTTAAGTGATATTTTTATTAGTTAGTGTGAAATGTGAAGCTTTAGCATTGGTATTAGTGGCTTGGGTACCATTGTGAGTAGTGGTATGCATGACACTAGTGGCATGAGAGGCATTTGTATAAAAGGAGACACTAGTATCATGATTAACATGTGTAGCAAAATATGCACTAGTAGAAGGATTATAATAAAAAAATCACTAGTGGCATGGTTACTATTGACCATTTTTACCACAAGTTAAAATGAAGCAATCCCCCTACAATAAAAATACTAAATAGGGGTTGATTATAATGTTATAGGGTGTGTTTTAGTTTATCTAAAGTCATTTCATATGCCATTCTAGTTTTATTCATTGTCTAGTTTAGTCATTGTGTCATTGGATATCTTATAGGTCATTTTAGATTCATATTTGAAAGTAGCATGTCTTCATAGTGTTCAAATAGTTCTATAATAGGTATGAGTTGCACAGGTCTCAAAAGTTCATATGAAGCATTCAAAATATCAAGTGGTAGTTTCTAGAATAGTCCAAAAGAACCTGTGGGATCAAAGGCTTGTTTGGTACTTGGTAAATTTTCTAATTGGATAAAAACATAATTCTTTCAAGGCATTTGTTTTAGTTTTTGGCTAGGTGTTAGGGACTTGTTGAGAAAAGTGTCTGCTACAAAGTTCTTGAAGTGGTATTTTTTTTGGGAAAATTGTCTAAGCAATTTTCCCAAAGATAATTTTATTTCAAACATTTTATCCAAAAAAGCTAAGCTTAAATGGTTTCAAACATTTTTTTTGAAATAAAAAACTTGAAGACCCAAGTCTTTTGAACAAATTGTTTGATAAATTTTTTTGAAAGAGTTAACTCACAAAAAAAGTCTCAATGAAGAAAAATTGTTTTGAACAAAGTGTTTGAAATAAATAACCTGATAGAAAAATCCTAAAAACCCATATTATTTTAGGAAAATTGGCTGATGCAAAAAAATTGAAGTCATCATTCTTGTAGGGAAATTATTCCAAAGATAGAGCTCAATGAAATTTCCCACAATAAAAAATCTTATAAAATTGAATTGTTTTAGTAAAGTTGATTTAATCAAAGCCTATGTTTTCATAGATGTCAAATATAGGCATGTAAACATCAAATTTTAACCATGATAAATAGTTATTTGGGTTTAAATAGTGGGTCCTAGTAGATTGATAGTAAATATTACATCATATATCAATATCTATGGAGTGAATGATTTGATAGTATAAATGGATCCCAAAGATATATGGTGCAATTTGATCATGCAAAATTAGATCAATGGTGTGAATTAGAATCAAAGTATCAATGAATCCTGGGATTGAATCATGTTTAATCAATTAGATCATGAACTATGAATCATGTTCAATCACACAAATGAATATGATGGTACTAGTGAGATTCAAAGTTCAAGGATCTCAGATCAAATGAAATGTTGCCAAATATTATAATCTAGGGACCTTGGATCAATGATAAATGGCTAGCATTGAAGGTCAAAATAAAGAGACTCCAAAGGATATTAATAGTTCAGATTCAATAAAATGTTAGATGGATGAGATGAGTCTATGTGCCTAAACAATGATATAGAAAATTACAAAGTGGGACAAGTAATGTGGCAAAGGAGTGCTATATGGGAAACTATGTAGGAACAAAAGACTCCATAAAAAAGTGAACTCTTCAAACTCATATGATACCATGAAAGCATAGTCAAGGTTTAAGATAAGCAGTGACTACCAAATATGAAGAATCAAGGTCCAAATGACTATAGATGGTAAGCACAAGTGTCTAGAAGATAGCCAATAGTTAAAGGAACATGTTATGACTATCATATAATGTTTCAATCCCTTTGAATAGTGCATATGTTTCCACTCTCCTGGTTTAATTTCAAATTCTTGAGAGAAGATCCATGATGAAAGTTAATTCACAAAGGTTAGCTAAAGAATCCCTACACCATTTTCGAGAGTTCATCATGATTTATATGGAAATATTTCTTAAGAGACATTCATGGTCTATTTTTTAATTCATCCCCCTACAAGTGTAACTCCTATTGACTGGACATGTGTTCTAGTGACCTTTAAACTTCATTATTTTCTCCTCTCTTTGAAGTTTAATAAGTAGTTTCCATTTTAGCCCTTGTATTATTTATAAAACCCATATACAATGAATCCCTAATGGTTTAGACATTGAACTTTGCCTTATAATAATAAACACAATCTATTTTGAGTTCATACCTCATCTTTTTAAAGTATTTGAAGAGATATATAGTGAAGAGCTAGGTGATATTAATATATCCTTTCTTTTCTCTCAGTCCTTCCATGTACGATGCAAGGGACTTTAGCCTTGTAGGTCATATGAATTTTAGTCAAGTGTATGAATATATCCTAAGTGTATAATGAGCCTTAGTATCTACAATTGATCTATGGTCTTACTTTCCTTGGATAATCTTCATATATCTCACCTCCATATTGAAATACTAATGCTAGTGTATTCTATAACTCCTAAGCTAATATTGTAGGCATTGATTCTTTTTAAGAGAAGTGAAATAGTCACATGGATAACCTTTTTCTACATCACCTCCTAGGATATATTTAATTCATGTAATTTCTAACTCTTTTCTCCACAAGTTGACACTAGTTTAGGTAAGAGCATTTCAAGATACATTCAGGGAGTTAGCCCTAAAATATAGAGGCTCATTTCTAATATAGGTACACCCACATACTTAAAAATGTTCCCATGTTGCCCAAATATGAAATAATCTTGAACAATTTCTTCTATGGTGAAATATTTGGTGATAATAGTTCTAACACACTAGATGGAACACTTGTCTTCAAGATAATTTATCAAGATAGATGTTGATCTTGACAACATCAACTATAAATTATTGTGTTTCTTAGAATTTGGTAACTCCATCAAAGTAAATATATTTCAAGGCCATTTTTCCTTTTATAAAATTGAGTTCATAATTCATGGTTCTCACTAGGTTAACTTCTAGAGGATTTCTCAATCCCATTGACCCAGTCCTTTAGTCTAAACTTCCACTTGGATTTTAATACCCTCCTCCTAATTTTCACTTTAAAGATCAAGAATATTTTTCTAGTGAGGGAAGTCAAGAGAGTGAACACGTTTAATAAATTGAAGATCTTGAATAAGAAATGGCTTAACCTCATACTTTCCTTACTTTCAATATAGAAAAACTAATTCACCTTCAAGCATATGATGTCATTCCTCCAAATTCCACAAAAGGTGTGCCCCTATTCAATAGTGAGAGTCACATTACACCTGGTGAGCACATTAGAGATGTCTCTAACTTTTGTAGCTTCCACAATATCACTCAAGAGAATATTTCTATCAAACTTATTGCCATGTCCCTTAAGGGGAAGACTCTTGATTGGTATAGGACTCTATAATGTTGATGCATCACATCATGGGACAAATTTAAAGTGTTTTTGACTAAAAAAATTAGAAATGAGAGTGACCATGCCTCTCTCATACACTAGCTTAACATAATCAAAATGGAACCCAAAAAAATAATGAATGATTTTAACAAGAGATTCCAAAAGACTTAGAATAGACTGCCTCCTCTTATGAGGCCAACTCCCAACATTATTTTTTCAACCTATTTGAGAGCTATTGACATTACAATTGTTGTCATGTTTCAATCTATGGGTGGTTCCACTCTGCTTGAAGCCTATGAAATTTCTATCAAAGTTTAAAATGATATTATCCAAGCTATAAGATTTCCCCCTAAAGTGTCTATGTTTATATTTTCTCATACTTCTATCAAATCCAAAAATGTGTCTTCAACTCCTAATACCAATACCAAGCCTAAAGTTGTTCCTAAGAAGGAAGATAATGCCATGGAAAATGATACATATATTCAATGGTTTGAAGCTAAATTTGAAAGAGGTGATATATAACAAAGTGCCTATAAACAATAGTATGGTCATGAATATGGAAGAGGAATAGGATAATGGTATCTTAATCCCAATAGGCTTGTTAATACATATAATCCTAACTCTACCACCAATGCAAGAGAGATGGTGTCAGTTCATAACAAATTGGTACAAGATGAAAATTAGTATTAAGTTCAATTTATAGATATTAAAAAATTTGAAGAGTAGGCTCTTGTTTCTCAACATGAGGTTACTATCTACTGAGGATGAGGTTATGATGTAGATAAGTGGAAGTGGACAACCTCAAGAAGATATCTTCATCGACTTCCTAGTCAAAGACACCTTCATGTTAATCAAGGAACCTTGGTTAAAGATAAAACTAGATACAAAATAAAGGTATTGGGTGGTTATACCAATGTGCCTACATTCTCATTTAATCCTTATACAAAGTAACAAGGTATGGTTGTGGGTACAATAAATTTAAACAACTCTACACATCTTTCAAATTAGAACCCTATAAGGACTATTCAAGGCACTCTAACTCCTTAGGTTACAAACACTTACTTACCCCATAAAATCTAAGAGAAATTAGGTATGTCTTATTTCAACATTATTGATTCATTAAAGAGTAATAAAACATCCATATCCATTTGGGATGTTCTTCATTTGCCTGGTCAGAAAGAACTCCTAAAAAATAGCTATCTATTATGCATACTAGTGTTCCTTCTTCAAATCAAATTCAAAGTCATGTTTTCCTTGAAAGTTTCCCTAATACCATTTTTTAACCATCCACTATGGATGATAAACCTCCACCATTCTATCTCACTCTCATAGTGGGTGAAAAATTAGTCCATAACTGCATTATCGATGATGAAGTGTTTACTTCAGTCATGCCTAAAGTAGTAGAAGATAAATTGGGTTGGAAGTATGAACCTCATAGTAAATAATTTATCCAACTAGATGGAACACCTACTAATATTATAGTATTGATAAAAAACTTGAAGGTCTTTTTGTATGATTATCTTAGTTTTCCTATTTTGCAAGATATAGTTATTGACTCCCATCTCACTTTGCATTCTTCTTGTCAAGGGACTGTACTGCTAAGATTGGTGGCTATATTTCAGTTGATTGGTCTTTATTATCCTTTAGGATGAGGTATGGGACCAAGGTGACAATTAGGACACACCATCTTTCAAGGTTTCATATAGAACCTTACATTGAGACAAGTTCTAATTTGAATTGTGTTGTCCATAAAGAGAAGGATTGTATTGTAGATGATGACACCTCTTCCAAGATTGAAGGAATTGTAGATTTTTTTATTAATGAATATGATACTAACACTTATGATCATTAACGATATCCTCTCATGGAGTAAACTGATCTAGGAGTATATTTCATGAATGAAGAAGAAATATCAACACCTCTACTTGCCAAAGAAGAGGATGAAGAAGATGAGATATGGAAAATGTTTTTTGATAGTTCAAGAAATAAAATTGGTGTAGGAACTGGTGTTATTTTTTTCTTTCCATAAAAACATAAATATTATTATTCATACATATTTAATTTTAGTTCTACTTGTAATGTAGCTGAGTATGAAGGTTTAATTCATGGTCTTTAATAGGCAAGGAGAAAAGGAATAAAGAACTTGCAAGTATATGGAGATAGTGAATTGGTTGTGCATACGGTTATAAATGTGGTTTATTAAAATAACCATTTTATCAAGTCATATAATCATAGGGTATGGTATTTTATTAAATATTTTGATGCATTCAACATACAATCAGTCCTAAGGGAGCAAAATAATCATGTTGATAGACTAGCTGCCATAGGAGCTCAATTTGATATTCCAATGGCCACAAAAGAGAAGGGGAAGAAATATCACATTAAGATCATTATAAAACCTTATCTACCTAATAATGAAGTGTCTTATCAAGTGTTTTATGGTGACAAAAACATTGCATGCTTCTTATAAAATGATGATGAGTTTTCTTCAAGGAATCAAAAGAGACTCCAAAAATAGTTAGGTGATCAGATTGTGCAATGAAGAATGAATAAGATATTTAAGATTATGGTGACATTATGAAGTATTTTAATTAAAATTATAATAATAATAAGGAAAAAGTGAGTATGTCTACAAAAGAGGATAACTATGAATGAGTTTTGATATTCAAAGATAAACTCCTCAAACTAGGCAAGGTATGTTATCCATTATAAAAATAAGCATTCACTGAGTTATGTAGAGAGTTTCATGACATATTTTCTTGGGAGTATAAGGACCTAAAATTATTTTATCCTAGCCTATCACATCATACTATTGAGTTGGAACCTGGAGTTAAATTGGTCAGAAAAAAATAGAGGCCCATCAATCTCAAGGTTGAGCAAATCATGAGGTTAGAGGTCACTAAACTCCTTAAATCTAAAATAATATTTCCCATCAAACATTCAACATGAATAGATACTATTGTGGTTTTCAAAAACAATATTGGGGAGATAAAACTTTATGTATACTTTAAAGATCTCAATAGGGTCACTCAAAGACCATTATCCTTTACCCTTAATAGAGTAGATTTTGTAAATTATTTTAGGTTTTCAATGTTTCTCTCCTATATGGATATTCATGATATAATTATATCCTTATGAATTAGTATGATTATTATAAGACAACATTCACCACTAAATGGGGTACCTTCAATTATATAAATATTCCATTTGGTTTGTCAAATGATGGTGCTACCTTTTAAAGGGAAATGGGCATGGCCTTCAAAGGTTTGATTAATGAGATATTGTTGGTTTATATAGATGATAGAAAAATGTTTTATATATATTATAATGAATATATAAAACACTTGAGACAAGTTTTTAAAATATGTAGATAGTATGGAGTATCTCTTAATCTAAATAAATACATCTTTGTTGTTCATAAAGATAATCTCTTAGCACACAATGTTTCTAAATATGGTTTGGCTATCGATATTGAAAGGATAGAGGATAATATTGGCCTATCATTGCCATTTCATAATAAATGTATTAAAATTTTATTGGGTAAGATAAATTTTGTAAGGATATTCATACCTAGTTTTGCATCTTTGGTGAAACCTATCATAGCCATGTTAAAAAAGAATCAAGTCTTTTCTTGGACCAAAGAAGGTAAGAGAAATTTTGAAGCCATTAAAGAAGAAATTGCATAAGTTCCTACTCTTTTAAATCTTGACTTTGATAAAGACTTCATTCTATATTCATTTGATAACCTTGATAGAATCTCAACCATGTTAATGCAAAATAATGATGAGGGTATGGAGTAGCCTATTGCAATATTTAGTCAAGGTTTAGAAGATTATGAAGTCAAGTACACCTTTGTGGAGAAACAAGTCTTTTACATTATGAGATGGATAAATAAGTTTATTCATATGGTTTAAAATAATAAAATTCATGTAATGGTTTCTCATCCTAGCACTAAAGAGTTTCTTTTGAGTAGAGACCTTAGTGAGAAGAGAGAAGATGGATCACTAAGGTAATGGACTATGATGTTGATATCAAAGTAAAAAAAAATTTAAGAGGTAAAGGCATCTATGAACAATTAGCTTCAAACCTTCATGAGTCAAACTAATATTTTCTAGTCAATCATGATTGATCTTAACCAGTTCCTTCCTTACATGAATAGAGTTGGACACAAGATGTGATCAAATTTCTTCAAAATGTTGAGTATCCTAATAATATGAGTAGATCACAAAGGAGATATTTTAGATTATAATCTATTTCCTTTTGTCTTGTGGATGGTGTGAATTTTATAAGGGATATTAATGGTGTGATATTGATATGTATTGATAATGACTAGTTTGAAGTGTTGTTTGAGAAGTTTCATGATGGGATAGTAGGGGGTTATTTCTCTCCAAGAAACACAACTATCAAGATCATGAGGACATGTTATTATTGGAATAGCCTCTTCAAGGTCTACCATACTTGGGTGAGAAGGTGTGTACAATGTGATTTCTTTAGGAAAATAGAAGCTTTCAGCTCTCCCTTTGAATCCTATCCAAGTTGATCAACCTTTCATGTAATAGGGTCTTGATTTGATTGGTATGATAAATCCCTATCAAGTGATGGTTATAAATGGATACTCACAGTAACTTAATATTTTAATAGGTGGGTTGAGGTACTATCATTAAATGAAAATAATGATAATGCTATCTTGGAGTTCTATGAGAGTATCATAACAAGGTTTGACACTCTTACTATTATTTTAGATAATTCTTTTGATTTTATGGGTGCTAAGATAGATAATTGGGTAAAAAATAATGGAATATTTCTAATCACTTCATAAAACTATTATCCTAAAGGTAATGGGTTGGCTGAGTTGACTAATAAGAACCTAATCAAAATCATCAAAATAACCTTGGAGCATAACCTTAGGGCTTGGAACACCAAATTGAAGACTACCTTATGGCCTGATAGTATAACTCCCAAAATGTCAATAGGGAATTCTCTTTTCGTGCTTGTCTATGGAAGAGAAGGTAAGTTATCTATTTCTCAATAACTGCCTACCTTAGAGTTGGTACGTTAGTTAGAGTTGATAGAAAATACTCCAATGGAGGTAAGATTGACATAATTAATGGGCATTCATGAGACTACAAAAAAATATAATAGAGCATTGGAGCATCACCAAGAATTAATGAAGAATTCTTTTTAAAAGAAGGCAACTCCAAGATCATTTTAAGAAGGTGACATAGTGTTGAAATGGGATGAAGATAGAGAAAAACCAAGAAGACATAAAATTTTTGACACTCTATGGAGTGGACCATATATCATCATCAAGTGCAAGCATATAAATTCTTTCCAGCTAATAAGGATTAATAGAGAAGAGTTACCTATCCCTATGAATGGGATACATTTAAAACCTTGCTATTGAGTGGTCAATTTCAATTTATTTGTCTGTGTGTTGTATTCCCTAAGTGTTCTAGTTGAATACATTTGTGTTTCTACTTTTCATATTGTTCTTATTGTTTTCTATTATTTGGTGTGTCATTTTAAGGCAACTTGTATGTAAAACATGTCATACATATGACTCCATAACCCAATGGATAGGATTAGGTAATTGGTCATGACATAGAAAGCTTTCCACCCTTGGGAAATCTCCAAGAATGTTGACATTTTTACCATAATTTAAAATTGATCAATCTCCCTATAGTCAAAATCCTAAATAGGGGTTGATTATAATGCCATAGGGTGTGTTGTAGTTCATCTAATGCCATTTCATATGCCATTCTAGTTTTAGTCATTGTCCAATTTAGTCTTTGTATCATTTGATACCTTAGAGGTCATTTTATAGTCATATTTGAAAGTGATAGGTATTCATAGTGTTCAAAAAGTTCCAGAATAGGCATAAGTTGCATAGGTCTAAGAAGTTCATTTGGAGCCTTCATAAGATCAAGTGGCAGTTGCTAAAATAGTCTAGAAGAACCTATGGGCTCAAAGGATTTTTTGGTAATTGAAATTTTTTGTAATTGGATAAATATAAAATTATTTTAGGGAATTTGTTTCATTTTTTGGCTAAGTGTTGGGGGCTTGTCGGGAAAAGTGTATAATACAAAGTCCATGAAGTGCTATTTATTTGGGTAAAATTATCCAATCAACTTTCCCAAAGACATTTTTATTTTAGACATTTTGTTCATGAAAAATATAAGTGTAAATTATTTTAGACATTTTATCTAAAACAAAAAACCCAAAGAACCAAGTCTTTTAGACAAATTATTCAATACAAAAATTCTAAAAGAGTTAACCCATAACAAAAGTCCTGATGAAGTAGAATTATTTTGGACAAAGTGTCTAAAATAAATATCTTGATACCAAAATATTGACAACCAATATTATTTTAGGAAAATTGGTAGATGTAAAAAATCCAAAGTCATGATTCTTAAGGGGAAATCATTTCAAAGACAAAGAACCTAAGGAAATTGCTCATAGTAAAAGCTCTGATAGAATTGAATTGTTTTGGTAAAGTTGATCTAAGTAGATAAAAAATTTATGTAGGATCCACTATAGGAATAGAAACATCAAATTTCAGCTATGGTAAATGGTCATTTGGGTTCAAATAATGAGTCCTAGTAGATTGATGGTCAACATTACATAGTACATCAAGATCAATGGAGCAAAGGATTTGACAGTATCAATCGATACCAAAGATCTATGGCGTGCATTTGATTATGAAAAAGTGGATCAACTATGTGAAGTAGAGTCAAAGTGTCAATGAATCTTGGGATCAAATCATGTTTAAGTGTCTGGATCATGATCTATGACTCACGTTCAATCACACAAATAAATCGAATGATGTGAGTGAGAGTCAAAGTTTAAAGAGCTTAGATCAAATAAAATGTTTCCAATTATTATAATCTTGAGATGTTAGATCATTGATCAATTACCAACATTGAAGGTGAAAACAAAGAGACTCCAAAGGAGATTGATAGGTTAGATTCGACTAAATGCCAAATGGACAAGATGAGGATACATGTCAAAATGATGATAGAGAAAATTCCAAAGTGGGATGAGAAATATGGAAAAGGAGTGCCATATGGGCAACTACATAGTGTAGACATGTAAATTTAACTACCAATGTCCTATCTGACTTTAGACCAATTCTTGCCAATCATTGAATACCTAACCCAAGAATTTATATTAGTCTCAAATTTAGATTCATAACATCACATTAAATTAATTTGGCCTATTAAATCAATTAAACAAGGTAAATACACATATTTAATTAATAAAAATCAAATAAATGACTAAATGCCTAAAAATAAGTAATTAACTTGCACACCCTAATCAAAATCAATTATCAAGTTAAATCAATTTCAAATCTTAATTGAGTTCATCCATGAGCTAATAAATCAATTACTAAAAATGAAATTCAAGAGCATCTTACCTTTGTGAGTTGTCACTTTTTAAAAATATCTGAAATAATATCCTAAGAATATGTCAAACTCAACCAAAGTTAATAAACTCAACTACGGTTGTGAGTTTTCAATTTTGAAAAATATCTGAAAAAATATCCTATGAATATTCCAAACTCAACCAAAATTAATAAACTCAACCATGGCTAGATTTAACCCATTTTAAAGGAATTGAAAGCCTATAAAATTAATCCTAGAGATATTCATGTAGAGAGCTCAATCAAAGTAGAGTTATAATGGAGGAATAGATTCATGAAGCTAAAAGCCTAATGTTATAATGTTGAAATTGAGCCAAACCATCAATCAAACCAGGCATTTAACAATAGTGCCAAGAGGAGATGGAGATAGCCAAGCCCCATTGATGAAGATATCATGAGCACAAAGAGAGTAAGCCAATATATTTTTTTTTTGGAGTATCCAAGGAAGGTAAAAGAAGGTTTATTTTTCATTTTAATTGTGTCTTCCATTATAGTCTTGTTAACTAAGCTCTCCCTAGTAACTAGGCCTAGAGATGTTATGCTAGTGTGTTTATTTCATTTTGATTTTATTTTGGGACTAAATTTTGATCTAACCTCATTTATTTGTCAAATCCTTTGATCACAAATGGCACATCTGGTGGAACTATCTACACGATTGTGCAACCCATGAATTTCTTTGTATTCATAATTTTAATTCTTTTTTTGTTACTTTTGCTTTGCTAGAGTAAAAATGGCTCATACAGAATTAATAACTTTCTATTTAATTAATATTTTTTTATAAATATTTTAGGAATATATATAAATATTTTATTGATATTATCTAAAAATTTCATAAAAAAAATCTCTTTGTATTTTAGAAGTTATGGCTCTTTTAGTGACTATCACTTTTTATTTTTTTATTTTTTGGTAAAAATAGTTAGTATAGAGCTAATGACTTTTTTTTAAAAAATTTATTAGTTTGACCCTTATTTTTTTATATAGGCGAACCCTAGAACCAGTAAATAACCTTCAAAATTTTAATTATAAATATATGTATATTTAAAAATTATGGCTAAATTAATGACTATAGGTTTTTATGATTTTTGTGTTCAGTTTTCTTGTTTTTAACGTTCTAACTTGCTTGCATGTTTCATAGTTTTTTTTTTTTTAGAATTTTTTTCTAAAATTTGTCTAACCTAACATGTTTTATTTTTTGGGGTTTTTCCTTTGAGTCAATATATTTTACCCTTCAAATTTTCTTGTCTCATTTGATAAATAGGATGCAAGGCCAAACAAAGTAAATTAGTCTTTTCACACTTCATTTGGATGTCTAAAATGAACTAAACATCCTTCATTTTGGTGTTTAAACAAAAATTTTAAGGTGTTTTAGTGGTTAAGTATTTATAGTTTCTTTCAAAGTTCACAATTTAAAGCCGCAGGGCTAAAATAACATCACTATACTTTTCATTTGGTGTTTAGAATTAAAATTATTTGTCAAAGTTTGTATTTCAATAGTTTCTTAACTTATTTTTTGATCGGTAAAAAGAGAGACATTGCATGTATACTCTTTCATTCATCCCTTTTAAGGAACTTTTAGAATCAAAAGCATCATCTTTATTAAAAATAAGCCTAGTCCAAGGCATAGAAAGAATGTCATCTAAAGCACTCCCAAAATACTCAAAATAGTTTGGGTGATCTTGATACAACCCTGAAGTCTTTATATTATATTTTTTATTTTATGCAAACTTGAATTATGAGGGGGATTTCATTTCCTTCCATAAGTTTTAAGAGGAACTTTGATCCAGGGTTTCATTTTTTGACACTGACTTCAACTACTTCCACTAGGATCAAAGGTTTGAGTGGTTAAACCACCTTCTAGTGTTGGAGTTACACATAGGATGTATTTGCACTTTGGACATCACACTGTAATGAGTGAGTGATGGATGTAGTGGTTGTAAAAAGGGCAAGATTTTTTTGTAACAAGCCAAGTGCCGTAGACACCTAATTACATGCTTTTCTTTTACATCATGATTTGAAAATCATTTTGTAATTGATCCCTCTAGAATGATCAAAAACCAATTAGTTTTAGTCAACCCCACATTTCCATACCCTTTCTAGGATTTGGATGATTATACTTAGTGTATTTCGGTCATTTTTTTTCTTGGTATGTTTTGAAATTAAAACTTATTTAATTCTTCATAAACCATGTCAAAACCATGTATTTGAGTTGTGGAGGGTAGTGTTATGCTACCCAAATCATACCAAACCATTTTGCCTTTGAATATTTGGAACATAACATTAATCACATCATTCAATCATGTTTATGTTTTAATGTTGCTTAATTTGTTTCAAGACTTGTTTACCATTGCACCAAAAATTATTTGTTTTAAAATCAGTCACATATACCATTTGGACCTTGTTCATACATATTCATGTTGTCTAATATTATCTATCTTGTTTAGTCTAATAATAGTTTTCAACCATTGAGTTTTTAATTAACCTTTACAAGTTCAAATTCAAACATTGATTGATTTTTGTTTAGGCCTTGATTTTGTTGGGGCTAATACATAGATCTTTCTCTTTTGGGTTGCATAACTTTGGTTAATCGATTACCCAAATTTGAAAACTATTGATGGTTTTTTTGTTTAAAGCCTATATTCATTATTATGTATGCATTTATTTGGGAAAAAATAGTCTTTTCTCTAAAAGCTTTTTGCCTTATGCTTTATGCCAATTGATCATGTTTATGTTTGATTTTATATGTTGGATCTATGTCAAATTTGTTTCCAAACTTTTTAGATCAAATCTAATCACATCATGCCTTTGTTTCAAGCCTAGATTTTGATGTTGTTTGGCCAAAAGTCCTAGCATATCATGTTTAATCCTAGATTTTAAATCTATGTTTGGATAAAATACCTATTGACTCTTTTCTGTTGCTTAGTTTAGACCTTGTTTGGAACACTTTGACCTAAAATTTTGACATGCCAATTTTTATTATGATGCTTGAGCTTTTGTACATATGACATTTTACATTAGACATTGACACTAGACTATTTTATGCCAAGTCTTAGCACAAACCATTTTAGAGATACAGCGCCATGATCAAATCATTGTTTAGAGATATAGCTCCATTTTTGACCAAGTTAGAATATTTTTTCCTTTGGACATTGTCTTTCAAAATTTGTAGAACTTTAAGCCTTTTATTTAGAAGATTTTATCATTTGTGCAGATATGTGTAACTACACTTATGGTTTAATCACACACAATCCAACTTATGATAGAATGGTTTCACAAAATTAATTTTATTACTTTAGTCAAGACCCCAATGATTATAATATGATTTGTGAGACAAATTTTTATCCACCTCATAATAATCATTCATGAGAACAAAGTCATGAACTAGATTACAATCCAACTTGAGACCTTGATTGGTATGAAGAGGCTTGTGAGGAGGACTTTGAAGACCCAACTATAGATAATGTTGTTTAGGATACAGATCCATACCCTCTTTAAAATAATCAATACATAGAATATATTTAAGAACCAGATTATGATTCAACTCAAGATTGAGATGATATGGCTTATGAGGAGGACTTAGATACATTGGATTATGCAAGAAATCAAGCTCCAAAATAACCCTTCATCATTCTGAGACCTCATATTTTGGCTTGTGTGATTAACCAAGTTCCACAGTGTCCAACCATTTATATACCAAGACTTCATCCTTTGGTTTGTACAATAAATCACACATCTCAATGCCCTACCATTATCCAATCATAGACCATTCCTCATCCAGTACCAATACAAGCAAAACCTCAACTGATCCAATCATTCAAAGACCAAGTTGTGTTCAAAACTAGTATTTTCCAACTCATTGGAAACCAAGACCAAGAGAACCAACTAATTTGAGATGTTTCTATTGAACCAACCACTTCTGATAAGTCAACCTATGATTAATTACTAATTTATCGTATACCAATTTTTGAGGAGTCTCACTCTGATGATTTAGTCTTTACTGAGTCACTTCTTAATGATTATAACTATGTTTGGGTAAATCATTACCTCGACCATATGCCTATTTTTCAAGATACTCTGCTTGACAAGCCAATTTCTAAATATTTGTCTCTTGACCTTTTTCCCATCCTAAAAGGGTCCCACTTTGACAAGCCAATCTTTATGGAGCCCACCATGCCATCACAGGCCATTACTTGTCCAATACCAAACATTCAACTAAACATCATTGTAATAGATTACCCATAAGATGAAAAATTAAAGTTAGATTTAGGTTTTATTTTTGAATCGATATCAGATTTAGCATCAGAAGTATAATCAAAATTGGTCTTGACATCATATTTAGATTCCATTGAATAAAAATTATATTTAGATGAAGAATAAATTCATGACTATTAAAATATTGGTTACACATGCCTCGAAGATTAGTATGAATATATTTGTGATTCTTCTACAATTTTTGAAGATGAGTATTTCAGTTTCAACACAAGTTATCCTAGTATCTTCTACAATGATTATGTAGTCTTTCCCCATTCCATTACCATTCCATAGGTCATTACCATCAATCAACATAACCATATTATTGACATTTCATCTCCCACAAGTGTTGATTAGGACCGATAGAATCACACTTTGTTAAATTGCATCCATGGTGACATAGTAGTTGAAGAAGATAAAGGAGGCCAAGACCACATTCATGTAGTAGAATAACACTCTCCTAATGAAACCTTTTCAGAGGAACTAGGGGACACATAAATTTCAAACTCAACATCTTTTAATGAAACTTTTTTAGAAGTGCTAGAAGAAAATCAATGTAAAAAAGCCAATGTTCATTAGTGAAACCTTCTTGGAGGCGCGATGGGAAAATCAAAACAACTCATTGGTAAAAACCTCATCAAGGAACAAATAACTGAGCACAAAAGTTATTCACTACTTGATGAATATAAAATTAAAGATCAAATCAAAATAGCTACCAATCTACAACCTAATCAAATAGTAGCTACTCTCAAGATCAAACAAAAAAAAATTGGTTGTCCTATCTATAAAATATTTTTTAGTATTTGGCCCTACTACATCTAAATTTATGTTGAATCCAGCATCAACAACATTATGTATGATTGAGAATCCTAATCTTAATTTGTTTCCCGACCTTTACATATTTCATTATCATTTATCATTCCATTTCACAAAAAAACTTACCATCCATTATTTGTCCTTATTTACCATCCACGATCGCACTTTCCTTTACAGAGGTCACAAATATACCTTGTCTTAACACTTGAAGGAATCAAAATAAATGACTTATGAAGATCACAAAAGCATTTTTAGCATCCAAATTTGTAACTAATTCTTGACAAAGAAGCTATTCTGATGAGGTGTGGGATAAAAATTAACATGATTGATTATTTTATTTGTATCATTTTTTGATTAGGATGTGCATCTCCATTTCAATAGGAAAAATAGAATCATATGTCATTTATCATACCCAGGCCAAAAACATGTACCATACCCTTTCATTTGCCATATCCATTTTTAATTGTTGCATACCCATCCATTCACCCCATCACTTGGGGGAAACCCTCTTACCATTTTATCCAATTTATAAAACCATCATTATCCTAAATCAAGACCATTATGTATTATCATTTCGTTCCTATCTAGACCAAAGCCTATTTTTAGTCATCTTACCCAATCTTATTTTGATCTTGGTTCTTTTGGTTCTTCCTACACCTTTTGTGAGTGGATTCCAATCAAGTTTCAATAATCAATCAAATTCATGTTTATAATGATAGTCTATGAAAGTAGTGTTATAGTTGGTCTGGCAAGATATCTTTCATTTTTCATCCTGTATTGAGTTTTTATATGTGAACCTAATTATAACTACCTATGGGCAAATCAGTGTCTCACCAATATTGATACTAATTATAATCACCTATGAGAAAATTACTATCATTAACCTATGTCGTTGTATCCTAGTTATAACCATCTATGGATAAACTAGGGGTAACATTTATTTACCATGTATTTTTCATCACCTTGCCATCATTGTTTTCATTTGATTGGCCATTTGCTAGATTTGAGAACTTATTAGGACCTAGTTGGTTTTTCCTCACCTTTTGTGTGGATGGAATTACTATGACTTGAGGTCATTTTGGGACTAAGTATGTCATGCTCACTTCATGTTGAGGTCACCTTAGTCTCCCTTTCCATATACTTTCATCATTTTATGAGCAACCTATGTCAAACACTCTTGCCATTTTGCAAGTAGCTATCTTGTCATTCTCTAACAAATTAAGATACCTCAAAATGCCAAAAACATTTCAAATATTTCAAAATCCAAACAAATTTGTCTTGTCTAAGCTTAGTTAGTTATCCTTAATCCACCCTACTGTGGCAAAGTCATTATTAGGATGTTTTCTTTTGCTTTTTATTTTTAGGAATTCTATTTGTTTGTTTATTTCAAGTTATTTTTCTATTTATGCACTTTATGTTTGTTTGTTTATTCACTTGTTTATTTATTTTACTTTAGCCCTATTGTCTTGACTCAGTCTATATGTGTTCATTAGGTGATTCCTTATGCACATTATTCTTGAGTATATCCATATTCATGTGTTTACATTATCATCATGATTTTTATAATTAGTGCATTATTTTCAAGTGAGTATTAAATTTTGAGAGTCAGTCCTTATGCATATTTTGGACAAGTATTCATGGTGTTATATCATGATTCTTACCATCACATGTTATAGCAAAAATTAGCATCAAGAAGGTCTACAAGTAATGGAGCCACAAAATTTTCTCCTTGGCACCTTGGCAAATCCTTCCATACCACCCTTGATCAAATCAACCCATTGACCATTCTAGTTATATTATTGATAATAAGGATGAGATTATCCTCATTGGTAGGCCCAACTAAATCATTTATACTGATCAATCTTATTCATTTATTCATCTTTTTCAACATTATGTGCCTGCTCATCTTCAATCTATATTCTAGGTTATATCCTTGAGTTATGCTCGCTAATCAGCCCTAACTAGGGCACAATCATATTTAACCAATCTAAGTCCTTTTAATGATTATAATCACATATGGACAAATCATTATTTTGACTTTTATTCCTGATTATAACCACCTTTGGTCAAATCAATAGTCTCTAAAAATCAATGCATGCAAGCATTTTCTCATTTAGATTAATCTCAACCATAGGGTAAATCCACCTTTCTTTTTGGTTCTTTTTCAAGGTGCCATTCATCAAAAAAATTTATGGCCTCTCCCTCGAGGGGGCATCATCATAGGCTTCAAAAATATCATTTGGATCTTTATTCTTCAACCATCATATTTTTTTTGGCATATAGGCCATCTCTCATTATTTGAGAAGACATTACTTTATCTATAGTTTGAAACATCTTCCTAAATATGGGAAAATTATAGACACCTAAATTTGGCCACCAATGGCTTCATATCTGAGTTTAGACTAATTCTTTCTAATCATTGAATACCTAGCCCAAGAATTTATATTAGTCTTAAATTTGGCTTCATAACCTCACATTAAATCAATTAAACAAGGTAAATACACACATTGAATTAATCAAAATCAAATAAATGACCAAATGCCTAAAAAGAATTAATTAACTTTCACACCCTAATCAAAATCAATTATCAAGTTAAATCAATTTCAAATATTAATTGAGTTCACCCATGATCTAATAAATCAATTACTAAAAAGGAAATTCAAGAACATCTTACCTTTTTTAGTTGTCACTTTTGGAAAATATCTAAAAGAATATCCTAAGAATATGCCAAACTCAACCATAGTTGTGAGTTGTCACTTTTGGAAAATATCTAAAAGAATATCCTATGAATATGTCAAACTCAACCATGGTCAAATTTAACCCATTCCAAGGGATTTGAAAGCCTATAAAATCAGGCTTAGATCTCTTCATTTAGAGAGCTCAGTCAAAGTAGAGTTATAATACAAGAATATATTCATGAAGCTAAAAGCCTAGTGTTATAATTTTGAAATTAAGCCAAGCCATGAATCAAGCCAAGCAATTAACAATAGTTTCAAGAGGAGATGGAGATAGCCAAGCCCTATTAATGAAGATCTCATGAGCATAAACTAAGCAAGTCACTACAAAAAGAATTTTGGAGCATCCAAGGAAGGTAAAAGAAGGTTTATTTTGCATTTTAGTTGTATTTTATTATAGTTTTATTATCTAAGCTCTCCATAATAACTAAGCCTAGAGATGTTATCCTAGTGTGTTTATTTCATTTTGATTTCATTTTGGGACTAACACTTAATCTAACCTCCTCTCTTTGTCAAATTCCTTGATCACATATAGGATAAAAGGACTCTATAACAAAGTGAACTCTTTAAACTCATATGATGTCATGAAAGCATAGTTGAGGTCCAAGATAAGCAGTGACTGTCAAATGTGAAGAATCAAGGTCCAAATGACTGCATATGGTAAGTATAAGTGTAGATATCTAATATTTAAAGGAACATATTATAACTATCATAGAATGTTTTAATCTTCTCGAATAGTGCATGTGTGTCGACTCTCCTATTTAAGTTTCAAATGCTTAGGAAAAGACCCATGATGAAGGTAATTTCATAAAGGTTAGCTAAAGAGTCTCTACACTATTTTAGATCATTCATCATGATTTCTATGAACATATGTCTTAAGAAAAATTCATGGTTTATTTCATAAATTTGTTTCCTTACAAGTGTAACTCTTCCTATTGACTGGACATGTGTTCTAGTGACATTTTAACTTCATTATTTTCTCCTCTCTTTGAAGTTTTATAAGTAGCTACCATTTTGGCCATTGTAATATAAACCACACCCATGTATGATAAAACCCTACTTATTTTGACGTTACACTTTGTCTTAGAATAATAAATACAATCTATTTTGAGTTCATACCTCATCTTGTTAAAGTGTGTGAAGAGATATATAGTGAAGAGATATACAGTGAAGAGCTAAGTGATATTAATATATCCTTGATTTTCTCTTAGTCCTTCCATGTCTGATATAAGTGACTTTAGCCTAGTAGGTCATATGAAGTGTATTCAAGTGTATGAACTTGTTCCAAGTGTATAATGAGCCTTATTATCTGTAATTGATCTATGGTCTTACTTTCCTTAGATAATCTTCATACATCTCAACTCCATATTGAAATACTAATGCTAGTGCATTCTATAAGTCTTAGGCTGATATGTAGGAATTGATTCTTTGTAAAATAAGTACAATAGTCACATGGAAAAAAATTTAGAGCATCACCTCCTAGGATATATTTAATTCATATAATTTCTAACTCTTTTCTCCAAAATTTAACACTAATTTAGGTGAGAGCATTCAAAGATACATTTAAGGAGATAGCCCTTAAATTTAGAGGTTCATTTCCAATATAGGTACACCCACATACCTAAAAATGTTCCCATGTTACCCAAATATATATGAATCATGAAAAAGTTCTAGATTAAAATATTTGGTGATAGTAGTTACCATTTTTATTAAACGGTGCACTAGTGGAGTGATTGAGGAGGGTGGGGCTTGGAAAAGGCCCACTAGATGTTGAACCTACCATATTAGTAGAGATACTAGGCATAGAGATGGAAGAAATCAAGGACGAAGAGGTCATAGTATGATGAGTCAAGATAAAAGGAAGAGGTTGAGAAGTAAAGAAGGTTTCACCCCCAAATCCATGGGAGAATGTAGGGTAAGGTGAATGGGGTTATTCTTCTTGACCACTTATAATAAGGACGTAAATAATGGAAGGGTATTTTACTCGATGTTGAGGAAACTCATTAATGATGAAAATCATTTTTGAAGTATACTCTAATTTAGGCTAATAATATGAGGATAAAAAAGGGTTAATAATTAGAGAGACATGAGGAGGAGTTCTATAATTTGTAGTACAAGTGGCTAGATGCACATTAATTTCATCTAAAGTGGAATCCATGAGCTATTTAAGGGAAAACCTATTGGGATTGGTAAATTTCATCATATTTAATGATTGAAACTCTATTTTATTATCATATAATAAGTTCATGATGAAAGATAAAGGTTAAAAAGGATGATGATGCAAATATAAAGTCATAAAATAGGATATAGAATCTAAGTTCTTGATTGTGTTCTATAACTTAGGGAAGCGAACAAGAAGATAAAAAAATACATAGTCATGTAGGTTGAATTTGTATTACAAATATGAAATCTAAACAAGTTGATAAGGATACATAGTCATGCAATTTAACTGTGTAATATTGAATAGAGAACTGAACAGGTGGATAAGAAGACACAATCATGCAAGTTCATTGTGTGCTAATAGTATGAAGGTAGAACAATTTGTAAGAGACTGTATCAATTAAGATAATAGTGTTATGAAATAGCAGAATTTTTTTCAACATGATTTGAATCAAGAATGAAAGAAAATACACAAATAATTAGATTAATATGACTGATCTAATTGGGACGCACAACACAAATCTTACACCAACACTAGCCAATGCAAGTTTTACAATATAATACACAAACATCAAAGAGAAATAAATTAATTTAAAATTGAATGTTAACTAATTGGTAACCCTAAGTTTTATTAGATTATAATAAAGTGTAATTTTAGTGTGATAGGAAAGTTAGCTGAAATCAGGAACTAGAAAGCAATCTAAGGTTGGTTTCAGGATGTTTTGGTTGAAAGGTATATGTATTGGTAATGGTATTGGATTATTATTGGGTCATACCCCCTCACTTCATAATCTCATATTGATAAGGGTATCGGGTGACTTACCAATATATAACATTAACCATGTATTTATAATTGGCCATAAAACTAAGTTAGCTTCCTCCTTAATGATGAAATCCAAGTAGGTAGGCCTTAGGAAGATAAATGTTTAATGTTTTTTGAATGTTAAGTGGATTGGTAGTATGTGAAAAAGAGTAAAATAGTGTAACTAAATGGGTAATTTGAAAAACCACCTATTTAGACTATGTGAGTTACTCTAAGCATGTCAACAACTAAAAATGAAATGTGAATTAATTATTAGTAAATAGATGTTAATTCCTTGATTGATAATAGTATAGAGTCGGTTCAAGGGACATTGTATGTAAATAATATATAGCAAAGTTGACTAAGTTATTTTTTTAATATAGATTCAAGGTATTTAATAACAGAGTTGAATAGATCTACTATATCTCTTAGATAGGAGGCAAACTACATAACTAAGTCGACCTAGTTGGTTGTAGAGTTATAGTTTTGTAGACTAAAAACTAGTGAAAAATAGAGTAAAAAGAAGAATTGAAATGATAGAGAGATATGAGAAAGGAACCTTGGTGGTATTGAAGATGATTTAGATTTCAAATTTTATGCTTAGATATTTCAAATATTGCTTTTAAATTCTACCAATTGGGTTGACTGGTTTAACCAAGTTATGTAAAACCTTGTGTGCTTAAGAAGAAATAATGAATAGAGTCAACCTATTCAAAAAAATTTGTTGACTTATGTGCTTATAAAATAAAATAGTAGATAGATTTAAAAAATTCAATAGTGTATGCTAATCTATAACTAAAAATGAATACAATGTTAAACTACTTGATCCAATATCCTATAATCTATGAAGACCTACATAGATAGAACAAAGTCATTTTGAAGTGATTATGTGTTAAACCTGCACACACAAAGTTAAAACTATATCAACTAGTTTGATATATTACTACAAATATAGAAAAATATCATATAATGATACAAATGATGGCATGAAATAAAACATACAAGGGTTAGATTCATGTTAGGTTCAATATAATGCATGCAAAGGGAAATGTAACTAATCTATAAATCAATCTTAGTTCGGAGGAGATAAATCCTACTTACACTTTTGATTGTTGATACATTATATATTTAGGATCATGACCACTATGTATCCACTAGACCTGGACAAGGGATATCTTACCATAATGATATCACTAGGGAGGGTTACAAAGCCTCTAGTCAAGCAAAACTATGTACTAACCCTAACTAGGTCCTATGTTTTCATGTTCATTAATGTACAAATGACAAAATCAAAGTAAATGTTTAATATAGTGCTCACCAAATCTTGTGGCATAAAGTGGGGGTACTAAACATTAAAATTAAACATGCATAGAAGACATAGACTCATATCAATGTATATAGAATCCTAATTCATGGGAGAGAAATATACATGCATATCTATCTACTCTTACAAATGAGGAACAAAGTTAGGAATACTTATCTTTTAAAATGAACTTGTTGAGCCTCAATCTTTGCTATGCCCTTATCCTTTGGCACGTCTAGGGATATGTGTGGCTGACTTATGGCTTACATACCTATTTTATATTCTTATTACATTTCTTTATGTTCTTAGTTAGGTTGGCCAATGGAATAACCATGGATAAGTAGACTATATATAGGAGGTAGTGGTTAGTTTTTGATCATCATATTAAGTATTCTTCTCTTATTACATTTTTTTGGAGGTTACCCCCTCAAAGTGGCTCTAATATATTATTCAATATTATGCTCTACTATAAATTATTATTGTGTAATATCTTATCTTTTATTATTTTGTGTGATATACAATTATTTTGTATGAACATCTAGGTAATTTCCTTACAAGTGGTATCAAATATTTGATTTGGGCAAGTTTTCTATGGTATTTTTTTTGGATTTGGTGAGGTGTGACTTCTATGAGTGGAAGGAGAGAAAAAACATAACTTGTAATCTGAGAAGAATTATTTTTTCTATCAGCCCAATATTGTTCGAAACATTTTTTTGAAAAAAATTTAAAAAAAAATCTTTTTTTTTCCCATTTCACATTTATAGTTTTTGGTCTCATCTCGATGAGATAATCATAATAATATATTTTGTTGATGCACTTTTTTATGTCAAAAGTTTCCACCCTAGTGCATAAAATCAATCATTAGATTCATCTTGCTAAGGTGACTGCACCTAGTACCATATATTGGTATAATTTTTTTAGGTTAAAAACCCTCATAGGGTTTGTGCATAGTAGGTCCTACTACTTGAGGAAAAAAATGTGGGAAAGAAACCCCTAAAATGCATTTTAGGGATGACATAGAATTTGGACCTTTAGATCTAATGATTTTTCAACTTTAGGATGACATAAAGAGCTTGGTGCGGTAGGATGACTTTGATATATTTCAAACTAATGTTTCAAGGATGCATGGAGAGATTAATGGGGTGTACACTCAATTGCATCAAATCACTATGGAATTGGCTACCATTTCATCTCAGTTACAAACAAACAATACTCTACCTCATCATTTGAGTCCTCCTCTCAACACTAACAAATCCAATCCTAGTATGAAACTAATGTTACCAAAAGTGGACATGCATAAGTCTTATGGTAAGGATCCTCTCACTTAGATTACCTAAATTAATAATTTATTTTATCTGCACCAAAATCCTAGTTCTCTAAAGTTGATAGTGGTATCTCTATATCTACAATCTAAGCAGTTCATTTGGTATAACTGGTTGTGTGCTCAAAAGAAAAAGAATGATGCTTTTATTACATGGTATTTTTTCACTAATGATTTATTGGCTCATTATCATAATAATGTCTCTGAGAATTACTTCAACTAGTTAGCCAAACTACATCAAATAGTAATTGTGCAGGATTATAGTAATCAATTCTAGAATCTATCCTTATAGGTGGAAGACATCATTGAGACAAATTTGACTAATTTTAGTTTTTAGGTAGACTCAAATATAGAATCCAATTAGACTCTTGGATTTTTAATCCATCACCTATATCAAAAACTATCCTAAGGGCACACATGACAAATAAAAAAAGATGGTTAAATGGAAAACTTTCACTCCTAGTCATCATCACTCCTTTTTAGCACCATCATTTCCTCAACCCACCATATTGACACCTCAACAAATTGAGAAGAATCAAGCCAAAGGGTTTTGTTATGAGTGTGACAAAAAATGGGGTAAAGGACATTATAATGATAAAAAGAAGTAATTTTACATTAAAGGTACCAATGAGGATACATATAATGAGGAGTCAATTGGTGAAGATGTAGAAGGACCTAAAAAGGAATCTAAAGATTTTAAACCTACTATTTCATATCATGCCATTTCAAGTATTAGTACTCCCTAAACTCTTAAGATGGTGGGTTTCCTTAAGAAATAGGTCACTATTTTGATTGATTATGGGAGTACACACAACTTCATCAATAGTAAGTTGGCTACTCATTTGAACCATTTCATTTATCCTACTCCAAAATTTTAGGTCATGATTACAGATAGTGGTACTATTAGTTGTTCAAAAAAATTCCATAATATTAAGTTAGACATGGAAGATTACCTATTATATTCTCTTATGTTTAGAATTCCCTTAGGTGGAACTGACATTGTTCTAGGAGTACAATGGCTCACCACTTTGGGCACTATTGAGATGAATTTCCAAGAATTATTCACATGCTTGCATTCTAAGGGAAAGAAATTTGAGATAAATGGATTAATTTATAAATATCCACAATTTGTTAGCTCTCATCAAATGACCAAGATTATCTGAAAAGGTGTTGAAGGATTTGTGGCTCACTTATTTTCCATTAAAGTCCAACTAACTTAGCCATCTACACCTCCTGATCTACAACAAGTGACTGATGTGCATTCTATTATATTTGGTGACATGCCAAAAGGAATTTCAAGTATATTCACACATGATTGTGACATAAAACTTATTCTTGGTACTACACCACCCAAAATCAAGCTATACAGGTATCCCTATGCCTAAAAAAGTGAAATTGAAAAGATTGTACAAGAGATGTTGGATATAGGAATCATTTGCCACATCCAAAGAAACTATTCTTTGCCAGTTATCATGATGCAAAATAAATATGACACTTAGATGATGTGCCCCAACTATAGGGAGCTCAACAAGTACACTATCAAAGATATGTTTCATATTCTTATCATTGATGATTTGATAGATGAATTGAATGGTGCACTTTATTTTACCAAGCTAGATCTACATTCTGGGTATCATCAAATCTAGATCTATGATGAATACATACCCAAAATAGATTTCATAACTCATGAGGGACATTATGAGTTTATGGTTACACCTTTTAGTCTAAAAAATGCACCATTTACCTTTTAGAGTTTGATGAATACTTTTTTTAGACCATTTTTAAGGAAATTTGTTTTGGTGTTTTTTGGTGATATCCTCATTTATGGTTAAAAATTGGGAGACCATTCACAACATATGAAATAGGTACTTTAAATTTTAAAACAAAATCAGCTGTATGCCAAACCTTCCAAATGTACTTTTGGATCTCATGGGGTTTATTATTTGGGTCATATGGTTTCACATGGAGTGCAATTGGATCCTAAAAAAATCCAAGTGATGGTGGACTAGTCGATTCCTAAGACACTCAAGAAACTAAGGGGATTTATGGGGCTAACATGTTAATATCATATGTTTATCAAAAATTATGGTAGCATTATAGCCTCACTCACCTCTTTTTTAAATAAAGACTCCTTCCAATGGACTAATATAGCTACTAGGGCATTTGAATAATTGAAACTAGCTATGTTCACCACTCCAGTGTTGGCCACTCCTAATTTTTTAAAGACTTTTATTGTTTAATTTGATATATATGGCTATGGTATGGGTGATGTGATCATGGAATAAGGAATACCACTTTCATTTTAAACTCACCAACTAAAGGGTAAAAATTATCTCAATCTCATCTATGAGAAGGAAATTATGGCCATTCTACATGTAGTCAAATAATGGAAACCTAATTTGATGGGTCATGATATTCAAGTAAATACTGATCATGATATCCTCAAATATTTTTTTGAATAATATTTGTCATCATAAGAATAAAATAAATGGGTAACTAAGATTTTAGGCTATGATTTTGAAATAGTCTACAAGAAAGGCAAGGAAAATATGGTGGCAAATGCACTATCTAGGAGGGGTGAATCAGTTGAGGCATTGATATATGCCATGACCATTTGGTAGGTAGATTGGATAGAGGAAGCAATATCAAAATGAGAACAAGATAATGCTACACATGATTTGATTCATAATCTTCAATAGGGTTTAGGTGCATTTGAAAAATTCACATGGAAGGGTAAGGAATTATAGTATAAAGATAGATTATACATATGTAATAATTCTCTTCTTAAACAAAAAATCCTTCAAGAACTTCATGAAAATCCACTTGGGGGTCATTTAGGATTTTTAAAAACCTATCATAGAATCAAGTAGGATTTTTTTGGAAGGACTCAAGGGGGATGCCTAAAAATATGTGGCTAAATGTATGATCTATCAATAAAATAAAGGTGAAACCATCAAAACCCCATGTCTTTTACATCCTTTATCCATCCCTATCTAGTGTTAGGAAGAGGTGTCTATGAATTTCATTAGAGGTTTACCAAGATATGCTAGTAAAAGTATTATCATGGTTGTTGTGGATCATGTCAGTAAGTATACTCATTTTTATTCTTTATCATATCTCTTTGTTACTAGTACAGTAGATTCTTTTCTCAATATAGTTTAGAAATTGCATGGTACTCCTAAGATCATTGTTAATGATAGAGATCCCATTTTCACTAGTAATTTTTGGACTGAATTATTTTCTTGTTTGGGCACCAAGCTAGCTCATACCTCATCCTATCATCCTCAATCAGATGGATAAACTATGGTAGTCAACAAATATCTAGAAGGATATCTTCATTGTTTTTTTTTTTAATACACAGGATAGGTGGGTTCGTGGGTTACCACTTGCTAAATGGTGCTATGATATTTATGTTCATAGTTATTCCAAAATTTCTCCCTTTGTGGCCTTGTATAAATACCACACTCCATAGATCGCTTCAACCTTAAAGGTCTATCCTAAGTTTTTTGTAGTTGAGGAACATATTCACCATCAACAGGAGGTCCTTGTAAGTTTGCATGAAAATTTAGCCATGGCCCAGAGTCACATGAAGCATTAGATAGATCAACACAAGAGTGAGAGGCATTTTAAAATTGGTGATTGGGTCTTTATTTTCTTGCATCCATATAAGCAGAGATCTTTTAAGCAATAGAAAAAGGATAAAAAGATATCCCGTAAGTATTGTGGGCCTTATCAGATCTTTTAAGCAATTAGTAGTATGGCCTATATGTTAGAGTTTCCTTCATCCACTCATATACATCCAATATTTCATGTATCATGTCTGAAGAAATTCATTGGACATATATTTGATACTCAAATTAAATTACCAAAATTGGATGAGGAGGGGAGAGTTATTCTTGATCCCGAAGCAATCCTTCAAATACACACTAAGTAGCTACAATCTAGAGTAATTAAGGAGTACTTGATCAAATGGAAGAATATACCATGTGAATATGCCACTTGGGAGGATAAATAATTTATGTAGCAACATATAAAGTTGATTCAACATTGAGGATAATGTTGTTTTGAAGGGGAGGGGCATGTTATGCCCTTAACCTTTGGCATGTCTAAGGATATGTGTAGCTGACTTATTACTTACATACCTCTTTTATATTCTTGTGACATTTCTCTATGTTATTAGTTAGGATGGACAATAAAATAAACATGGATAAGTAGACTATATATAGGAGGTAGTGGTTAGTATTTGATCATCATATTAATTATTCTACTCTTATTGTATTTTTGTGGAGGTTTCCCCCTTAAAGTGGCTCTACTATATTATCCAATATTCTACTCTACTATCAATTATTGTTGTGTGATCTCTTATCTTTGATTATTCTATGTGATATATAATTATTCTATGTGAGCATATAAGTAATTTATCTACAATATCTCCCTTGTCCAAGGTGATTCACAAGAGGTTATTGTGATATGTAAGGATGACAAGGATAAATCAGCTCTAGGCTACACAACCTATCAGTGCACCTAAAAAAGACTTCTCCACAAGATAAGATCTATGTCTCCAATTAAAGTATGAAAGCCTAAGCTATGTTATTCAATTATAATGGTGGATAAGTAGATTTGAAATATATATCTCTTCTTATTCTCTTCTATTCCTAATAAATGATGAAAAGAATGTGTTTATATAGCCGAATATAATCCTAGTCCTTTCTGAAAGGTTAGCCAATAGGGTCAGCCCAATCAACTTTGTATTATTATTGAAAAAGTAAATTAAGTCTTGGTCTAGGTTATCCAGGGGTTGACCTAGACCCAAATGATTTTTTTCAATTAGATTATAGAGTTGATGGGGAAAATAATGTATTTAAAATCATCATAAAGAAGTTTAGGCTAGGGAAGGGCTAATGAAGTTGAAAAAATACTAGAGGGGGGTGAAAAAGAAGAGGAAAATCTTAGGGAAATTTTTTTATGACATGTTTGTATAGATATCAATCTATAGTAAAGATACAAAATTCATGCAAAGAACCAATGGTCTTCCCACCCCCTTCCTAATGCACCCTTTAAGGAGTGCACTCAAAGAGATTGAGACTCAATGGGTTCTTAAAAGAGATCAAGCATCGGTATTTGATAAAGTTTGAAAATATTATGTTATACATTTTTTCCATAATAATTCCAAATTTGATGGGCGAGTGACCCCATAAAATTTGTATTGCATGTTCCTATTCTTATTTTGAGTCCCTGACATGTGCAACTAAAAGTGATAGCTCTAGTGAAAAACATGTTTTTTCTAGTACTTGGTTGAATTTGGGGACTAAAAAGTAGCTAACAAGGTCTGACAAGTGTTTTTCTATCTTCAAAGTTTGACAAGTTTTTTACAGTCATCAAAGTTTGTTAAGTATTTTGTAGTCATTAGAGTTTGGTGGGTTACATGTAGTGTTGTAGAGTTTGACATGTTTTTTTTAGGTATGTGGAGTTTGGTAGGTTGTAATTAGGTATGAATATTCTAAAAAATATATTTATAGGTCTATGAAATATATCAAGATGTAGGCAACGCTATAGAGTTTGAAAAGATGTCTATAGGTTTGTGGAGTTTGGTGGACTATCAACAACATTACATAGTCTACTAAATAGTTGTTAAGATTTTATGGATAATGATCAAAGTGAAATTGTATATTCCCAAAATCATTATGATAAAACCCAAACTTATTATTGAAACTAAATTTATGCTTCAACCACCCTGAAATTAAGGATAAATCATACCTAAGAAGAGTGTAATAGAGAAGAAGAGTGAGGTTTAGCATGTAATTTTTAATGCAGTGAGAGATAAGTGAATTAAATTAATAAACAAAGAAAATGGGAATAAATGGTTATGTAGAGGGAGGTTTTAAACACTTACATATGCAAGTAATAAAAATATTAATTATAGGTTTTAAAAGGTGCCTAATATTCAATGGGTTCCAATGGCTGAAAATCTATTGATGAGTTTTACTGATTACTAATCAAATGATAGGTTTCAATGGCCAAAAATAATGTGATGGGTTTTGATGTATTCAAATCATCTAATGGGTTATGATGAATACTAGAGAAAGTAACATTTTTAATATTCAAAATAGTCTTAAAAATGTGAGAGTTTAAACATTCTGGTCATCAAAGTAACTAAATCCATTTTGACACATTCACTCACACAAAAATTAATGACACATTTACAACACTTGAATTTGATCATTTTGATCACTTGCAATCAAATTAACTTAGGGTGTCTAATTTTTTTCCTACAATCAAATTTGGGTGCAATAATTATCTTTAATTAGGGACTTAGATTATAAAAGATAAAGTATGGAATTTAAAATCTTAGGTTGTGTAGACTAATGTGAATTTCATTAGGTTCCAGTTCCATATAATAATAATTTTAGATGAAATTTTGATAAAACATGGGAGAGAAAGAGAGAAACTAAAAGAAAAACATGACAAAGCAAGGAAAAATGAAGCAAGGAAGGAAACACAACAAAATCCTAAACTCACCTATGTGCATGGTTGGGAAAAAATTATTGTTATTGTCTAAAATGTTTTAGATATTTCCCATTATAGGGAAATTAAGATGAGTTCCATTCATATCAGTTAGATAATAGCTATTACCCTGACAAAAATGTCTTATTTTGAATGGATCCTTCCATAGAGAATCAAACTTTGTGTGACTTCCCTTAGGTTATATTCTTTTACCCATAGGAGAATAAGATCGCTAATCTAGAAATACGTTTTGCTATATTTCTTATTAAATAACACATTTACCTTTCTCTGATGCTCTATAATCTGAACAAGTAATACAAGTCTCTCTTCTTCCAATTTATTCAGATACATGATCATATTATCTAAAGAATCTATGCAATTTTGATCTTCAATTTTATTAACTAGATGAAGGGTTTTTAATTATAATGAGATAGTTAATGTGGCATCTATATTATACATCAAATGAAAAATGATACATGTTGATACCTATTTTCAAGGTGATGCAATAATCCCAAAGTTTATCATACAACTTTTTATGCTAGTTTCATTGATTTTCATCAACAAGTTTTCTATGATATTATTGTTTCTTGATTATACCTATCCATTCTCTTATGGGTAGTAGTCAAAATAATTCTATAGTGATATATTGTATTCATAATAAAATATAAAAAGATTAGAAGAAGAGAAATTAGAAGCATTATATGTCACTATCTTCTCTAGAACACCATACTTGACCAACATATTTTCCTTAATGAAATTGATTACCACTTCATAAGTGGTTTGTTTAATGGGGATGGATTCTATCTATTTCCTAAAATAGTTAGTTACCATAAGAACATGGGTGTGACTATCACTAGGATGATTATTGAGCATTCCAATGAATTTGAAACCCCATTTCTGAAAATGTTCCTCAATTACAATTGGATTTAATAGAAATGCTATAGTGTTGGTCTACCTAAAAACTATTCACATGATTTGTACTTTGAAACCCATTCTTAAGCATCATTAAAGAGGTTGGGATAGTAAAAAATTTCTCTTAGGATCTTATGTGCCATAAAAAAAGAAGATAACTAACCACCACATGCTTTGTTATGAAATTCCTCTATCAACTTCTTTTGTTACTCTTTATATACACATATTAGGAAAATGCCATCTATCTATCTTTTGAAGAGAGTGTTGTCCCATATAACATACTTGGAGGATATTATCTTTATTACCCTTTTTATTTGGCATTGAAGTTCTCTAGGCATTCTCCATATGTTGGAGATTAACCTTTTTTGGGTTTATTATAAGCTCTTTAGGGTTATCATAAGTCTCTTTTAGGTATGAATTTATTATTATTATAAATTCACTTTATCATAGATTTATGAGGTGTCTCTCACCTCTTTTATCCTATTGTAGGTTTTGGGAGCTACTTGCACAAGTAACTCCTCCCCTCACATGTCACACACTTCCCTTAACCTTTTTTGGAAGAGGACATTTAACACACACTAAGGAGGCCTTGTAAGGTCATGATGGGTTTTTTGTAACTCCCCCATCCTTCCTCTTGATCTATTTAAAGAGCCTTCTCCTCCTCTATTCTAAACAATCTTTCTCTAGCTATAGTAATATGCCTCTTTTGGATTGAGGCCATTCTTCTCTCTCCCTCTCTCTCTTGGCTTATTTTTTTCATTATATTTAGAGATCAATTATTTACAATCCTTATAATAGATTGTGGGGTTTTTATATATTTAATGGTTTCTCCAGTTTTCAACATTTGTCTCACATTTTTTGGCTTGATTCACTCTTAAGGTAATATTATTTCAATTTTAATTCATTTTACTTGTTGTTTTTAATGTTATTTTAGTGATCTTAGTTAATTCACTAATGTGGTATTGGAGTTATGAATTTTATAACATTGATTCATGAGTTGTGAGGTCTTTTTTTGGAGGATATCTCATATTTTTTAAATATTGATCTTTTTTAGCATAATTTTATTGAGTTTTATACCCTCTAACCTTGATTTGTAGGTTTATCACAAGTAATTTATTTGACACTATTTCTAGTTTTTAATCTATTTTACTTACTAATAAGCATTAATTTTAGGGATAAATTAGTAATAAATAATTTTTAGATTTAAAACTACATTTTTTTGTTCCATGTGGTAGTTTTTAAACTGCATTTTATTCTATTTACTTTTCCTTATGGTAATCTTAATAATGAAAATTGATCTTCTTAAGAAATTAGTGGTAGTTTTATAATATTGTGCCTTAGATGGTGTTAGTTTTACCCTAAACATTATTTCTTATGCTTTGTCTTAGAAATGTAGTTGTTTGTTCTCCTACAAATTATATCATAATGATTTAATAAGTGTGGTGCTCTGGTATCCAATTATATGTGTTTTCACTTCTTAATTATAAGTTGTCACTTTTATCTAGTTTTGGTCTTAGATATTTTGAAGTGTTATTATAATTTAAGGATTTTACACCACCATTTATCTTCTATTTTTGAACCATTTTATTCCTATTATGTTGTCCTTATATTTTTGAGGAATTTATCTTTTATCTTTGGCATTTCAATTGCTTTCTAACTATATGTAGTTACCTTTCTCCTTGGCACTGGCATAAATATGTTTTAATTCTCATGATTTTTATTATATCTCAAGTGGCATATTTCATTTTTCATTAAAACTTATAAAATATAATAGAGAGAATCCTCTTATAACATTATTTTTTTACTTTTCTCCTTGGATTAATGCCTTTCAGCCCCTAAGTAACTTAGCATTTGTTCTATTGCTATATGCCTTTGGTTGCACTTTAAATATTTCTTCTTAATTTTTATGCCAGTCCTATTTGGCCACATGTCTAAGGACATGAATCACACTTTGAGTTATATTTATTTTTTACTTCTTACATAGTCTTAGTGTTATCTCTTCTTTTTTCTTTGGTGTTTTGATGTGGACTTACATTTACAAGTTAATTGTTATGATCTTATTCAAATATTTAATTAAAAGAGGCATTTTTAAAGGCATAATTTTTATTTTTTAAGGTGGACCCTTTTTTCTTTTTTCTTTTTTTTTTTTTAATTATTATTTTTTTAATAAAACTTCATGTTTTTTATTAAGTAATCTTAAAATTGTTTTAAAATCAAGTTTTTTCTTTAAAAAAAACATGACAATTAGCTTTAACATTTTTTTAAATTTCAATTTGTTTGAAACAAATTTATTAAATCCTTTTATATTTGGTGCATTTCCATTATAACCAAATGGTGGTAATAAGCCATATTTTAATTTTATTCTTTGCATTTCCATGGAATTTAAACAAGAAATATTTCTTGCATTGCATTTAAGACTTTTACACAAAAAATTTGCCTTTAAAACTGATGATATTTATACTTTACATGTAAAATAATTTTTCAAAATGATGAAATTAATGAACTTAAATGTTAATTACATGGTCAATCTATAACTCATAA
This sequence comes from Torreya grandis, assembly GCA_037957365.1. NCBI lineage: Eukaryota > Viridiplantae > Streptophyta > Pinopsida > Cupressales > Taxaceae > Torreya > Torreya grandis. Next base: position 387,579 of record JARHVA010007462.1, read on the forward strand.
TGAACTCCAAAATTATTTTCATGACAAAAATAGAAAAAATGCAAAAATATTTTAATGATTTACATGAAAAACTTACATCTTTCACTCATGATTATGCGTATAATAATACACTTCAATGTGATTATAAAAAACTACTTCTACCGACCTTAGATTCAAAATCATGCATTATATGGGTTAATTAGGTGGTGGTCTTGGTAAGTGTGAAAATGGTATTATTGAGCATATTTTAATTAGATCCAATGTAAATTATAAAATAATCAGTTTTGATGATTCCAATGCTTCTAATGTGAAATTAAAGTCTTATTGTTTTCCACATTGACGGAATTTTCCTGATAGTGCTCCTAATTATCATATGAAAATTTTATTCCGATGTTTGGAATGCTCAATCTTTGGTTAAGAATGATAAAATTGGTGAGCATTGTGGAAAACATAGGAATCCTATCTCAAAATTTTGGAAATCTCATACATGCAATCTTGTGGTAAATCAACTTATGACACTTTACATTGTTATACAACCACTAAAATACATAATTCTAAGGTTAAAACAATTTATAATCCTAATTATAATGTGTCTTCTAGAGACATTGACGCATCTTCATGTGATAATTATTCAACTTCTTCATGTAGATTATCTTTTTAAGTGACACATATTCTTTGTATCCCTTTTTATAACCTAATATTATTATAAATTCCTTTATTTTTATGTTTAAAGGTAAATATTCTTTGATTATAGCTCATTTTGACTATCTTCTTTTTGTGCAAGATTTTACACTTTGAGATGGAAGTTGTCTTTTGATACTTTTGCCTTGTCCTACATATAATATTATTACATTATGTATGTAGAACATATTTTTATGGCATATTTTTTACTTAAACTTAAATATTGGTGTTATTTTTTTTGTTTTGTAGGTTTTAGTGGATTATTTCTCCTTCTTGTTATTATAGATTGACCATCTTAACTAAAGAGGCTTATTAGATATTATTGATGATCACAACTTCATTTTTGTAAATTTTGGTGACACCTCTTATTATTTATTCTTTCAAAACTATTATAATTAATCTTTAAGGAAGTATCCATTAATGGGGAGTATTATGTAATTTCAAATCTCTTTCTTGTTTGAAAAAGGTTTTCTCCTTTTTTATGATCTCAAATAAAGTTTAAGGGGGAGTGTTGGAGATTAACCTTATTTGGGTTAACTATAGGATCTTTAGGGTTATATTAAGTCAATTTTGTGTGTGTATTTATTATTGTTATTATAAATTCATTTTTTCCATATTTATTAGGTGTCTCTTACCTCTTTTGTTCTCTTGTAGGATTTGGGAGTTACTTTCAAAAGTAACTCCTCTCATGTGTCACACATTTCCATTCACCTTTTAGGGAATAATACATTTAACACATAATAAATATCCTTATAATTTCATGATATAATTATTTAACTCCCTCATCCTCCCTCTTACTCTATTTAAATATCATTTTCCTCCTTTCTTCTTCACAATCTTGCTCTTGCTATCTTAAGATACCTATTTTGGATTGAGGCCATTATTATTTCTCTCTCAAATTTTATTTGTCATTGTACTTGGAGATAAATTATTTACAAGATTTATGATATATTTTTGGGTTTTTATTCATTTTAATATCTCTCTACTTGTCAACTCTTGTCTCACATTTTATGACTTAATTCACTCTTAAAGAAATATTTCTTCATTTTGCATTCATTTCCTTTTTGGTTTTAAATGCTATTCAAGTGATGTTGGTTAAATTATTAATACCATATGTGGGTAAAAATTATATATTTTTATACCACTCATTAGTGGAACCAATTAAATTAACCACAAGCAACTCTCAAGGCACATCTTCTACAATTCATCAAAATCCTCGTTACTATATCTATTTTTAGCTATAAACTAACACAAGCCATGTCCCTAAATGAGTTTATTTAGTTTGATATCCAAGTCATATTATTAGAATTTTTATATCCATCCTCCTATTTTTGATCCAAGATTTTGTCATGTCAAGATGGACTTGACCACAATATCAGGAACTAGTACAATAGTGTGTGTGTTTAAGATATAATATTTAAATTATTTGACTGCTTCAACCACTATGTAGGATGATTTTCAATAAATTAATATTTAATTTCATGACTCTTAAAAATATAAATCATGAAGGCTATAAGTGACTCAACTCTTTATATAATTATCGATATCATAATTGTTGATAATTTTTGCTCTAATATGTAGTAGTATATTATAAAATATTTATTAAAATTAGGGAATTCTATATCCAGTGCTTAAGCAATGGAAGTTATTATTTATTGGAATGTTTCCTTACCCTCTTTACTCCATTTAAAGGTATATTTTCCATTCGTCATTTCTAAAAATTGATTTATGAGCTTAACAAAGTTAGGGATAAACCTTTTTAAACAATTCTCCTTCTTAAAGAAAGAATAACTGTCTAGCTTGCTATTGGGAAGGGTAAGATTTTGGATGGCCTAGGCTCTCATTGGATCAATATTTGTTCCTTTTTTGACACAATGTGATCAATCATATTTACTTCAATGATCACAAACACAAAATTCAAAGAGTTAAGTGAGATACCATGAGCTCTGTAGTTTTCAAGAACCTTTACCAAGTGATTGTAATGGTCTTCTCATTTCTTTGAGAAGATAGTTAAATCATCTAGATAAATATTTATGGTTTTGTTCTTAAGATCATGGAATGCCAAATCCATTTCCCTTTTAAAATTGGCTTCAACATTAATGAGACCAAAAGGAATTTTTCTATATGTAAAGGTCCCTAAGGTGTCATGAATGTCATCTTATGTTGATCTTTAGTGGAAACCTTAACTTGATTGTAGTGGTAAAAACCATCAAGCATGGAGAACATATCTAATCTAATAATATCTTGAAATATATATTCCATGATTGATATGGGTTAATAATATTTTAGAGAAAGTTGATTAAGGTTCTTGAAATTAACTCAAATACATATTTCACTACTCTTTTTAGGAACATGAACGATACTAAATACCCATGTATAATGATGTAAAATATAGATAATATTTGCATCAAACATTTATTGTATTTCAACATGGATGGATTTAGTAAATTTAGGATTACAATTTCATTGTTTCCACCTATAAGGAAACATATTAGGTTTCAAAGGATTATTTTACTTCATTTATTTTATCTTGAATGGTGCAAGGTCATCATAAAGGTAATAAAATACATATCATATAATTTTAATAGGGTAATGAACCTTCATCTTTATTCTTTTGAGAAACATTTCTCTTTGTTAATGTATCTATGTTCTTTAGAAGTATCAATATTTACCTTATCATACTCAGAAGACCTAACTGGTTTTTGTTAAATGGTATCTTTAACACACCTATCATGTTTATAAAACATATATTTTAGAGAAACCAAAAATTTTGGAATAATATTTTCCTTTCAACTAAATCACCCCTCATTCTCAATTTTGTTCTGAGTTGTTGATCCTTTAGTATCCTTGGTTGAAATAATATCTCCAATATGATTTTCATCATCTTGTATGTGTGATTCCCTATGTGTGGAAGTGATTCATTCAAATTATAGATTTATAAAATTATTTACCTTTTTGAGAAATGTTATATTTTATCATCATTATTGAAAAACTACCAATGTTATGAGTTGTTAGGCACACTTGGCTTAGACACTATTTCAATGGTTTATTTTTCTATGTCTATGATAGGAGGAGTAATCATTACTAAAGTGGGAAAAATAATTTCATATGAATTTACATTTTAATCTCTTCAAATAATAATTATTAAAAAAGCTTCAAATTATTTGATATAGTCCCACACATAATTCATGAAGTGTCTCAAATGATCATTTTTCACCTGATACTAGCTCTTTACTTATTTCACAATGAGCTTAATATCACCCTATGATTTTAATTTTTTAATTCCCATATATTCAGCCATCTACAATCCCAAGATTAAAGATTCATATTCAATAGAGTTATTTTTACATTCAAATTTTAGCTTGTGAGAGTATGGAAAAACTTCTTTAGTTGGTGAAACAAGATTTTTTTGTTTGTGACACTAGTAAAAGATTAGCTTCCAATAAATTAAAGAGTCTAGACTTCACTAGGGTCACTTTCAATAATTTACATCACATATAATTCTTGTTCATATATCATCATGTAATTTCCTAGGCCAACATCTTCATAAATGATATCAACTTGTGGGCCTTCTAATTTTCACTATGTGAGTTTGATCTTTAGTTCATGTTATAGCTTATGCTTGAACCCATTTATTGAGAATACAACATGAGACAAATCCATCTGAATCTACCCACCTAATTCCTTACAAAATCTCTTTCCTAATAACATACCATATGTGGTAGGGATATCTACTATTATGATAGTCTTATTTATCCTCATGTGTTAGTAGAGGTTCTTGCTATTTCATCAAAACATGATAAGGATAAGGATAGTTGTGTGATAAACTCATAGTCATAGACCAAAGTACCAAATAATGTGAAGGTAAAGAATAGATGAAATATTTATGGTACATTTTTATCCTATGATATCAAGCTAATGAAAGGAAATAACAATTTCAATTACAGTTAGAGCATTAAAAATAATTTAGAAGTGGAATAACAATAACTATACACAATGAATTATATGTACCAAATAAATAAATAAATCATATAGGTAATCATAACCAACAAATATATATTTACATCTTCTAAACATAAAACCCATTATTTTTACAAGAAATAACATATATAGATGCTTACAAATATTATGACTTTTCAGCTTCTATCCTAACTTGGCACCAAAAGGAATTTCTTTGTATTCTAACCTATTATCAATTATTAAGGAAAGGAAAAAATAAACTAACTTGCAACAACATGAGTTAATTATGCATAGATGGAAAATAATTACACTTCACAGTTTTACAATCATTTTTCTTCTACTAACACTTTATCAAACTTAAATTATTGTCTCATCCTGAGACAACATCATAAAGAGATCTAACTTCATATATTCACAATAAATAAAAATAATTGGTTGGACCCAGTAAGATTCATAGTAATCATTCAAGGCATCATTTTTGGTTTTCACCTCTTGCATACTACTAAGCTTCCCTTTTAGGTTTTTAACTAAGAAACATGCCATCTTACCACCCTTTATGGGCTTTCAACCATCTTGTCCCCACTTATCAAACTAAGTCTTCCTAAAAAAATGGCATCCCAAAATTTCAAAAATATGCATTACATAGTACCTAACTAGATGGAGATGGCATGGACAAATATGGAGTTGTCATAGATGTATCCTTGGGCTATAGTGTTGTAGCCTTACATAAGGAGATGATATTTTTAAGTTATTATGGTGTCACATAGGTTGGATTATCAATTATCTATGCAATGGAGATAGTAAATGATGATAAATCTTTGTGTAGGTATTCCAATCTAGCATGGCTTCTTAGATTAGCCTCAACAATGTGAAAAAAGGGTCTTGATAGCCAATGAGTTATACAAGATCAACATCATTAATTATGATCATGGTTACCATAGTGTTTGTGACTCATGTTTGAATTTCATTGCTAAGTTGCTCCATTTTATTTGTGTGTTTTTGTGCCTGATGTCTTATGAAATAATTTTGCATAATCAAGCTCTCCAAATCCAAAAGATCATCCCTCATATTGTCTCTAGCATTTAAATATTATTTCAACACAATATCCCTGTCATCCATTTATTTATGTGGTTTTCCATTTTTTCCTTAGTAGTAGTATCCCTATCAAAATATGAGCTCAAATGACCCATTGTTAAATATAGTTGTTGCTTCTAGTCTAACATGTTTTGTGTAACATATTATGCTTGTATCATAGGATCATCCATCATAGTCTAATACTCTTCTAATAGAGTGATAAGTGTCTCAAATTTTAATTTGATACCTTTCCATAATAACCTCCCACAACTTATATGCAATGCACTAGTTTGTTGTCAGTTGATAAATGAGTGTTTTCAACCTATCCTAGTCAGACATTGTTAGGTTGTGGAGCTAAAAGCTTCACTAATGCAAATAGGGAAGGAGGTTACTGAGAGGTTGCTGGGTTGCAGAGAAACTGATGTTATTTTGATCAGTCAACATCAGTCATATACAGTGAGAAGAGCAACCAACGTCAGTCAGAGATCAGCTTGCGTCAATCACCTCCAGGCAGACAGGGACTGACTTCATTCGCTTATGTAGTTCTAGAACTATTAGTTGCATGAATATTTAGTTAACAAACTGAGTGTTTGCATGTTAAGAGCCAATTTTAGACTTGAAGCTGTGGATCTAATTATTGTAATTAGGTGTCTAATTATTGTTTGCATGAGATCTATATAATAGACTCATGGGTTGTATTTTAATTTGTGCTAGAGAGTAAGAGAGAAAATATTAGCTCCTTTTGTGTGTGAAGAGAGCATGGTGTGTTCCTCTTAGTGCCACAGTACCAAGTGTGGGTACTGGTTTGGATAATCAGAAGGATTCTTCATGTATGTAAGATCTTGGTCAACAGGTGTGCAAGGCCACGTTTGGAGATCTACATGGTAAGTAAGATCATTGATATGTAGGTGTATGTGTGTGCAAAGTCTAGGTTTGTAGGTGTACAAAACTAGGTTGATCTGTAGGTGGCAATAGAATCAAGGTGACAGCAACACAATAGGGAGCAAGATCAGGTAGGATCTACTTGGAGTACGGTGTGTACTCAGTTGGAGAGCAAAGAGGAAGGCAAGGTAGTTCCTTCCATAGTTAAGATCATTTGAGTTGTAGGTTGTTGCAAGTTCATGGGAGATCTACTTGGAGTGTGTTGTGTACTCGGTTGAGTATGTTTGTATACTCGGTGTACTGGCAGTAGTGGATACTGATTGGTTGGAGGTGAACACCAACTCTGTGTTTGAGTTGTGTGTTGCGACCATAAGAGAGAGAGAGATTTGAGGAAAGAATTACTGTACACTTGAGGTGTGGGAAGCCTCTGAGAGGTGTGAAGAAGAAGTGGCATCTTCTTTATTGTATTCTTTTATAGATGAGTATTAATACAATTGGGTATTGTCTCTCATATTCTGTGTTGTTTCTGGTTTCTAGTTACTTGTTACTTTTGGTTTAATTTTTCATCTTAAGTTGCTTGTATTTGGTAATCAATGGTGCTTCCTTGGGTTCCTAACAGTTGGTATCAGAGCTAAGGTTGCAGGGAGCAAGTTTTGTGTTTGGTTACAGGTCACTCTCAGGGGTTTCTGATTGAGTGGGAGTATAGCAACGGCAGAAGAAAGTACACTAAGAATGGAGGAATTAAAAAGCACGAATGGTCAATTACGGTCTTATGAAAAGAAAGAGCAGGTAAAGAAATATTGTTGGTTGGTTCAAGATCAGCATGAAGGAACTAAAGAAGCAGATGTTGCAGGTGTTGTTGCATAGGATGCTCTGGGATGTTTCTTGGATAAAGTAGAATCTTGGTTTATAGATTTTGTTGCCTCTTTCCATGTTTCCCCAAATAGAGGGTTGGTGAGCCTTGTCAAAGTATTGGCAAAGGGGAAGTGTTACTGAAATTGCAGGTGGCCAACACATGGGTGTTGAAGAAGGTCATGCAGGTGCTAGTCTTGAAGATGCGGCTAATTGCTTCAAGAAAGTTGGGTGATGAGAGATGCACAAGAACTCTCACAGTGGATGCACTTGAATTAGCTAGTGGTAATAAAGTAGGTATCCTTTATCTATCTACTTATATTATTGATTCTTCTTCTGTTGTGAAGACGTGGCTTTGTAGGCTTGGTCACATGAGCAAGAAGGAGATGCATGTTCTTAAGAGGAAGTCAGATGTCTTTGACAAAATTAAGAATTGGAAAACCTTGGTGTTCTTGGAGGAGATGATGGATAGAGATCAGTAGATGGGGTTGGATACCTCTGAGCAGGGGTAGTTTAGACAGGGTTTTGATCCATAAAGAGCTCATGGGTAAAAAGTCATCACTCGCAGGCATACACAGGTACCAGCATCGATCAAGGGTAACTGACATCGAACAGACAGGTGCCAACATCAGTCATGTGTAGACTAGATAATTTAGTGGTGTCAGGCAGGTGGAGACTGACGTTAGCAAGATAACTGGTGTCGGTGACCAAACCAGTTGCATGGAACTGACGTCGGTCGGATGCAGACTGTGTGGTGACCAAGGTCAGTCACTGAGACGGATTTTGGGCAGACAACAAGCTGTCAAGGAGTCTCAAATTCCCATGGGGAGGACTAAAAGTGTAAACAAGCCTCAAATTCAATATTCCTCTTCTTTATACTCATTGCTTATTGTAGAGCAAGAAGGATCCAGGAAACAGTGGGAGCATGTCATGAACAGGTTGCATAATTGAATGGGAGATTTGGTAGGGTTGCCAGCCATTATGAAAAGCACTGAGATGAATGGATTCCTTAGTTAAAGAATAGAGAGAATGGACACTGGAGATGGAAGGCTAGGTCATATGGTCTTGAGGAAGCTGCAGGATAGTGGTACAGGTTTTGATAGGTGGATGACAAAGTAGGGCTTTAGTCAATGTCAGTGTTCCATTATGTTTTTTTTACCAGGTGGATAATGATTGCAATATTATCTTGTTACTATATGTGGATGGTATGCTAGCTAGCAGGTTTGAACATACAGGGTTTTTGCTGAGCTAAGGGTAAGGTTGGTTCAATGGCATGTCATGAAGAATTTGGAGTAGCAAAATTCTTTGGCATGAGAGACATGGAAGATCATAAGTTGATTTTGTCTATAGTGGGAGCTGATGTGAATCAGGTGTTGGTGAGGTTCAATACACAGGATGCAAAACCAGAGCACACCAAGGGCTGGACAGTTCAGTGTCTGAAATCACATGAGGTTTGGTATTGACCTGATTTTTCCCAAGCAGTGGGAGCTGTCAGAGAGTTCGGAGCCAATTCGAGGAAGTGGGTTCTTAGGTATTTGAGAGGGACCAGTAGCAGGTATACATGTTATGCAGGGTCAGGACTTCAGTACATGGGTTTGTAGGTTTAGATGTGGCAAGTTACTTGGATGACAGGAGGTGCATCACAGGTTGTGTGGTGGTTGGTCTTCAAGGTTGAGCTTGAAGAGGGATATAAGCCAAGAAATATATTAGACAGGGTATAGGTACAGGTACAATGCAGATATTTATCTCCAAGTGGGAGATTTTTAGGTTGTGGAGCTAAAAGCTTCACTAATGCAAATAGGGAAGGAGGTTACTGAGAGGTTGCTAGGTTGTAGAGAAACCAACGTCGGTCTGATCAGTCGATGTCAGTCATACACATTGAGAAGAGCAATTGATGTCGATCAAAGATCGGCTAGCATCGGTTACCTCCAGGTAGATAGGGACTGATGTTGATCACCTGTGTGGTTTCAAAACTGTTAGTTACATGAATAGTTAGTTAACAAACTGAGTGTTTACATGTTAAGAGCCAATTTTAGACTTGAAGCTACGGATCTAATTATTGTAATTAGGTGTCTAATTATTGTTTGCATGAGATCTATATAATAGACTCATGGGATGTATTGTAATTTGTGTTAGAGAGTAAGAGATCAAATATTATCCCCTTCTATGTGTGAAGAGAGCATGGTGTGTTCCTCCTAGTGCCACAGTAACAAGTGTGGGTGCTGGTTTGGAAAATTAGAAGGATTCTTCATGTATGTAGGATCTTGGTCAGCAGGTGTGCAAGGCCACATTTGGAGATCTACATGGTAAGTAAGATCATTGATCTGTAGGTGTATGTGTGTGTAAGGTCTAGGTTTGTAGGTGTGTAGAACCAAGTTGATCTACAAGTGGCAAAAGAATCAAGGTGATAGCAACACAACAGAGAGCAAGATCAGGCAGGATCTACTTGGAGTATGGTGTGTACTCAGTTGGAGAGCAAAGAGGAAGGCAACGTAGTTCCTTCCATAAGTAAGATCATTTGAGTTACAGGTTGTTACAAGTTCATGGGAGATCTACTTGGAGTGCGTTGTGTACTCGGTTGAGTATGCTTGTATACTCGGTGTACTGGCAGTAGTGGATATTGACTGGTTAGAGGTGAACACCAAATCTGTGTTTGAGTTGTGTGTTGGGACCATAAGAGAGAGAGCTTTGAGGAAAGAATTACTGTACACTTGAGGTGTGGGAAGCCTCTGAGAGGTGTGAAGAAGAAGTGTCATCTTCTTTATTGTATTCTTTTCTGGATGAGTATTAATACAATTGGGTATTGTCTCTCATATTCTGTGTTGTTTCTGGTTTCTAGTTACTTGTTACTTCTGGTTTAATTTCGCATCTTAAGTTACTTGTATTTGGTAATCAATGGTGCTTCCTTGGGTTCCTAACAGACATGACTTGATCACCAATGACTCATGTGACCAATGTTAGGAAGGTGTCTTGAATGATATTCTTAGCTTGTTGTAAGTGGCCTTGAATATCAATGGTATGTGATTTGAGCTAGTCAGCCTACTACTCCAATGATGTGTCCTTTTGTGTAATTAATTATTTAAAAGTGGTAACACCCTCTAATTTTTTTGTTAGTGGTAAGCAAGAAACATCCAAGAATGCTTCTTTCATCAGTAAGATTATGGCCAAAGTTGTCATTGTCATTGTTGGGTCATTACATGGCATGTTTGTAATAGGAAGAGAAAATGTAATGCACCTCACAAATATAGTGGTAACATCCCATAGCCACACTCCTCTATAAGTAAATGTAGACTATCATGCATGCACCCTTTGGGTGGTAAATTCATCTTGTGGTATATTTTATTCATTCAATTATTTCTCAACCACATCCTCTTGCACATTCTATTGTGGTTCCTCTTGTTGACATGGTTTCACCTCATCTTCCTTCTATTTTAGTTCCTCCTCTACTTATTGATGTTGTTTTTCTTCTTTCTACTTTGTTTTCACATCAATCATAATAGCCTTTTATTGTTCTATCTGAGATTTTTCTAAGTATTGTGTTATGCCTATGCCTTAGCTACACATTCTTGTTCTTCTTTGTCCTTTTAGGCCTAGGCTTATTATTGGTTGAGTACTTCATATTCTTATTATTTTTGCCTTTGTATAGATTCATTAGCTCATTATTAAGCACTAGTTACATCTTCTTGGGGTTATTTGTGTTGAGATTTAGTGTTTAAAACTTCTTTTTATTTCTATAACTCTTCTACCTTAGCTTGTTTGGTTACATCCATAGATTTGTGTGCCTTCTATGAATCCTCATTAGCTTGCCTATGAAGTACCTCTACATCATTAACCTTTTTCTTTCCCTTAGATTCTTTAGCTTGAATTTATGCTTCAACTTAAAATTGTCACTAATATTTTTCCTTCCATTATGACTCTTCTTTCTAACATTTCTTATGCTCCTAGCATATGCATCATTATTTACCCTTTGATAATTATTCTTGTGTGTCCTATTATTCCTTTATTATTAGTTGATCTAAAACCAACTCCTCAGTATTTGTAAGTGGTTCCTACTTAGTTTTAAGTGTATCACTTTATTACATAGTGTTGTTGGAAATGTATGACATTTTCTTGCTCAGGGTGACCAATATTGACTTGGCTATTTTTTAAGTTGTAGTAGGAGATTGATGTGTTGACTATGTATAAGTCTCAACCTAAAATGTGAAATTTATGACTTGTTCCTTTAGAGTAGGGGACACCTAAATCTCTCATCAAGTTATCCTTCATCAAAAAATTACTAGTGGAGGGCTTCTAACTAACAATGAAAAAGGGTCTAGAGTAGTAGAAGTTGAAGATGATCCCACTTCAAACAACTTGGCATTGATCTTCATGTGTTAGACCTATTATCCCATAGTGTCAATTATGATCAAGGAAGGGCAAGGTAGGATTTCAACCCATAGATTTGATGGTACCTTCTTTTGCACATTAATTATGTGCACAAGTTTCTAAAAATATATATATTTTTATCTTCCTATCCATATAAGTCACCAACCATGTCTTCTACCATGACCTGGTAAAATTCTTGCTCATTGGTTCCAATTTGTGTCAAGTCATAACTACTCACAATTTTAGGCACCCTCAGTTCATCCATCAAAGTCACAGTACTACATGTCTTCATCCTTTATGGAAGAGAGGGTTGTTTTTTAATCAGGGCCTTCTACTTTCCCTTTTGTGATTGCAACATAGTGGCCTTAATTTGTTCTACAAGAACTATTGTGTTGGGGGTCTTTTCTAAAATAGTGTGGATCTCCTAGCGGTGTAAGCTTTTTGTTTCTCTACCTCAGCCTTTGACATGTAAATTATGACGAAATATGTTAGAGAGCCAAATGATGAATTTAAAAACTCATGAATCTGAATTATGATCCATTTTGGTAACTTGGTAACAACTGCATGTTGTCCCAAGGATTATATGACATTGGGTGGGACTCAAGGATGTGTTTTGATGAGCTCCAGACTTTCCTCCCACCATTGATGTAACTTGACTTGATGATAAAGGGTTCCCTTTTCATTTGTCTAGATCATATTCTATAATTATTATGTAGGTCAATAGTTAGTGTCTAGATGTATTTATCCTTCGAGGGACTTCCATTATGTGAATCATAGTATAAATATGAAAAACTAATACTAGAAAGTTTGGTTGGTATCCATACAAAATATATCAATGTTTGGTATCCTATACAAAGAACTTAGGCTAGTTGAATTGATCATTGTGATGATTCATCTTATGCATGATGTCAATGACACCCTTAATTGTTTGGCTCATAGACTAAGTGGTCTACTAGATTTGGTAGGTTATACATTCAACCATAATGCATGTAGGTTCATCTAGAATATATAAAATGGGAATGTTAAGGGATCCATGGGTGTATATGTCTCTAGCTTCCTAAATAAGTAGAGGTGAATTTAATTTGTAAGGCACGAGAGATCTTCTTCATGTAGGCATCCTAATTGCTCTACCCATTATTGGTGTATTAATCACAATAGTCACATTTGGGGGAAAATTAGATGTGCTATCATTGTAATAGTCAAGGAATAGTTGAACAACTTCACTCATATCACTAAAATTTAGCAAACATATTAGTTTCTCAACATCTATATTGTGAAACTAATGTGGCAATATGATATCTAGAGATTGCGCACCTTGTACAAGGTCCTAAAGTAAAAGATTTTACTTGTTAGATCAAATAAATTCAAACAATTTAGAATCATGAAATTTCATTTGCTAGAGTGAAAGATTGATGCCCATTTATTATTTTTTGTTTCAAACAAAGGCATGATAAGGTAAGATCACTCCATTTGATCATGGACCCTAATTGATTCTTCTAGTGATAAGGAATATATGAAGTGTGGATTATCGACTCTCTGTACTTGGGAAAAATGTTCATGCTTGTTTAATCTTGGCTATTTCAATTGTTGTAAGTGTGAAATATGAATCAATGATCAATGAGTTACCTTTATAGTTTTTGTGTTGATTTATTTTGTCTTGAATGCCTTGTTGAGTTGTCTTTAGAGATAACTTGCATTTAATTTGGTCATAATGCACACTGATGTGGTAAATTTTACAATTCATAAATAAATATCAATGGTTTTTGACACATTAAAAAATATACACTTTTATATCTATCTCTATTTTAATTGAGTATCTGGATTGTGATGGTGATCAATTATCAATTTAGAATAAACTTTATCCTTTAAACCCCATATTTAGTATTAATTACCCTTTATGACCATTAATTTTGATGATATCTTTCTTGATTTGGTTGTGCCATACATTTCCCAAAATTATACTATTATTTTACACCTCCAATGCCATCAGCCACATCACACATAAATTTCTTTATTGGTTATAATTACACACTATGAGTCTTCTCCTACTTTCATTTAGTCTTGTGATATGAAGAGATAATCTTCTAATCTACACACACAGATAATAAAGACACCAAAAAAAAACATGATATAAATTAAAATGTAATCTACTTGGTGCTACTCAACACCCACTCATATATATAAAGAGATCAAGTAAAATTATTGGTGGTAGGGATTGATCCTACAACCATTTACTTACCCTCATAAGATTGTTCCTTATAGATCCCTCAAAATGATTATTCCTTGTAATATCTCATGTATAATATATTTTCCTTTCCATATGATATTTAATTTACCTGAGAATGATCTAAACCTATTTTCATATAATAATAGTAGTTATTCCTCTTAAAATTCCTTGCATCATAGGTTTCTATCATGCCAAGCTTTCTAACTTTTCTTGTCAACTTCTTGTGTCCAAAATGTTTTGTGCCTATATTTATCCATTCAATTATATATATAAGTCTATTTGTGAGAGATTCATGATCATCAAGTCACATAATAGGTGTTATTAGTAGGCTTGGTACCAATTACTGCATGGGCATGACTGATTCCACCCCATACACCAACTAAAATAGACTAAAACCTATAGCACATTTGTAGTGTGTTTTGTAAGCCCATAATATTGTAGGAATATGAACCTCCTAATAACCCTTTTCACATCACAAATTTTGGTTAGCATTTTACCCAATATTTTATTATAATTTTTAGCTTATCTATTATCCTAAAGATGGTATGTGGTTTTCTTATGATACAAAATCATAAATTCTTTAGTGAGTGTTTTGATAGTGTTATTCAAAAAATGTATTCCTCGATTACTTAATATCTTCATAAGACAACCAAATAGTTTGATAATGTTTTAATACAAAAATTTTGTAGCATTCTTAACACTATAACTAGGTGTCACAACACATCCCACCCATTTAGTAAAATAATTAGTCACAGTAATAAAAATTTTATCCGAACTACATTTGTTTGGGGGATTATTAGTACCCAAAAAAAATCCACATTGTTCAAAAGGTTTTTTTGCAAGTAAGGGTTACAATGGCATTCCATCCCTCTAATTGGGATTTCCCATTTGCTAACATACATCATAGTGCTTAGATAATCTATGTACATCTTGAAATAAATTTTGCCACCAAATCCCACTCTGTAAAATTTTTCTCGTAGTGGCTTCCCTTATGAAATGGCATCTTATGACTCCTTGATGTGCTTCATGCAATAGTTGAGGGTGTTCATGTTCTAAAACAACCATGTGTAGATCTTAATCCTTCCCCAAATGATATAAAAACTCATTTATGATGTTGTATGGTAAGACTCTAGTCATGAAATGCTTCTTTTCCTATTCTTGATAATATGTAAGAAAAACTCTTTGTTCTAAGAAATTGTTAATTTTTTCGAAAAAAATTAGGTATTGCAGATGCATGAAATAAATGAGCATCTGGACAATCCTCATGTAGTTCTTCTAGATCTTCCCTTTTTTTAATTTAGATCAGATTATCTAAGCCTACATCATCTCTTCCTAGATTGACATTAATTCTAAATTATAACTCCAGAAACAACATTAACCATTAATAAATCTATACTTCCAGTACTGGCTTATTAACTAGGTATCACAGAGCTTGGTGACCTGTAAAGACTTCAAATGGAGATGTGAGACTATAGTTCCTTTCTAAAGTGAGAACACTATCTCAAATTCTTATCTTTCAATTTTCATATAATTATTTTTGGCAACAAATAATTTTCTACTTACTAAGTCGATAGGGTGATCCAATCCACCATCTCCCATTTATGCAAGCAAACCCCAATTATGATACATGAAGCATCAACATGCACATGGAATGGGCTATTCTTATCTAGAAAAACTAATATTGTCATAGTGACCATATTTTTTTGATATCTATAAATGTCATTTGACATTTTGATGTCTATACAAATTGTATTCTTTTATGCAAAAATAATTCAAGTAGAGAATAAATAGCTATGTACCGTTTGATACAATTGTGATAATATATTATATGTCCATGAAAATAATGCAATTCAATAGAACTAACTTGTGGTTGCATGCTAAAAATAACTATGATCTTATCTTGATCCATTAGAATTCCTTTGCTTCACACAACATGGCCCAATAAAACCCCAAAAGGTGTGGAAAAGAGACACTTCTTAAGATTCAAGGTGACGCATAGAGCTCTACATCATTATAACATAAATGAAAGATTAGATAAATCATACTTAAATAGAGATAAAATAGAACAATCATCCAAGTAAACTTCCAAAAAGTCATGAATAAAATCTTTGAATGCAATCATCATATTTATAAAGAAAATAATTGGTGTGTTCTTGATCCCAAAAGGCATAAATTTGTGTTCAAAATATCCCCACTCAGTAGTGAAAAGAGTTCTAGCTATGTCTTCCTCTGCGATCGATATCTAATTTTATCCACTAAACCATCTGTGAAAGAATACACCTCATGTCTTACGATTGCCTCTAATAACTTAGATATAAAGGGGATATGAATTGGAACATTTACACATGTCATTCAAAATAAGATAGTTATCACATAGTCTAATTTCTCCTATTTTCTTATGTTATACTACCATAGGACTTACCCAGTCTACCTTTTCAACTAGGTAAATTGTTAATATGTATTGCATCCTATCTAACTTAGCCATAACTTTAAGTTTCATATTAGGATTTAGTTTATATTGTCATTTCTTGATAGGCTATATGCATTCTTTTAGTTTAATATATGTTCCTCTTGATGATAGATCTATGCCTTGAGCTTTTGAAAATGTGGTGGGGAAGACATCTTGGTAATATCTTAGAAGTTACATGGCATTCGAGACTTCTACTATGGTTTAGTAGTCCCCAATGTGCACCAGCCTGGGAATATCCTTAGTTTCAATATTCCTAACATTTTTATCAAGTGGTTCTTTATAGATGTGCCATTTTTTTACAAATCAAATCTTGTGTCATTCTCTATTTTTCTTTTTTTGTAATCTTGATATTTTACAACTTTTCTTCTTCGATACCTTCTATGACTAGATATTTGAGTGACTAAATATCCCATTCTAGTTTAAATAAATTATGCAGATCTAGATCACCATCACTATCAAAATATTATATTTATTCCTCCTCATCATTTATTCTATAACATGGATGCACAATAGAATGCTCTTTCATCTCAGTAGCTTTGTATCTTTGTAGAGCTATGTTTAGATTATGGGTTGCATTTTGTTACATAGAAGACTCATTGGTGGTGCTTGGGTCCTCTTCATCCCCATAACATAAAAATCATTTTATTTCTAACAATGCATTATGTACCAAAATATTATCATCCTCAAATATAAATTTTTGTATGAAATCACTCTTCACCTGCACCCAATGCTTTGTTTCTCTCCTGCATTCCTGATGCATATACTAAGATGATAGAAGGGGAGATATTGTATAGTGGAAATTATGAACCCAATATTTTAAGGCTATGCTTTCTACAACCCATACTTCAACACATCTATGTATGTGAAATTTAGGGCATTTAACATCTTGAAAAATAAGCCAATTTCATTTGATTATTTGTGGTAGTTAAAACTTGTAGATCATCAGTTCATAAGCATCATCCTAGGAAAGTTAACCATACCTATGAATTTACCCCCATGTCATCATATTTTTTTTAATGCATAATTCAAAGCACTCACCCTCTAATTGATTATAAGAACATGGACTTATAATCATAGAATAAACTAATTTATATCCTCTATTGTAAAATATTGAGGTAACTATTGTTGATGTGCAAAGACCATTCTCATTGGTCATATCTCATGATCTCCTTAGGCCTAAATTGGTATATGTGTTTCTGAATCCCCATTTATGGATGAAGATATTTTCCATAGTAAAGTACCTTATTTAGTGGGATCTATATAATCCTATGCATGGGTTTATGCGTGATACAAAAACTCTATTTTAAAATGAGTAGGAGATTTCACAGACATGGACTTACAATCTTCCATCTCAATTTGAGGAATCAAAATCTGGGTTATCACTAGTTTAGGCTTCATTAGGTTAAGGTTTAGCATTTTCATAAAGAAAAGTACATTCATCTACTCATAGAGTCTTTGGATTCTCTTCAGTATTCACCTTCATCAACTATTTTCTTGATAGACATAAGGAGAATCAATTTCTACTAGGATGATGTATGGTTTTTTCACCTTATTTAATGTAATTATTATGATTTTATCTCCTTTATGAGCTTCTAGTTGATTCTACATAGTTTTGATAGTTGTATGACCATCATATGCCCATTTATTCCCAATCAACATAGGATAATGTGTCTTAGTTGTCTTCATATCAATGACCTCAAAGTAACCTCATAGACTCATCTCTAAAAATTTGATCTCAACGTCTTCTAAATGAAAAATATGTCTTATTCTCCCATAATATGCTAGGCAGAGAGTTACTGGGTTGTAGCTAAGTACTAGTCAGCCAATAGTTTTCTATGTATACCTTGGTATCATGATGATCATAATTCCAAAGTAAGAAAAAACATTTGGTATCTAATAACCTATGATTTCAATATCCATTTGTATATCCACATCTCAAGGCTTTTTAGTTTTTACATACCATATTAGCTTCTCTATTTTCTATTGCCTATGTTGTGCACATTCTAATAGATTATGCAATAGATTTGTGATATTCTAAGATATTTCTTCATTACATAGTGTGATTATTAGTTTAATTAATTTTATTAAGGTAGTAACAACTTCATCTTGTCTTATTATATGCACAATTTGTCCATACATCTATGCATTTACAACCAAAGCATCTTGTTTGATGGTTTTTTGATGATATATGTTTTTCAAAACCCATACAGCCTCATACATCAATCCTTTTCAATAGATGGATATAGGCATTTATCATGTCTAAACTTCTAAATTCCTTAATCCTATGGCATTTAAAGATGAGTTAATCCTTACTCTCCATGTTGATGTCTAGTGACAACATTTAAAAATGCATCTTCCCTAGGTTGCGAATTGACCATATTAACAATTTACACAACCTTTTATTTTATCTATTTTTCCAATACTTGAAAATATTATGTATCATGATGATCTAATACTATATAATACATATAATAGGACTAATTATATGGATTTATTAGGAAATTTTACTTCACATTATCATATTCTCCACATAAATAACATTGTAGCAAAGGTCATTGGTAATAATTTCCTCATCTACCTTGATAACCACTACAATATCCACCCCTATAACCTCCTCTGTAGCTACCTTGATATTCAAATGTTTCTAAAAAAAATTTGTTCAGTAATATCACAACCCCCATATTTATACTGAGAAACTGATTGAGTCCAATTAGACTTTTGTTGTTGTGTCATTATAGGATTCCAAGGTGATGTATATTGATATTATGGTGATGGTGGTGTCTAACTCAATGAATGAGGAGTCCTTATAACCAAACCTTGATGTTGGTAATGTTGAGTTCATAATACACTATAGACCTGTTTAGTGTGCATCGATTATATCAACTTTTGGGTAGGGGATCACTTGCTTGGTCATAGACACCTATTTCATAAAGACTACAAAAATATTCTTTTTGATATCTAATTTTAAATCCTCTAAAGTTTTGCAACTTTTAACATCATGGTTAAGGTATTTTTTGAAATTATGATACAAGTTTTATGGATTATTTACATATTATTGTAATATATGACACTACAATGTTGCATGTTCTACTATTCTACATATCTCATAGAATTTTATTTTAACTTTGGGGAAATCATTATGATGATGCCCTTCCTTGCCACATTCTATGCAATATATTCCTAACTTGGGTTTATCTCCCTCATGATAGTGTTACTTTTTTCATGAAGTCTTATAATTTGTTCTCAATCTTAGAGATGGATGTTGAAGCTTCTTCATATTCTTCAATTTGTTTCACCCTAATAATAGTAACTTAAGCATCTACTTTAGTATCACATTAGGTTTGAGTTATCACAAACAAGATTATTATTTGTAGTCCTACAAATTATATAACCTTATCCTTTTACTGAAGAGAAAACTCAACCCTATTCATGACATCTTAAAATTTATGATCATAATCACATACTGTCTCTCCTGGTCTTTGTCAGATTTATTTTAGATCTTGAATGGTTTGACTTATGCATTTCTTAATCCTAAACTCTATGATAATCCATTCTTTCATTTCTTTTGTAAAATCCTAATTAACATCTATATGATATATAAATTATAAATATCTTCCATTCAATTCCCATATCAATTTTCACTTCACTAGTACTTCATCAGTAACACCTTTGACCTACCATTTCATTTGATAGGTGAGAAAATATTATTTAGGGTTCATATATCCATCATACTATGCCAAATTTATAAAATCTTCTAAATGAGCCATATTTGGTTTATGATTTTTTTTTCACAATTTGTTTTGCAACTATAGTAATTGGTGGCTATGATCTTTGTGTTACTGTCTTTGGGCTTGAAAGATGTACCTACAAACTTCTTGTTTGATATAAACCATGATGTATTGCTTTGTTTTTCTTATTGTTTGATCCTAGTTAATCCTATTCCATTCAAAGCTTTACAAATTGATGTTATCTCAATTTGTATTATGCATCTATGAATTTCTTCTACAAATGGTTCTTCCCAACTACTACCTACTTGACTCTCTTGTATGAAACTAATTTTGATATAATAAATATTGGGCTATGGGGACATGTACCTTTCTAGTTAATGATTTTCATCTTCAATATCTTTTCTCTCAATTCTTATGTGACTTTGTCATATCTCTCCACTTAATAATTCATTTTCTTCTTATTCAATACCCTTTCTTGTAGTTGTAAACTATAATTAACTATTACTTTTTCTACTTCTACACTAATTTTGTCCTCATCTTCACATATCTCATCCTTTCCTCACTCTTATTCCATCTCTTATTTGTGTCATCATTCATCCACATATTTCATCTCATCTCTTCTCATCCTTCACTCATCTTTAATTTCTTTTCACTCATCATTCTTTCCTACTTGCTCTCCTTCTACTTTACTAGTACTCCTACTTTTACTCGCAAATACCTAAGTATCATTTTACTTATTTCATATGTTCTATTATCATAGTTCCCATTATAAATCCATAATCTTCTTCTTATTCAAATTCTCATGGATTTAGGTTCAATATCTATCTACTCATCATTCACTATTTAGTCACACACATCTCCATAATCCTCAAAGTGACTACTCCATAGTGGATGGAGTAGGTACTATGGCCTTTTCCACAACCAAAATTATTGTAAGAGTAGGTAATTAATACAAAAAAATTCCTCAAATTCCTATGATAAATAGATATTCCACAAATTCAAAATATATATCCTTTTACTGTAAATTCAATTATGTATTCATCAAGAGTAGTAGCAAACCAAAGGTATATTTTTCATGTCTAATAAATTTCTAGCCTTTATAATCAGTCTATCCTCTATTCAATCTCATTTTTAATTTATATCATCCTAGGTTGGAAATAATAATACTCAAGTCATGCTAACCAATTAACTAATAACCTAGGCAGCTCACACTAAAATATTTCATATATTTTTCCATAAATGTGTTCTTGAATAATCACTTGAATCATAAAACCAATCCTCTTTAACTCTTCCTCTATGAAATTGTATATTCTTTGGTCCATCCATATTTATATATCCCTCTATCCTGATAACCATCTTATAATATATTAATCCAAAGGAGTTTCATGCTCACCACACCATTGTTATCATAGGTTCTTGATATTTCATCATAACATGCTAAGGACAAGGATAGATGTGAAATAAACTCATGGTTTCAAACCAAAGTATCAAGTTATGTGAAGGGAAATAAAAAATTAAATATTTAAGGTAAATTTTTATCCTACGATATCATACTAATGAAAGGAAATAATAATTTTAACTACATCTAGATCATTCAAAATAATTCAAAAGGGAAATAACCATAAATATACATAATGAATCATACACAAGGAACAAATAAAGAAACCATATGGGTATCCATAGCTACTAAATCTATATTGACCTCTTCTAAATAAAAAACCCCTTATGCTTAAAAATAATAGTATATAGATAGATGATTACATATCTTATGACTTTCCAGCTTCTATCCTAATTTGGCACCAAAAGGAGTCTCTTTGTATTCCAACTTATTACAACTTATTGAGGAAAGGATAAAATTAACCAAATTGTAAAAAAATGAGTACATTACACATAGATGAAAAATAATTACACTTTGTAGTTTTATAGTCCTTGTTCTTCTACTAACATCATCTATGGAAAAAGGGCTAGAGCCACTTGGTTATACTTATCTGCTTGACTAATGGAACTTGTTTTTTGTCCATTAAATTTTTTTGACTAAATATTCTTGTCTAGGTTTGTAATGTGTGGTAAAGTTTGGCTAACATGATATTATTTGAGGCTCTAATATCAATTATATAGTTTTTTAGTTTGCATCCTTTCAATAAAAGTGATATATAAAATGGTTCTTATTTCTTAGAATTTAAAATAGACACAACCATGGTATTTATCAAGGGTTTCAAGTTAGAAGGTGTAGTGATGATCCCTTTAGAATTGTATTTATTTGTGTTGATTATGTCACCTTTGATAAACTAGAAAATTCCATTAAGTTGGTTAGGATTAGATCTTAGGTACTCACCTTAGGACTTTTGAATCATTTATTTATTGACATGATCTATGATATTGAATAAAGGAAGAATGGAAAGAAATATCACATCTAAATTTACATGTGATGAAGATACATCCACATTATTTTTAGAATAGGACCGATCTTTTGATTTTATGGAACATGAGTCTAGGGAGAGTTAATTACATTTACTTTTGGATACTTTGTCTTTGTTTGAGGAGGTAAGGGATATATTCAAGTAAGGATTATTATTTTTAGATATGTCTTAGTAAATTCCTCAACTTTAACCTTCTCATTTTGGCTCACTTTGTCAAATTCTTGCTTCTTTTTGGTTTCTTATTTCAAACCTTGTGATCTTATGAATATTGCATAAGATTAGCCATTCATATATCTAATTGAATTATCATAATCATATTCTTTGGTCTCATATTCTATAAACGCATTATTAGACTCTCCACTAGGATATTAGGTCTCAAATTCATGAAAACCTATATTTTCTATTTAAATTTATTAAACATCATACACATAAACTTCTTCCATTCCTAGTACTACATTTATTGGGGTGTTCACATATGTTATTGTAGTGCTTTTTCCCATTAGGTTTTTCCTACATAGCCTTATGGCCATTCTATGTCAATTAAGCTTCTTTAGGTTAGCTATAAAGGGTCGTATAGGATAATTTCATTTTAATGGAATTATCTAATTATGAAAATTAGAGGCTTCCTCGTGTTGCCCTAATTTTCTAAATATGTACCCCAATTTTCCACTTTAGAAGGTTAGATAGGTTAATTCAATTTTATACAAGTAGGTCATATTTCTTAATATTGTTGTGTGAAGACAAGCTTCTTCCTCCTTTACAATTTATCTATGATTTCATTACTCCATACATATATTTGATCAATCTTATATGCAAGGATCCAAGATCATGGCCAACCTAACATGGTATCAGAGTCATTTTTGCTAGTATTGCAATAATCTTTGCGGTGAAAACTTGCATGCATTTGCTATTCTAGAATAGATAAGGGCTTGGTGGGATTCCTTAGAGAATTCATTAAAAATTTTCCACTAGAGCTTTAGATCTCAAAAATGGTTATGTCATTGGTTTTAGAAGGTTTCTAAACCCTTGGATCAATTATAAACATGACCTAGTTTTGGAATAGTCATTTTTCCTTTCTTTTTGGCATCTCAAGGTCCCATTTTTCATTTTTTGGAAAAATACATACGTCCTATGTTGATGTGAAAAAATTATTTATGGGTTTTCTTCTTTAGGTCAAAATTTCAAATGGGTTTCTTGCAAAATTTCCATCGCTAAAGTATTTCGGGTATTTTTGGCTTGACTTAATTTATATGCCTTCATTCCAGTCATACTTCTATGTTACTTAGATATGAAGGTGGTCACTACTTTGGTTTTAAATTTGATCTAACTCATGTTTCATGCATTGGAGAATCTATTGACCAATCTAGACTTTTAGAGGACTATTACTTAGCCAACAGACTAAATCAGACTTTTAGTGGTGAGAAACTTCTCTTTTATAAGCTGAGTTATTTGATAAGTCTACTTACTTACTCATAGAATAAATTAGAATTGTGGAGTTGATTTAGTTGTAAATTTTTGAAGTAAGTAGGGTACCAAAACTTGGATTACACTACTGCAGATACCCTCAAACTTATAGGGGCTCATTACTTACAACTTCACCTACCTCAAGCAAAGTAGGTCTAAAACATTGGATAACACTTCACTAAACTAACTTGGGCTTTTGGAGGTCTATTGCTTACTCAATTTTTTAAAGGGTGACTACTTCTATAAGGTAAGTAGATTAGGTCTGAAACTCTGATGTATACTATGAAAGAGAGACTCAAAATTTTAGGATACCACTACTACCTTCTTCCATTTAGGAAAGTAGTATGGGAAGTATAATTACTCTTTTGAGATTAACCTAAAATTTAAAAAGGTCATTAATGCTTAGATTTTTGGGGTACCTTTCCATTTTTGGAAAGGGTCTAGGAATGTGCAAAAGTAAGAACTTGTGTCATAACAATCAATCTGTAGCTCTATTTTGGGTGCTATTTTTTTTAAAAGTGCATATTTTTTAGAACTTTATGCATTGGTGGTATTATTTTAAGTCCTCTATAACATATATTTTATTTATGATATAATGGCTTTAAACTCACTTAAAACCTTTTGTACCTTTCTTGGATGCACTATCAACTATATCTGATGTCTTTATTGTACTCTCTCACTCTAATTACTCATAGATGCATTCTCAATGATGCCCAACATCTAATATTGAGCATGTGTTGCATTGTAATTTAAGGAAGGTATTATTGATAGTTCAATAGGGTACTTATATTGTTTCAATTTGTTATTCACTTTCATCTCAATTCTATAAATTATCTCAATCTAATCTTCACTAATGGATCTAAACTCCATTAAACTACTCACACCATTTAACTATCTCAACTAAAATTCTAAAATGTAGCCCATCTTGAAATGTAAAGGACTGTATCAAATCACTATGGGTGAGAAAACTAATCCATCTATAGATGCAAAAAAGGTTAAGTGGTATAATATATATGATGAGGCTTATGGGTTCTTATGCTTGTCATGTCTCTCAACCTCCTATTTCATGTTGAATTTTCAAAAAACTCCCAATGACATCTGGACCATCCTAAATAAGCTTTTTGGAGTGTAGGACATCATGAGGGGTTATGAGCTAGAGAATGAGCTCATAACATTGAGCCTAGGTAACTATGATACCCTAAAATACTTTTTTATGAATTTTAAATCACTAAAACTACAATTTAAACAATGTGTCATTGAGAAAACAAATTACTAATGATTATGTCTTTGCTTACAAAACTAGGTTATGGCTATTCAGTTTTTGTCTCTACATTTCATGTTACCAAAAATACACTTTGATGTACTTGGAAAATGCCATCATTTGATGATTTTATTATCAATCTCACTCAAGAGCAAGATAAGCTGGTTCAAATGGGTACATTGAAGTCTTCAAAATCACATTCCTTGATTGTCAATCATGATAAGAGGAAGCCTTCTAGTAGTGGAAAATAGTAGAAGAAATAGTCTAAACCAGATCATAAGCACAAGAAGAATAAAAAATTATGCCAAGCCTAAGGCATCATCAAATGAGTCCTCAAGTGGGAAACCTAAGAAATATAAACTCAAATGCAACTTTTGTAAAAAACTTGGGCATGATGAATCTCTGTGCATGAAAAAGAAGATTGACACCTTGACTAAGATGCTTGAGAAGAATAACATCAATGTTCCTAAATCCTCAACTCAAAACACATCTGAATAAGATTTTGTAAAGGCTAAAGATATTAAAAAGGGTAAAAACAAGGGCAAATCACTTATTGTAGTAGCTTCTCAACCTTTGATTTGGATTATTGACTTGAGTGTTTCCTATCACATAACCTCCTTAGAAGATCTATTTTTAGAAATAGAGCCATTTTTGTGCCTTTAATTCTCATGGGTGATGACACTTCAATAGGATTCAATAGTAAAAGATCAGTTAAAGTAAGTGACAAGACCTTCAATGATGTTTTTAGTATTCCTTCACTATCCACCAATCTTCTGTCAATGTACCAAATCACTCACATAGGTGTAGAGAAGTGAGTAGATTTCAAACCTATTTTAGTGGTTATCAAAGAGATACATAGTAAAACCACAATGGCTTATGGGAAGGCCAATAATTAATCTAGGTTGTATACCTTATCATAATTTTCCCCAAATTAGCCCTCAACTACACTACTTATTCATATAGATAGAGTGAGCAAACTGTGGCATGAATAGTTTGGCCATTTAAACTACCATTACCTAGAGTAACTCAATTGTTAGGACATGGTTTTAGGTTTGACTAATGTTAAATTATTAGATGGCCTATGCAATGGATGCATTCTTGGTAGACATCCAGAAGAGAAATATGACAAGGGAAAAGCAAGAAGATTTCAAAACAAGCTAGAAATTATCTATAGTGACATAGCATGTCAATTTTCAAAACCCTCATTAAACAGGACCAAATACATGCTCACATTCATTGATGAATTTTTAAGGTACACCTAGGCATTATTTATCAAAAATAAGTCTAAGGTATTTGATCACTTCAAGGACATTAAGGCACTTATGGAGAAGCAACTAGGGTTCATTTTAAGAGGCCACATCTCAAACCCCGTTAGATTCATGTAGGTGAATTAGATTCATACCTTGGAAAATTGGCATGTCCAAAATGTTCTTCAAATCACCATTTTACCACAATATCTCTTTTTAGTGTAAATTGATTGAAAGAACAATTATTATTATTATTATTATTATTATTATTATTATTATTATTATTATTATTATTATTATTATTATTATTATTATTATTATTAATTATACACTGATTGATAGACCTAGTAAATTGATAGAACATTTATTATTATCATTAAATATGTGTATGTTTATTTACTATTATCCTTTATAGAATGTGTGTGTGTGTGTGTGTGTGCACGTGCGTGCGTGCGTGTGTGTGTGTGTGTGTGTGTGTGTGTGTGTGTGTGTGTGTGTGTGTGTGTGTGTGTGTGTGTGTGTGTGTGTGTGTGTGTGTGTGTGTGTGTGTGTGTGTGTGTGTGTGTGTGTTTGTGTGTGTGTGTGTGTAAACATAATAATGAGCACTTTAGATTGATAAAATACCCTATTAGAGATGAAATCCCAAATGGCTTTGTCATAGGCAGAGCTGAATGGCTTTATCGATGGTAGAGAAGAATGGCTCTACCCACAATAGAGCCAAATGGAACTACACATTTGTCTCTATCACTGGTAGCCATTCAAATCTACCAAAGGTAGAGTGTTAATATTCACCATCAATCGAGCCATTTGGATTTATCACTCAACTAATCGAAGGGTAGAGCCACTGGGCTCTACCACTATCAGAGTTATTTAGCTCTATTATTCAATAGAGCTATTTGACTTTATCAGTTGGAAGAGCCACTCACTCTATTAATCAATCAGGATTTTTAGTTATATCATTCAATAGATCCATTTGGCTCTACTATTTGGTAGCGACTTTTATCTTTGTTATTTAGTAGAGATATTTAGTAGAGGCATTTGAATCTACCATTTGAAAGTGTTCTGCTCTATCATTTGGCTAGGTTGTTGTGCAGGTGATATTAGTATTTTTAGATGAGTTGCAGGTGAAGTCACTCTACTACTAGGTTTATACCCTTGAGAGTTGGGTCTCAAGTTTCAATGCTCCAAAATCCATCCAAAGCATATGGGCTCACCTAAACAATGTCATTGAAAAATATAGAACCCTAGGTGACATAAAGATTGAATTGTTGCATGGATTCAATATTTATGTCCCCAAGGGTTTAATATTGTTTAATGTGGAACATTTTTTTGGTTAGTTCATAAGTTTCTATATGAATTCTAAAGCTACCAAAATTTCAATAGATCAATAACATGGTTGCTAGAGATAGCTATACTAATTCCTAATTTGGTAGCTTCACTAGTTTGTGATTCAAGTTTTGTTTGTACATTTAATGCTTATCTTTCAAGGTTTGAAACTTTGGTTTCCTTATTCTTTTCCTAGTTTGGTAGTGTCATTTTATAATGTCTTTTATCCTTTCCATTTGGTTCTATAATTTATCCATGTCATTTAGCCATGTTATTCGATGTGGTCATTTGGTTATGCCATTTAGTTGATCAGGTTTGAAAAAAAAATTATTGTTTGATATCAGGATTGAGGGGTGTGTGTGTGTGTGTGTGTGTGTGTGTGTGTGTGTGTGTGTGTGTGTGTGTGTGTGTGTGTGTGTGTGTGTGTGTGTGTGTGGTGAATTAAACTATTTTTTAAGATAATATTGTAAAGGTTTGGTTATTTGACCCCTAAAATAATATACATCCTAAAATTTTAGTGATCCGATCCCATCTACCAACCCTAAAAAAATGCTAAAACCAAAATATAAAAATTGGAATATTCATGAATTAATGAATATTCACCACTAAAAAAACCCTTAGAAGTAGTCAGATTATTCCATCAAAATCTTAAGGACTAAAAATGGTGGGGAGTATGTCAACAACAATTTTGAGTAGTTTTGCACATAAGAGGGGATTCAGATACAACACATAGTTTGATATAGCCCTTAGCAGAATGGTGTGTCCAAATGTAAGAACTATTCCTTAAAGGAAATGGCCAACTACATGCTTCAATCAAAGTCTCTTGCTCCATAGTTTTGGGCTGAAGTAATCAACTATGTATGCTACATTCAAAACCATGTTCCACATAAAGACATGAAAGGAATCACTCCTTTTGAAGCTTGGGATGGTTATAATCCCACTGTAGATCACTTTCAAGTGTTTGATCACTAGTAATGGCCCATGTTACCAAGAATAAATGTAAGTCAATGGATCCTCAGAGTTAGTATTATATCTTTGTGGGGTATGTAGAGGGTGTTAAGGGATATAAGCTTCTCCATCCTAAAACTCATGAGTTATTCATAGAAATGAGTGTCAAGGTGTGGTGAAATCTTTGGCTATGGAACTTGAAATTAGGGCTGGTTGTTCTTGTGAGGAATAAAGTTAATTCTAGGGATATCTTGGTATGGAGAAACTATTTACTTTTGAGGTAATAAAATATTTATTTTAGCTGACAGTATCATTTACTAGTTTTTATATCAACTATTATAAGGAATCCTATTTTAATTATTATCCATTATACTTTGAATATTATCTTCTCAATTTCCCAATAATAATCATGTCATATTTGACCTTAGTGTAAATGTTTATGTTTATTATAAAATAAGTAATATATTTTTCCTTAATAGAAATCCCACTTTTGGAAGTTGTGCATTTATAAAGAAATAGTTGTTATTTTCTTTTTGTGCTTGGATACTTTAGGAATCTTTTTCAAAATTTTGATGAGCATAGAAAAAAATTATCACATGGGTTCATGAGATTCCTTATTCATCTAATTTAATTACATGAAAAACTTACGTGCATCCTCATTTAGTTTGAAATGATATTCAAACTTAATCCTTAGAGTATTATAATAAATAATGGAACCTAAGATGAGATGGTGAAACCAAGAAGCTACCCCATATATAGTAGTTTATATACATATTTTTAAAACAACATCTTCATACTCGACTCATAGGATTCCACATATAAAAAAAAATGTAGCAATATGTTCATCCAGATGTTGTTTTCCATCACCTCAAGTTTTAGGGAAGTTATTCCACAAACCTCTAGGTAGTTCATGAAATTGTCATAAGGCTAATTGTATGATCACATTACCCCAAGGTACTGCCATATTTCAAAAAACTAATTTTTAGGGTATAATAGTCCCATAAAGGAAAGCAACTAGCTTATCAATGTACCCCTTTTTTTTGCTTCTTTGCTTTAAGACTTGTAGGTAGGATTAAAAAATTTATGCTTCTTTATTTATTCTCAAGATTTAATTGAAAATTAAGATGTTGTTTCAAATCAAATAAATGATCATACACACCTTTATCCTTACTTGCTCTGGTGAACCTTCTTTCTATCAAAATTAAAAATCTTATTGACCTGGAACAACAGTGGTTGGAAGACTCTACAAATCACTCTTATAAAAAAAAGTCCTAATTTTCTTGTTGAAACAAGTGCATCTTCTCTTTGTACAAGGTCTACACAGTCTTCCTCTTTATCTATTATAATTATGGTTATGTGAAAATTAGAATCACTAACCATGTTTTCCCATGTGAATTGACAAAGGTCAAAAATAATATCGACATGTGCAACTTATACCCAATCAAGTTATAGATGATGCACTATATTTTGGGTTTTTAGATTAGTCATGTAAGGACATAGGGTATTTATGAGTTGCATGAAAAAGTACAAAACATGCCCCACATGGGTGATAATAGTTCTATTGGATAATAATTTTGTATGTGGACTAAATTTTGTATATCACAAACAACAATGATATTGTAAAAAGTCCATCCTCTATTATAAAGTGAGGCAAACTTTATTGAAAGAAAGTAAAAATTGAAAACAAATATTATTTAAAAATATACATTATTGTTTTGGGGTTTTCCATTTGTGTAGAAAGTAATTTTAATGAGAGGTAAACATATGAAAAAAAAATATAGGAAACAAGTGAGAAAAGAAAAGAGTTATGAAATATAGAGGAAGAAACATGAGATAACACGAATAATTAAGCAAACACATTTAAATAATGTTTCCATGTCCTTGAGATAATATAAAAAGATTATTATTTAACCAAAAGTATTTTTCATGAAAGAGATTATATAAATTAATATCATGAATCAATGATTATAATAACATTCATTCACAAAGATGATTGCAATAGAAAGTCCCGTAATAATCTTGTTTTATTTTTTATATTAAGAATAGTTTTATTTTTCTTTCTCCCTTTATTTTATCAAAATCATGTATCTTCTCCAAAGTCAAATGAAAATGGAATTAAATCCCCTATTTATACTCTAAAAGTGGTAGTTAAAAGAGTAATACTTTACCTCATGACTTGGTAAAACATTACAAAAATCACTTCTTATAAAATTAGAATATGTGCACATTCACTAAAAATTAAAATTTACAAAGTGAAAAAATGAATAACTTGAAAATTGAAAAAATGATTCCATCAAAACAAAATTTTATAAAGTAAAAAATTAGAATATTTCCTCCTCCATGTGTTGACCATTACTTTTGGCATAAATAACCCGAACTTATTTTTTATTGTCTTGTCTCACCCTTATTCAACAATGATAAAACTCATTCATTATTTATTTGATCTTGTGTTATTCTAGACCATATGAATGGATGTAGATGATTTCACCCTCAACCTAAAGCTCTAACATTTGAGGTGTAATATGATAAAATTTATTCAAATCCTTATCAATTTTATCAAAAGTGTTTTTATATCTGATGAATATTTGAATCGATTCAAAGTTAACAACATAATTAGGAGTTGACTCCTTTTCAATCAAATGATTGAATTCATACTTAATAATTTGTGATGGAATTATCACCCAATTATTAACAATAAATTTACAAGTTTTTCAATTGGTTATTGTATATAATTTGTCTCATTGAATAACAATAACCAATACTCTTTACATTTATCAATGGATTTTTCAAGTATATGAATCCAAAATTTATTATCACCCAATAATTCATTTTGGTCATGTCAACATTCCTAACTTATAATATTTTCTAAAATGAGGGTATTTCAATATGCTCAAGATAAGGCTTCCAACATTGGAAACAATTATTTCCATTTGTTAGATTTTATTTTGTACATGGGTTTAGATTTATTGGAAAAATTAAGCTCATTCTCAATCTATACATAAACAAACATATCTATATTTATTGATTTAGTCCCTTAATGAAGTAACTTATTTGACCATTCCTTAGTGGCCTTACCCATAATTCTCATCTTCTTAACCATACTCAATATTTTAGTATCAATTGAATAATCATGTTGAATAGATTGAATTTGGTTCACCATTTTTTTAATAATTAAATAGATTTGTTTGAATTTTCTTTGATCTAATCCTTGATCCCTTTATCCTAATCAAAATTTTAAAATAGGCTACCATGGTTGTTTTCACATATTATTTCACTCCATCATGATTATATTTTCTAATGTACACTTTTGATACATGATGTTCCTTTATAGTGACATCTTCCTTAAATTTATTAGGAGAATGGACTATAACTTCAACATATATTTATCCATGTTCATCCATAACTATGTGAGAAATTGATTTGGGTCTTTTTGGTTCATGGGAAGTAAGAGTGGTGAGCACATTTAAGTTAAAATTTTGTGTTTAAAATATTATATTTCTATTGTTTACTACTTCATGCAACCAAAATGGAATTTATGTGCGTGAAACTTATTATAGAGATCTTTTTTCCATTTGGGTCTAAATCTAAAGAATATGAGTGGTGATCAATAGGAATTAGATTGATAAAGGCACAATATCTCCCTTATCTTGATTTGGAGATTCAAGTTTATATTTAGAGATAGAATTCAGAGGTGAAATAATGACCTTAGGTGAAGGCTAAGGTTATAGGTTAATTATTTCTTGTGAAATCTAGGTGTTCTTTTTAGAGGAGAAGCAAACACGAGGGACACTAGAAGGGAATATCCAACCATACACTACAATGTAGTGTTTTTTTTCAAACCTTGGGAATGAAAAATATTATAGGGTGGGTCATATAAAATGGTTGATATCCAAAGAGTTTATTTTATCCCCCAAGCCTACTTCCTTATAGTTATCTCAAGTTCCTTCTTTTTTTACCAACTTGTGGGGTCACAACTTCTTTGTCTTTTTTCTAGTCAATTATGATTTTGATTGCACCAACATTGGAAGAGGAAGCTACCAATGATTTATGTTCCCTTGTTTTTTTATTGTTAATAATAACTTACCTTCAACCCTTTATGGTGGAGTAAATCTAGCATTTTATACAATGACCCTTATTTTCTTTAGCCATGAAAGAGTCTTGCCTTCTAAATATGTTGATTCTAAATTTATCCAATAAAAATAAGGGAGTGGTCTCATATTTATATTTTAATCATTATAATTAGGGTCCAAATTATCCTCATCATCTTCAACACCCTATATAATATATACAATGTTGTAATCAATAACTGTTTCTAGGATGAAGTAAGAGTAATCTTAGAGCTTGACCTCTTTCTCATCATCACAATCTATCCAATTATCTTCATAATATGGGACATGATTATATGAATTACTAAGTGTATTCTTGATCAATTCTCTTATGTCAAAATAATTCCTACTAAAAAAGAGTTGAAGGGTAACCCTAGTCATTTTTTCATCAATCATCTCTACCTTTAAGAGTGAAACATAGTATATCTCCTAATAATGATTAGGAAATGAACCCATGCCTTATGTTTACAAGATATGAGCTTGTGATTTTATATAATTTGACATACTATTTCCATCAGGGCCCACCTATCATTAACAAACATTGGTAATAGGTAATGGGTATTCTCAAATTAGCATACATTGATATAGAAAAGGTGAGAAATTATGTGAACTATGCACTTGATATAGAGATCTCATTGGTCGATGCATTTTAAAAAACTTAAATTGTATGTATTAGGTTAAAAAATATGGATAAAAAAGATAAAATAATCATCATTGAATCTATGGAAATGTTTATATCTAGTTTCTAATTTGAGTTGAAGATACAACTTATAAATATGTGTTGAGGACATTTGCCTAACTATGTTCAAACCACTATAAAATCTCATGTGGATGACTGCATAGACCAAATGGAAATTCATGTATAACCTCTCTATTTGATGTAATTCACATAGATACATATGAATATAGTCACTAACTAACTCCACCTAATTGATTTATTTATTGTTCTCATGTATGCTTTGAATATACATCTACATCCACTCTTGAAAACCCTTGGTTGTTTAAACCTAAATTGAGTTGTGGACCTACTTGGGTAGATAAGGTTAATAATATATAAATTATAGGGCACAATGGTGAATATAATATCTATAATAAGCCAATTAAATTTTAAACTCAAATATAAGCATACACTAAATTTATTATGATGAGATAGTATAAATATAGAAAGTACCACTAAGCTATGTATAGAAATGACATAAAATGAAGTACTTATTTGTATATTATTATAATGTAGAGTTGTATCTATAACACACTAAAATTAGGTATAAATATAGTCCTATAACAATTATCATATTCTAGATATGGTACATCTAGCTCTTTAGATAATCTTGTCAGACCTAGATGGTTGAATCGATACTATTATCTAGGTTTGATGCTAGTGTCCTCTAAAGAATATTAAATGAAATAGGATGTGACCACTTATATGTTTTTGGGTTTGGTTTTTATTTCACTCTACTTTAATCAAATCTAGGTCATTGACAATCAGTCTTTGTGAAATGGCAAAACCCTAGCTTTGTATTTCCAATGTGACCTTTGGGAAAAATGGGTTAGTGGGCATATAGTGTTGAGTTGACCCCAATGACACTATTATAAAAGGATGATGCCTACATATCCAATCTCCATAATATAAATTTATAATTTTTTAGTTTTCCCTTATGTGTTGGATTGTGTTTAAATCATGTAATGTGTGTAAATCAAATACAATAGTGACCTATCTTTTAACTTTAAAAAATATGACTTTATGACTACTCCTTTAGTACTTTAGATATGTAGATGTGTTTTACCTATGACTGGTATGGAAATAAGGAAGATTTATTCAATTAAATTATTAATAGAGTTCTTTTATAAGTTTACTTGGTCTCTTTGGTCTTTTTCTAGGTGAGGAATGAATGAGGGTTTGTTGGAAATATTATCATTGATATCAAAGGTCTAGCATTATTGGTGATAAAGGCCCCATTTCATTTAATTTTGTTTGTAATAAATATATCTTAGATAATATGAGTTAATATTAATGAATATATTTTTGGTTGCATATGAGACAAAAGAAGGGCCCATGGAGAAGTCGAAGAGCCATGGGGTAAAGACAAAAGAAGGATGGGATGCATTTTCCCATGAAGAGTCATCTTGGGGAATTCCAAAGAGTCACAAAGTGAAGACAAAAGAGTAAGGGCACAATTTCTCATGAAGAGACACTTTGATGAATACGAAAAGTCACCAAAGATAAGGACAAAAGTGGGAAGAACGTTTTTGGTCATGAAGGGTCACCACATGACTTTTCAAAGGCTTGAATATGAAGGGTCATACAAGTTTGGCACCATTTTCCATGAGGATTGAAGGGTCACAAAGGGGGAAGGCCAAAGGTCATTTATAAATCTATAAATAAAGGCTTAAGAAGCCATTTGTATGTATGGAAGAGAGAGGTTGATTTGATATTGTAATATCTAGCTTAGAAGAGTAAATGTGAGAGATGAATATGATTTGTATTTGTAATATCTAGCTTAGAAGAGAAATTATGAGAGATTAATATGATTTGTATTTGTTATATCTAGCTTAGAAGAGCAAAGGTGAGAGAGGAAAGAGATGTTGTATTGAACTATCATTTGTTGAGATAGCAACATTGAGAGATAGGTGTGTGGTATACACAAAGGGGTTGGTACTCCTGTGGGTTAGTGCTCATGAATTGTTGTTGGGTTGGTGCTTGGCAAAGGGGTTGGTGCTCCTGTTGGTTGGTGCTCACGAATAGTAGGTGGGTTGGTGCTTGGAAAAGGGGTGTGGTGCTCTTATTGGTTGGTGCTTATGAATAGTTGTTGGGTTGGTGCTTGGCAAAGGGGTGTGGTGCTCTTACAAGCTTGGCTTGCGAATATTGTTTGGGTTGGTGCTCATTCATATACTTTAGATTGTTCTCCGTAGTTTTTCCTACATTGGGTTTCCACGTTATATCTGGTGTATCTCTCTATCTTGTGTGGTGTTTATTGTTTGAGTTTTATTACATATCTTGAATGTTTGATTAAGTGGAATTTGGTTAAAGGAAAGTTTTATAAGATATATGATATACTCATTCACCCCCCCTCTAAATATATCCCATGCTTAACAATTGGTATCAGAGCAAGTTCCTTAGAAAGGGTTTAACAACTTGAAAAAAGATCAAAGAAAATCATAAGATGGCCAAGCAGCTAAAGAAGGAGAATCAAGAGTTGAAATCTGTGGTTGAGGCTCTTAAGGAATAGGTGTGTATCTTGGATTCTAAGTTGGATATAGAAGTAAAATAAAATAACATATTTATTTAAGATCTTAAGAATCAGTTAGAGGTTGCAAATTCAATTTTAACATCAAAAGAAGAAGAGTGTAATCAGTTGAAGGATGAATTAGGTTCTTTAAAGGATAATCATGAGAAGCTTATAATCAAGGTTGAGAAAGATCATGAAATATTGGTCCAAGGAAAGAAGGATGCAGGTTTTGAAGGCAAATCAAAAAAGTCGATCAGGCAGCCTAATGCTTTTATGTTTTCAAATTCTTTTCATGGCTGTTGTTTTGTTTTTCATCATGTTGGTCATAGGGCAAGAGACTGTATGAGGAGAAGTAATTAGTCAAAGGGAGATCTCAGTCACATTCAAGAAAAAGTTATGGGAAATATTGTTTGCTCTTATTGTCATGAGGTTGAACATATTGCTAAATTATGTCAAAATAAAGTAAAGAGATATTCAAGGTATGTCAAAGGATATAGAGCCCCTAGAAAATATGACAAAAGACAAATTCAGGTTTGGAGACCTAAAAATAGTAAAGGTTGATCAGGTTGAGTTTAAAAATGAAAATGAATTACTTGCTATAGTAGATAAAGAATCAAATAGGAAGGATTGTACAAAATCTCTTGTTACATTTGAGCATGAGCTTTGTCAAGATAAGGTAGTTGCAAAATTTGAGAAGATGAAAAACATCATAACTAATAAGGTTAGTAGGTCAAAAAGGTTAGACATGCTTAAATGGATTCTAAAAGAAAAACACAAGAAGATCAAGGAAGAAATAGAGGAGATGTGGGGATCTCCTAAGATTTTTTTCTAGGACCCTTTTGTGTGGGGTGTCTCTTCTAGGCTTCAAGGAGACACTTTTAAGAAAAATTGAAGCATGGTGAATGCTATTGGGTCTTGGCTATGTTGCGTAATAAGAAGGTGAGTTGGCAGATTAATTTGTATATCTTTTGAGGGAATAGATTTTTGAAGAAAATTTTGCATCAGTATTATGATTCTTGCATATGCAGTGTTTCAAATGATTATGGTCATAAGAAATTAGAATATTGAAAAAGCGCTAACAGTTTTAGAAAGAAGGAAAAGGATACTCATACAGATTCAATCAAGGATGATCAGAGTTTCAAAGCCCCATTCATCAGGAAGAAGGTTCAAACATGTTCATGGTAGAAGAAACAACTTGAAGATTATATGTTGGTGCAAGTAGCTTTGCATGTAAGAAATAAAGATTAGCCATGGTTCTTTGATAGCGGATGTTTGAGGCATATGATAGGAGATAAGAGTAAAGAAGATCAATGGTGGCATAGTGAAATTCAAAGATAAAACCACTGCCATGATAGCCAGAAAAGGCATTTTAAGTTTGGATATTAGTAGAACCAAAGCTAAGAATGTTTTGTAATCATAATCTATTGAGTGTAATTCAAATATGTGATCAAGGATATACCTTAAAGTTTCATGCAAAAGGTTTTGAGATTAAAAGAAAATATTCAAATGAGTTGACTACAGATTCTCAAAGGACAAGCAATGTTTTAATCAGATATCTTCTCAAAGACATGCAAGAGGAGTTGGGAGTAATTTTTATTACTTCCTACCATTGATGTTCAACATCAGTTAAGGGGGAGCTAAGTGCTAGCTCCAGGTAGGCCCTTTGCCATTGATGTCAAAGGGGGAGAACAATAGGTACAAGTACAAGTGCAAAAAATAGGTACAGGGAACAAATACAGGTTACTACAGTAAGGGGGAGTTACTGTATGTTTTCAAATGACAAGATGTGCAGGTGACAAGATGTGGAAGTTTCAAGATTGAGGTTGCCATCAATGACAAAGGGGGAGATTGTTGGAAATATTGTCATTGATGTCAAAGGTCTAGCATTATTGGTGATAAAGGCCCCATTGCATTTAATGTTGTTTGTAATGAATATATCTTGGATAATATGAGTTAATATTTATTTAATATTAATGAATATATTTTTAGTTGCATATGTGACAAAATAAGGGCCCATGGAGAAGTTGAAGAGCCACGGGGTAAATACAAAAGAAGGATGGGACACATTTTCCCATGAAGAGTCATCTTGAGGAATTCCAAGAGTCACCAAGTGAAGACAAAAGAGTAAGGGTGCAATTTCTCATGAAGAGACACTTTGAGGAATAAAAAAGTCACCATAGATAAGGAAAAAAGTGGGAAGGACGTTTTTGGTCATGAAGGTTCACCACATGAATTTTCAAAGGCTTGAATATGAAGGGTCATACAAGTTTGGTGCCATTTTCCATGAGAATTGAAGGGTCAAAAATGGGGAAGGCCAAAGGTCATTTAGAAAGCTATAAATAAAGGCTTGAGAAGCCATTTGTAAGTATGAAAGAGAGAGGTTGATTTGATATTGTAATATCTAGCTTAGAAGAACAATTGTGAGAGATGAATATGATTTGTATTTGTAATATCTAGCTTAGAAGAGCAATTGTGAGAGATGAATATGATTTGTAGTTTTTATATCTAGCTTAGAAGAACAAAGGTGAGAGAGAGGAAAGAGATGTTGTATTGAACTATCATTTGTTGAGATAACAACATTGAGAGACAAGTGTGTGGTATACACAAAGGGGTTGGTACTCCTATGAGTTGGTGCTCATGAATTGTTTTTGGGTTGGTGCTCGGCAAAGAGGTTGGTGCTCCTGTGGGTTGGTGCTCATGAATAATAGCTAGGTTGGTGTTTGGCAAAGGGGTGTGGTGCTCTTGTGGGTTGGTGCTCATGAATAGTTGTTGGGTTGGTGCTCAAAAAAGGGGTGTGGTGCTCCTGAAATCTTGGCTTGTGAATATTGTTTGGGTTGGTGCTCATTCATATACTTGAGATTGTTCTCCATGGTTTTTCCCACATTGGGTTTCCACATTATATCTGTTGTATCTCTCTATCTTGTGTGGGTTTTATTGTTTGAGTTTTATTGCATATCTTGAATGTTTGATTAAGTGGAATTTGGTTAAAGGAAAGTTTTATAAGATATATGATATACTAATTCACCCCCCCTTAGTATATCCCATGCTTAATAGGGTTGATATTATATTTATACTAATCTTATCGGTAGATACCTCACATTAAAACACTTAGGCCAACCATTGGAATACATTTCATTTGTAAATTAGATGACTTTAGGTCAATTGACACTTGTGTCAAGATAGGATAGTAATGTTGACACTATTATCTATCCTAGACCTTAGTGTTTGGGTAGTAAAAAAACAAGTATAGACTCAAATGTAGAAGTGTAATATAAATACATTTAAGCATTCTACATAGGATATTATCTATGTCATCAATATAAGACTATTTATACGAAGAGATAGGCCAAGGGGCATAAGATAGAGTAGATGTGAGGCTTTTAGAATTCCAGTTTATAAGGCTGAGGTGAAACATAAGAAAAAAATATCATCTTCATTTTCACCCCTTTAATCTATCAATGAAATTGATAGTTTAAAGGAAAGTAATAAGTAATTGGGTGTGTATGAACACATTATATTTTATTGAGGTGAATTTGAGTGGTTTTTTAGTGATTGAATTGTAACCAGGAGTATGTTACATTACAAAATTAGTGCATATAATCTAGGTTAAAATTAATTGAAATTGATTGAAATTGAAAGTGCAAGGTTTAGGAGTATACATGTGTGTTGACATAACTACCTTTGGCAAGTCTTTTTTGTAAAATATGTATCATTGATATGCTCTAAAATTGAGATTAGTATAAATATAGATGAAACTTTAAAGTCCATATTGTATGACAAGGGAATATGAAGATGATATATTAATTAACCCTAGCTCAGAGAAGATAAATCACACTATCCCTTCTTATTAGTACATTTAGATAATCATGGTCATGACCAATATGGATCCAATAGACCTAATTAAGGGGTCCCTTATCACACAATTCACTAGAGAAGGGTCCAAATCCTCTAGTCAAACAATACCACACAATAATCCTAGCTAGGTCCTATGGTTTATAACAAAGAAAATGATAAAGTAAAGTAAAACTAATCTAGTGCTAACCAAATCTAGTGGCATAAATGGGGATAATAAGCATAAAACTAATCATGAAAAGAATAAATCTAATCTAGTCAATATAGAGGTAATACTAATGCATGAAGATAGAAACATATTCATAAGATAACACATGCAAATCTATCTACTAATAAAGATGAGTAAGAGTTAGTTATACTTACCTTGAAGATGAAATCATCGAGCTTCAATATCTCCCTTAGCCAATGGTTCTTTATAAGAGGTTGTTGTGGTTCATAAAGATAATAAAGATAGGTCAACTCTAGGCTAGATGGCTTTATTTTATGCATCTAAAATACTCTTCCCATAAGATAAAATTCTTCTCTCCAAAGGAAATATGAAACCCTAAGCAATGGCTCCTCAAATAGAAAGGTGGATAAGTAAATGTGCAAATAAATGATTTTATTTATCTCTCTATAATGAAAATCGAAAAAATTATGTGTTTATATAGATGGATCTAAACCTACACCTATCCAAAATATTAACAGACATAATAGACCTAGTCGAATTAGTTCCTTAATAAATAAAGCAATTAGGTCTTAGACTAGGTCGTTTGGGCTAGTTTAGTCTTGTAACATGATTATTTATAAGAATAGGCTTGGCCCATGTGAATTTTTTCAATAAATGACAAAAATATATTTTGGCTTAGGTAGGGGATATTTAGGGTGGTGAATGTCTTTGAGGGGTGTGTAAGGTAGGTGTCAAATCTAAGGAAAATGTATAGGAGAGGTTTGTGTTGGTTTTAAGTGGAGGTATAGGGGAAAATAATATTGTGGAGCACAAATAGTATGCCCACCCCTTTATTAATGAACCCTTTAAGGTGTGCACTTAGGAAGATCAAGAATTGATGAGTTCCTGAAAGAAGGAAAGCATTAGTAATTGATAGAGTTTTAAAATATTTTGTGTATACATATACCCCACTTGAATCTCATCACATGTCACACAGTTACAACATGGGATGGTGATTTGAGAGAAGAATACAAAAACACACAATGCTGAGTTACATAAATTATAGTAAGAAGTAAATAAGATAAATAAAAGGATATAATTTAAAAATGCATACCTTTACTTAACTTAGTGTTATAGATTAGGAAGGAAGTGAGAGAAATGTGAAGGTGTCCAATGTAAATAAGATTGGGTGAACCTATAAAATAAGCAAAAAATGATTTTTTTTCAAAATATACATGTAATATGTCTAAACATTCTCTATGATGTTAGGATTCCATAACATAATTCAGTTTGGAAAAAGAGATATGAGAAACAAATTTATGAGTTAAAAATAAAATGTGGTAGTAAATAATTGATAGGTAAATAATTTTGAATTCTAAATATAAATAAAGTGAAAATTAATTCATTTTTTATTTTTACTATTGTAATAAAATATTGATTTGAGAGACATACTTAAGCCCCAAGATTAACCATGGTGAAGATATGATTGCTTTGACATGGAGGATGCCTAGTGGCTACAACTAGTGTCGTTTAGGTAAGTGGTGCAATAATTTATTTTTTTTGGAAATTTTAATACAAATTAAGCTAGGTATAGAAAATTATATGTTAGAGGAAATTTAGATACCAAAAATGACCCTAGGGAATTTTTAGATAAACTAGGGGTAAAATGGGATATTGGGTAGGAAAGAGTCAGACCAATAAATGCCTAAGGCATTTATGGTAAATGATTGAAAAGTCACCACAGCTTTTGAATAGAGTCAACCCTCTCAACTTTATTTTAAAAAATTAGAGGATTAAAGGAAGTAAATTTCCTAGAAGAGGTTTGATTTAGTATTGTTGGGGTGGTTGGTTGTGTATTAAAGGATCGACTCAGTTAGAAATATAGACATGGTTGACATAGCGCATTCTAGCTAATATAGTATACAATAGGTTCCCAATATAGTTTGTTAAATGAGGTTGACTGCATGTTAGAATGCCTATATAGTATGAAAAGGATGGTAAAGGGAAAATTTAGTACTAAATTTTTTAATTGTGTCTATAGGGATGGGTTGACTAAGTATCAAAGGGATGACTTAGTATTCCTTAGAGGTGATAGGGTTGATTTAGTATCAAAAGGGCCATGTGTGTATGAAAAAGGTGATAAATAGGAAAATACGAAACTAAGTTGATGAAGTAGTTAATTTTTAGTATTTTAAGAATTTTAAGAATGTATTTTATCATTATTATATCGATATCTAATACATTTTATAGTGTTTGATATTTTACAAAGATGACAAACATTTTTGTGCCTGGTCGATGCATCATAGCTACTAAATTTTATAGAATGGATTTTAGATGTGGATAGATATTGGATGGTTTCCTTAGGATTTGGATGAATCATGGAGATAAGGAGGATTATATTCAATGCTGGTTTGGTCATCATTTTCCTAGGATTATGAGAGTGACTGACCAACACTTTCTGATGGGAGGTGGAGGGGGATACAATAGAGGTAGGCATCACCTTGGAGTATGTTTATGCCTTACTTGGACTTCCCATTATTGGGAGTTATATCATATGTGATGCATCATAAGCATAATATGAAAGGTGATCCCTAGTCTATTGGGTGATAGGATCAAAGAGGATTTACCC
This sequence comes from Torreya grandis, assembly GCA_037957365.1. Taxonomy (NCBI): domain Eukaryota; kingdom Viridiplantae; phylum Streptophyta; class Pinopsida; order Cupressales; family Taxaceae; genus Torreya; species Torreya grandis. The sequence goes on from JARHVA010007462.1 coordinate 430,425, forward strand.
TAGGTTACATGTTATCTTGTTTGATGTGTATATCTCAACCGTTTTGGATATTTGAAGCATCATGGTACGACCTATGACAACATGTGTTCTATGTTAGAATCCATATATGCCATTATATGCATTAGCTTTATGTTAGTCCATCTTAGAGTAGGGTGCTTTGTATGATCTAGGCTTTGTTATTTGGGTGTAGTTCATGCATGATATGTTGACCTAGGGGAAAAATAATATGGGCACCTTAATTTTATTAAGTGCTTGGATTTACAAGAGGTTCTCTATGTATTAACTAGATAGGTTAACTCATGTGGTTTATTATAAGTTACCTAAAGTGGGTAATGGAAGAAGGATCATGTAGTGTTTTTTCATGCCACATGCCTTAGATTTACAAACTGTGACATGAGGGAAGATAGTGTGGCATCCTTATATTGATATTATGGACATTTGGTAAACTTGGGCTACTATTTCTATAATATTAGCATTCATTCACATCATAATCCATTATACTTCATTGGTGGAGCCACACCTAACAACTTATGTACCTGCACAACTAAGCCTACTACATATGATGGACCCTATAGTAGTGCATGCTTACTAACATGGAATTCTAGAGAGCCAAGATGTAGAGGAGGTGTAGGGGTGCCTATAAAGATACTTGTTATTAGAACTTGATGAGCAAGGCCATGGGCATGTAAGTAATGATAACAAGAGGTAATGAGGCTCCATGTAGAGGATGTTATGGTTGTGTATGTTGAGGGTGATGATGTAGATGAGGCAAATATGTATCCATAGCAAGGGTGATAGTGGCCATCATAAGCTCATAAGATATTGAGGCACCCTTAAAGGGAAGGGACATGGGAACTATAATTTACACATGGAGATCTATATGGTGGTTGTTGGACACAGATGGTCCATAAAGAGGTAGTTAAGGAGGGGATTATGATGGGAATGAGTAGTGAATCTAAGTTTTGAACTTGCATGGTGATAGTTTATAGATAAGGTGCTCGATATTTGAATTGATGGGGAGACCATGGTTGGTGATATTATTACTAGTAAGAAATGCTTTAATTTATTAATTTTTTGACATATATCACTACTTGCATTATAATTTATGTGTTTGGTGTAGATAGATGGTTTGAGATATATATACATGAGAGCTGATATATATTTGGTTTTTTTTCATGCACTACTAAAAAAGAGATTAGATGGGGAGTCATGATTGTGGCCTCACACTATGATATTTTTTATGAGGTATTTTCATACTATGATCCATCTATTGTGGTAGATCCTTTGGTACCATCTACCCCAACTTATGCTAGCTAGTTTAGATTGGTTTGGGAGGATGATCAATAGGTTTAGGCATGAGGAGATGTCCTACAATCACTGGCATGAGGAGGGAGAGTTCCAAGCTTGATATGCATTATCACAGGAGTGAACTGCCCACATAGTGACTATTTTAGATTCTAGACATGTGTAGGCCTAGGTATCCAATCTGTAGGAATAGGTTGATGGATTTAGATCCTAGATTGCCTCATTATAGCATACCATTCATAGGGGTTAGACATAGACAACCATAGACAACCATAGGCAGTGTAGCTCAACCACAAGATAAACATGATGGAGTACAACCTTAGAGATGTATCTATTTTTTTATTTATATTATATTATATCATACTCATGTTATATATGGATATTTATTGATCTATGAGTTGAAATGGTGTTATGTATGGATGTATGGATGTATTTCCTTTCTATAAAATGTATTTTAATTTTGTTGTATATACTATGGTAAATATGTGATGTGTGTTTTCTTTTATATCATTATGTGATAAACATGCATGGTCAAAAATAAAATAAAATGATTTGGAAAAGTTTAAATAATCATAAAATTTAGTACATACTATATCACAATGGGAAATGTCTAAAGATAAAAGATGAATAAATATAATAAACCAAAAATGGTAAAGTAAAAGGTAATAAAATGTTTTCAAACCAAAATTTGCACCAAATTAAAACAAATATAAGTCATACTATATCAAGTTGGGAAGTATGGAATTTTTTAATAAAGTGGAAAACATGTTGAAATGAATGTTATAAAGACAAAAAAATAATAAAGTTAATCAATCATACTAAATCATGATGGGAAGTATGAAAAGAAAAACAAAATCTAAGTATAAATAAAATTAATCATACTAGACCAAGATGGGAAGTATGAAAAAATTAATCAAATGGTTGAAAACATACACACAATTAAAAAAGAAGATAAAAGTGAAGTGTTTATGAAGAAATCATAAAACATACTAAATCAATATGAGAAGTATGTAAATGACATTTAAATCATAATGTAATAGAAATTATCTCAAATTTGAAGCATGTAATTTTATTGTGACTGGGTTATATTGTGAAATTTTTATTGGGATATTTTGTGAGGAGAGCCTAGTCTTGTCCAAGGTATTATAGTGCAACTCATAAAGGGAACACCAATGAGGTAAATGGTAATAATGTTGGAATAATTTAAAGAGATTTAATGTGGTAATTTTTTAGGAATTTTTGGTCCTATCCAAGGTCTTACACTACAAATCATAAGGTTAACACCAATGATATTAATGGTAATAAGATGAAAGTTAAATAAATGTTTCTTGAATAATGTTTGGTCCTATCCAAGGTCTTAAAATGCAACTCACAAATGGAAACCCTAGGTGGTATGATTACTTAACAAAATAATATTCATCAAAGGGAAATATAAGGATTTTTTAAATCAAATAAGGAATGTAAAAATCATGACATAGGCATTTATAAAAAATTGTTAGTAAATATAAGGCATATTAGGTAAGAAAGAAATACATTAAGAGGCTAGTGACCATCAAAATAAAAAGGATACATGCTCACAATAAGAACAAAGCTATATAGGTAACTAGGTAGAATACTAAGATAAAGTCATGAAGAATATATGAACAAAGAAATTAAAATGGGCCTACATTCCCACAATATGTTCCCCATTCCTCAAGACCTTTTATAGAATCATCAGTCTACTATGAAGATTGGGTACTTATGTGAGAAATTAGGTAGCACTATAGATTTATTTTATTCTCCTATCTCAATCTACTGGCCTGCCATACCCCAATGGACCTCAAATTTATCATGAGGCCAACTATGGAATTTGATCTTCAATTAGAAATAAGAGATGTGCTAAAAAATCATGTCTTTTGGTGTGATTAGACTTTTGAATTTTATATTTCCTTTTGAATTAGTACCTTTTGTTTAAATGATTTGTATTTTAACTTTTTTATGTCTTTTGTGATTCCTCCTCCATACAAATTTTCAAAAAACAAAATGAGTGATAATAGTGATACACACGAATGATATTTAGCCTTTAGTTAAAGGAGACTATGGAACTAGAGATATGATTGACTAAACAACTTAGGCTTACTTATAAACTAGTATGCAATCTCAAGTTTCAACTATATGTATTCTTAGTATGTGTAAGGGAAATAAGGATAAATGGAAATAAATATATAAGTGTATATAAGTAGTACAATGGAAAGTCTTTTTTTATAACTGATCATATGGTAAATATAAATTACTAAGGTAATAAGGGTTGTATAACCAAATCAAAATAATTATTATCTTTATTTGAGTGTGAAAGATAAAAAACAATCATTTTATAAAAAATAAAGGACACCATGTGAAATAAGTGAAACCATAAGCATAAGTTTGCATTCCTGAAAAGAATGAGAATAAGCCATAAGAGAAGTTGAAATAAAATTGAACCATGTAAATCACATTGAGAATAATATAACGGTTCATGTAAAAGATATATGTGAAATTATGTTTGACAAGTAGTTAAAAATATAAAATGTATAAATGAATTATAAATCCAATCCAAATCATATAATGAAATAACAAATAATGTTATATAGCACCATGTCATGTTTACAAATACTAATAGATCTAATCATAAATGTTATCCATAACATCCAACACATCCCTATGTAGATGAATTTTCATATTAGTTAGAGTCTTATCAATCTTCATAGAAAGTTATGAAAAGACTTCCTTTTGTATCATCTATATTGAAAAGGTAGGTGTAAAATAATAAGGTTAATGGTTATGTGGTATCTCCTATACAGGATAATCAATGTGAGGAATAATCTTCTCAATATAAATGGTGTCTTTGGATCTATTAGGAGGTGCAATTAGTGGAGGAGAAGCCTTCATGCAAAGGTAACCTATAGGAGGAAGAATAACTAGTGTTGGTGTAGACTATGGGAAATATCAAAGATTACATTGAATAAAGCAAGATAGATTAGTATGATGGGTATAACATTGATGCCAAAGACAATATACTTATCTATATTTAGGGATGTACTCTATAAGTAGCTTAGGAGGTGGGATAATCTTGTCTTTAGGTTGGGTAATGACTAATCATAAAGTATTGATGTATTGCATAAGTTTTAGATATAGGGTAAAGGAATGGTTATTTATTCCATGAAATTAAAGAATACATCTATTAGTAGACTATGTGGGATTACTAGCTGAATGGGTAGAAGAGGAATCCTATGTTAGTTGATATATATGACAATCCTTAGTCCAATGACTATAAACTCTATGAATATTAAAATAAGGTTGATTTATCCATTGTGCAGGTAAGGGATCAAGTTGAGGTAATGGAAGAAGAGCATCACCAAGGAGGGGAGAAGATGGAATGGAAACTCAACTAGGCTCATACTAAGGTAAGGTTGGTTGTATAGTGGGCCTAATCAAAATGGCAAACATATATGGAGGAAGCATATTTTAATGGTCATGTTATCTATAAATATGATAAGGTCATGTCATGGCATTATCTATGGGAATATTACTAAGAGGATCTATTGTGACTAGAGGTGTAATACACAAATGTTCCATTTCTAACTTATGAACAATAGAAACAAGCTAATATTAGGTACTATAAGAGAAGGAATGGTAAAATAAGAACAAAAAGACTAAAATAAAAAGAACAATATCTAAAAACTTTAACATTTTAAGATTGGATGAATCCAAATAAAAATGGGTCATCTAAATCATAACCATCATCATAATTGGGTGTATGTAAGTTGATAGGACATGTATGAATGATTTTATCAATTGAAGAAGTATGGTGAATATAATGTCTAGTTTTGGTTAAAGTAACTAGTATGTCATCAGAAGGTTACTAACAAGATCATGGTTGAAGAGAAGGAGAAAGTTGACATATTATGTGAGAGATATCATAAGTTTTGATATTTAGTATTATCTCATATGGCTCATCATCATTGGAGTCTAATAGGTTAGGTGTAATATTCCTAATTTTTAATTGATTACCATTATAACCTCTAGTGGAGTTAGTAGGATAGTTAGAGTGTTGGGATTATTGAAATGAAATACTAGGTAAGGGTGGGTATTTATTCTTGGAATTGTTTGAAATTCTAAGGATTCATGTCCCATTTAATCTTGTATATAAAACTATTGTGAGTAAATTTTACACATTGGTATGCGGATGAATCAAATGCTCTCTTACGATGAGTCCAAGGTTGACTAAGTAAGATATTATAAGAAAGTGGAAATTTAAATATCATTAATTTCACATGGAAGGTAACAAGAGGAATGGTAATGGTAATCCAAACACAACATAGAGGATGTATTTGTATTCTATCATAGTAATTCCATGTACTACATGTGGATCTGAGGTTACATTTAGAGTATCTAAGTTTTTTAATAAAGTCAAGGGAGACAACACAGGTGCCTGAAACCTCATAAATTAAATCAAAATTAACATAGATATCACCTTTTTAAATGTTAATGAATAAATTAGGATCATATACATGAAGAAATATCTCATTAGGAATCATATAAGAGATAGGGAACTTAATTGAGAGGTAAGTGTCCATTGTTTTATCACCATACATGGACATATCTTTACATTATTGCAGTGTGATATCTTTATATCTAGATAAGGTAGCCTCTTTTCATACAAGAGGAGGATGAGGGATGTTTATTTTAAATAATAATTGCATTAGGTGATTATAATGGTGGGTCGAAGTTCTCATTAGATCTAAGAAGGCAATTTGAGATGGGAGATGGGAAAATTACACAATAGGATCCCATTAATCATAACCCATGAGAGGATTGTTAGATATAGGTGCATAGTATTGCAAGAGCTCTTGAGAAGGGGGATTGGATTTGTAATTAAACTTATGCTGATAAGGTATGGTTGGTTTGTGTTGGTTGCAAGTGGGTTGAGTGAATTTAGGTGATATGATTTTTTGGTGAGGTATTTATTATGATTGAGTATAAGAAAAATTGTTGGATGTTTGAGGTATGTTTTCTTGAGGTATAGAATTTAGAGATAGATTATAAGTTATATCAATGGTATGAGAGGTATGTTCAATTTATGTTGTTGGAGTTGTTTCTTGTATGGGTATTAGTTCCTCATGCCCTAATTATAGAAGATGGGATGGGTAAGTGTTTTAAATAATTAAAATTTTTGAATAGGTGTTATGTGTAATTGTTGGGTTTGAATCAATATAATCATCTACTATTCTTACATTAGTCATATTAACCTCGTTTTCATCATTGGTATTAAGTTAAATAAGACTTTTAATTTTGTTAGTAGAAGAGGTAGGTTGCTCAATGTTGTCTTCGTGATTAGTAAGGGGATCATTATAGATAGATAAATCAGAATTAACTTGGTTTAAATCTTAATTTTTAGTTTGGTTCTCATGATATTTAAGTATTATGTCATAAGCTTGTTGACTCTTTCATATAATAAATTTGTGGTCAAAGATAGGACCAAGAAGAAAATCGACATAAAGATTTCTTAATTATCTAAAAGTGTCATGAGAATGGCCCCAATTTATTTGAAACCAACAAAATTTATTTGGTTCATACCATGATTTCATAGGATGAGTGGGGTCAAGTTCTTTTGGTAGAAGTCTTGGAAAATGTTTTTGAATTTTTTTGAGTGAAAATGGTTTGTGCACATTAGTATGTTATTTTGAGAAAATGTGAGACTATGATTAGAATTGTTATTAGGGGGAGGAACATGATCCATGGTAATGTTTAAATAAATAGCTTGGATGGTGTGTATTGTGTCATAAGTGTTGGTAATCCCATCATTGGTTACATGATAGTTTTTATTTTGGATAAGCATGTGAGTTCCAATTTTAGGTTGAGATGGTCCAAATTGATGAATGAGGTAATCTTGTCATTTTGCTTGGTCAAGAGCTTTCAAATGTGACATTTTAATTTGTGCTAGAGATCATTAGTAAATAAGTGGAAGATATTGTCATCTACCATACTATTCTTTGATCTTTTAGAAAAAAAAATTCATCATTTAATGAAGACTTGTACCATTTTGGTTTTGACTTGTTTACAATTTATAAAATGATCTAAGCTATTTTTCAAGAAGATCACTAATTTGGAATTCTTTGACCAGTGAATTGACCAAGTCTTATAGGATAGAAATAGAGTAGGTTTTCAATTGATTATATCAATCTAAAGCATATCTTGAAACTATTTTAGCCAAGATTTTAGTGGCAATGAAGGTATTAAGATTAGCCCAATATTTGTAAAGGTTGATAAATGTTTTTAGATGGAAGGTAGTATATGTAGATCCATTATAAGTGATGGTGGGAGTGATACCTCCTATGTCAATGTTGTAAATTTAAGGTACTAGAGGTTCATTTTATAAATGATTAATAGTTTTGTTGATAAGTGAGGGTTGTGGTGTGAGTTTAATATGTGAATCCTGAAGGGAGGTAGTGGTGATTATGCTCCCCATGGGACATAGAGAGGTTGGTTTTGGAGATGTATTAGGTGATTTTTCATTTACATCATCTTATTTACATTATTAATTTCAAATGTATGCATTTGGTTAAGTTTTTGTAATATAATTTGATTGCTTTGAGAAACATTTTGGCTAGTGGATGTAACATGTTATGCATTAGTATTATGTGAGGTATTAAGAGCTTGAGATGCACTATGAGTGTGGGATGAGGTAGTGGCATGTATTGTACTAGTGGAATGAGATGAATTAGTAGTGAAACAAGCATTGGTAGCATGAGACACACTATTATCATGAGATGCACTAGTAGCATGGGTATGGATGTGGGTATTTTAAAGAGGCCCACTAGAAGTTAAACCTACCATGTTTATATAAATACTTGTCATAGAGGTAGAAGAAGACATAGACGATGACATCATAGTGTGGGAAGGAGACATAATAGAGGGGAAAGGCTGGGATGAAAATAAAGGGATTACCCCAAATCCTTGGTAAATTTTATGGGAAGGTGAAAGGGGTTCTCCTATATGAGGTCCCATCATAAGGTTATAGATGGTTTTAGGATCTTTTCCCTTATGTTGATGGTTTTCTTTGATGAAAAAGATCATTTAAATTAGGTACTCAAGGTCATGTTCATCTTCTATAAAAAAATAAGGGGTTAAGTAGTGAGGAAGAATGGGGAGGAGTCCCATAGTTGGTAGTTCAAGTGGTAACATAGACATTACTTTCATCCATGGTAAATGCCACAAGATGTGCCTTAGGAAACTGATTGGGATTGGTAAAACTCATCATGTTTGTTTGATTCAATTTTGTATTATCATTAAATAATAAATACATGGTGAAGGAAGGAAGCTAAAAATTTGTATAAAATTAAGGACCAACTGGTAGGATATTGGGTTAAACCACTCAACATTGTCTTGTAAGATAGTAGGTAGGATAAGTTGCAAAAGAAATAGCTAAATGAGTTGACTATGTTATAGATATGGTGAAACTGAGGGAATCTAAAAGATACACAATTAAATAGGTTGACTATGTGTTCAAGTAAAATAGAATAAGTATTATACAAGAGACTAGGTTGAATAGAATGACTATGTTCTATGGGAAAATAGAGATTTTAGGAGACACAATCGAGCATATTGACTATGTTTTGAAGGTAAATAAATTTTGATAGTTAATATTATAGATGATCTAGTGTTATTTTATATAATAATTGAAATATACACATATGTAATTGGGTCAAACCAATTGATCTAGTTGTGGCACATAACACAAACCTTTTACCAACACTAGTCAATACAAGTTTTGTAATACATCATATAATTATTAGAGGGAAAGAAACAAGAAATATAAATTCTAATCTATGTAGTCATTCATGAATGTTTTAAATTTTAATTTTAGAAATAAATGTAATAGGGAGTTAGTTGTAAAAAGGAACTAGAAAATTAATCTAATGATGGTTTCAGGTAATTGAGGCTATAAGAGATCAATATTGGTGATGTTACATGGGATTACCTCCTTACTTCACTACAGGGTTAAAATGTTAGGTCAATCTAGTTGGCCTAGCTCACTACAGGGTTAAAATGTTATAGACTAAAAATTGTGAAAAATAGGACTATAATGAATAAAAATGACTATGATGGTGAGAATGAACCTAATGATTTTAAAGATACTGAACTTGTTGTTTTCTATATATTGTGCCATCTAGATGAAGATTTTTAACCTGCTAATAGATTGAATTGGGTCAGTTGAGTTTGAAAACTTGTATGTAAAGAATCAAATTGAGTTGATCATATTGATCTAATTAATTATGGTTGAAGATGACCTACACAAATAAAACTAGATTGGATTAGATTGAATGTGTATTAAACATGTGCACATAAAGTTAGGCTGAGTCAATAATTTCAATTTAGTGATGTAAAAATGAAATAAATAATAAATGAATATGTGAAATAAAACCTACAAGGGTTGGTTAGTGTCAGGTTCACTAGAATTTATGATAAGGGAAAGTGAAGCTAATATATACATCAATCCTAGCTCAGAGAAAATAAATCATCTTATCCCTTCTACTTGGTGGTACATTTAGACAATCAGGATCATGACCAATACATATCCATTAGACCTAACTAAGGGGTATCTTATCACATAATATCATTAGAGAGGGTTCTAAATCCTCTAGTCAACCAATACCACCTAATAAAGCCATCTAGTTCCTATTGTTTCTAACAAAGTAAATGACAAAGTAAATTAAAACCAATCTAGTGCTCACCAAAGCTTGTGGCACAAATAAGGATAATAAATATAAAAGTAAACATGAAAATAATAACTCTACTCAAGTCAATGTAGAGTTAATCGTAATTCATGGAGATAGAAACATATTCATAAGCTAACAATGCAAATATATCTACTAATAAAGAGGAATAAGAGTTAGGAATACTTACCTTGAAGACAAACCCATTGACCCTTAATCTCTCCCTTGGCCAATGGTTTTTATCAAGATGTTGTTGTGGTTCATAATGATAACAAAGATAGGTCAACTCTAGGCTACATGACTTTTCCAATGAATCCAAAAGACTTTCCCCATAAGACTAGATTTTTCTCTCCAAAAGAAGTATGAAACCCTAAGCAATGGATCGTCAAGTAGAAAGGTGGATAATTAGATGCAAAAATAAATGATTATCTCTATCTCTCTCTAATAAAAATGGTAAAAAAGTATATGTTTATATAGCTAGATCTAACCCTTAACCTTTCCAAATTTTTATCTAGCACAATCAGCACAGTTGATCAAGTTCTTTAATAAATAAAGTAGTTATATCCTAGATTAGTTTGATTGAGATGGATTAGTCCCATAGTATGAGTATTTATAAAAATAAGGTTGGCCCATGCACCTTTATTTGGTAAATGACAAAAATATAGTTTGGCTTAGGTAGGGGATAGTTAGGGTGGTTAAGTGCTTGGAGGAGTGTTTAAGGAAGGTGTCAAAGCTTATGGAAATGTATAAGATAGGTTTGTGTTGGATTTAAGTGGTGGCATAGGGAAAAAAAATATTGTGGAGTGACAATGATCTACCCACCCATTTACCAATGTACCTTTTTAGGCATGCACTCATAGATATTGAGACTCGAGAGGTTCTTGCAAGAGAAAAAGCATCAGTAATTGACAAATTTTTAAAATATTATGTGTATACACACACACACACACCCACATACATATATATATATATATATATATGTATGTATATATATATATAGAGAGAGAGAGAGAGATAAAGAGAGAGAGAGGGAGATAAAGAGAAAGATTAGAAGGCACATGTCCCTAACTTTGGAGTAAAAGTGAGTTGCCACATAGAATTTGAGATTAGCTCAACTATGTATCCTAGTGATACTTATAACCTATTGAGGGTGGATGATAAAATCAGGCCTAAACTAAAAAATTTGAAAGATTGAGTGATTTGTTTAGTTCAACCATATCAAAAGGTGAAACAACTACTGCAATAGATTGGCTTAATATGGTCTATACAACTTCGTAGGGTATCAATACATGTAATGGTTTTGGAATCTAAAAATGATTTGAATTTTATAATATTAGGCACATGTTACATTGAAAATGCACCTTGTATATGTGTCATGCTAAAACTTTGTATAATAATAGTACCAATGTATATAATTATACCATAATTGTGAATCACAATCATATAACTATGTGATTTGGCCAATTTGTATAATTGTGTAAGTGTGGAGGGCATGCTTCTAAGGCATTCCCCCACTATATATAGATAAATCTAAAACTGATATAAGTACCAATGTGGTGGACAGGTTTCCAAAACATGACCCCACTATAAACTAGATATGTTAAATATTGAATAGATGTGGAGAACACACTTCCAAATCATGCCCCCACTAAATCTATGAATTGATATAAGTACCATGTACTGAATTAATGTGGATAACATGATTCCAAATCATGTCCACATTAAACCTTAAAACTATGAATGTGTGAAATCCATGCCCATATGAAATGTTCCCACTAAATCTATAAATTTATATAAGTACCAAATACTAAATAAGTGAGGAAAATATATTTCCAAAGCATGGCCCCACTAAATCTGAGAACTGTGCCAAGTGTGAATGTAACCATGTAGCATATAGAATGAAACATGAATAGGTAAATGAATCATTGAAGCACATAGAACCAATGTGATCATATGAAGTCCCAATATGCATGATAAAGATCATGGCAACATATAGATAGTAATAGTACAAACTCAATAAGTAAACAAGAACACATAAAAGGAAAATCAAAAGCAAGTCAAAATACAATGGTCCAAGGAGACCACAAACAAGGGGAATTTCAAATTTCACACAATATAAATGACATGACTTAGTCAAATGTCCATGAAATAACTAATGACATATTTAAATTTCCATAAAATAAGTAATGACATATGCAAATGTCAAATAAAGAATACATAGGTAGAGGGGCCACATAAAATAAAGAATATTCAAATGCTCGATCAAGTAAGACAAAACACTGAAGGAAGTGCATAAAGGAAAGTCATAAGCAATTGTCATTAACATGTCATAGTAGCACATGGATCAAAGGAGTTAAGAAAAAATGTCAAGTGTATAACATATCAAGTACCATGTGCAAGATATAAGACATGATTAAGCCATGTGTAAGTACATAAGATCCCAAACATGGCTATGTAATATGACCATAGAATCATATAACTTGTTTGTATTGAGATTAGTGAACATGGATGCCCCCAAACATCCTAGGGATGTGAGTATAGGTAAATTCCAACCCCTATAAGTGCATAAAATCATGTATTTATATATGTTGTAAATGTATATGTAGAATTAACTGATATGTTAGACCTCAACATGGAAATAACACATATATGTCAAGGATCCAATAGAATAGGTAAGTACCAAAATTGTTTTTGGATTTTTTATTGTTTGTTTTATTTTTATTTTTTTGGTATTTAAGTGTTTAAATCAAGGAAGTCCTCATCATTTAAAGATGTAGGACCATTTTTCAAAAAATTTAAGTGTTGTTTATAATGATGGATTACCTCTTCTTCAATGTGCTTATCCAATGGTTTCCCTGAAGCTAATGGTGTGGGAACATAATTGTATCCATCATTCAATATACAAATCTTTATGCCCATATTAATAAAGGTAACACACATATTTGTGGTATCCAAAATGGCTTGTCATTCATTTAGCTAACCTTGTCCAAATTTTAATTTTAAATGGATGTCATGATCTAGGATCCATATGGTTGTGGTCACTATGCATGTACCACAATCAATATGTAACTGAATATATTCATAGGATTCTGGCATTAATGGAGAGTATATGAGTTCATTCGTAGTATGTCCTAATTAATCAAGGAATGTAGTACCACAAGTTGTAACCACTTGTTCTTATAAAACTAGAAATGACAACAATATGCCCCATAAATATTAGTAGTAGTATTTAAATCTTCATGCTTTGGATTTTTAGAAAGGTAGTTTTCATTTGAAAGATATAAAGGATTTTGTATTTTGGTTGATTGTGAATACTCTGAAGAAGACTCCACATTTTTCACATGATATATTTGCATTTTACCCTTGTAAGGTTGGTTTGTTGTTTTTAACCACGAGGGATGAATTGAGTAACAAGAATTTACATGCTCATCTTCTATGTTGGTGTTATCATTATCTGGATTTAGTGTCATATCTTCTACAAGTGGATTAATCTTATATGTACCAAGGTCTATGGGTTCAAACAAGTTATGTGAAAGGTTATCAAATGGATCAAATTTTATTGTTCATATTTTCTCATTTATCATATCATGAGTAGTATCATCATCAATATCATAATAATCAAAAACATGCCCATCTTGTTTCTCAATATTGGCCAATAAAAGAATTCCAAATCATGTAGGTTTTTATGGTTTTAATGACTCCTTTAGTAATGTTTTTTTCTCTTTATGTGCATATATAGGCATATTATTTGTATTATTAGACAAAGGATCCATTGTACTTGACTCACCTATTTCATAAATGTGCATATGCTCGAGAGGGATGCATTATTTAGGTGGTATCATTTTATTGTATCTTAAAAAAATTGAAAGGTTCATCATCAACTATAATTCTTAATAAAGTCCCAGCATCTATGAATTTTACACATATGTGAAGTGTATATGGGATGACTTCCATTGAATGTATTCAAGGTCTACATAAAAGTACATTATAATGCAATGATTGAGACATTACTTGAAAAGTAGCTAAAATATTTTTTGGCCCTAATATCACATCATTAACTATCGAACCCTTGAAAATATATAATCAGATTTTGAAGTAGATTGGTGATAATGCCCGTAGTAGTTAAAATTTTGAGACTACAAATGTTTATGTTCAATCCTTTATCAATGAGTAACCTTTTGATGCCTTTATTTTGTATTTCACTTTTATGAACAAAGGTAACTCTTGATTGATAATATATTTTGATGGTAATTTAGTTGGATCAAAGGTAATACTTTGGGCATTATTCTTGAGATCTTTCATGATATCTATAAATTAATTAATATTGATATCATTTAGAACTTGAGTTTCACGAAATGTCTCATATAGGATATCCTTATAAATATTAGATTGTTTTAGGAGCTCAAGTATTGAAATTTTAGAATGTGAATTTATCAATTGGTCAATAAGGTCATATCCCTTATATTTTATCATAAGTTTAGGCTTAGAAGGCACATGTTACATGTTAATAGGTGGTAAATCAGATAAAAACAACCTTACCTCATCGAGTAGTAATAATACGGATCACAAAATCCAATATAAGTTATGGGTAAGTAATAGGTATGGGATGCTAATTATGACTCGAATAAGGCTTGGTTAGAACATATGGTTGATAACATGCAATCTACAACATTATAAGAAGAATTATGAAGAGATGTCAAATGTTGTCTTGCTTTTAACACTCACTCATTATACACATGAATTTGCTTAACAATTTTTACAAGTGAAATAATGTATAAAACCATTGTAATCATGACAAATTAAAACCCAAAATGGGTGATGGATGCATCCATGCTACACATATTATATAAAAATCAAGGATTAAAGAGAAAGGAATCATAATGTCACGAATGAATCATGTGGCCCCTTGTAGACACTAGATTATAGCTTACTTAGGATATTTATGATAACACTTTAATTGTTGATGGTTGATGTTGGTTTTGCTTTCAGATGGTTATGATGTAGGTAGCTTGGATAGCCAATGTGATAGGTTATGTCATAGTTGATGCTTGCATTGGATTCAATATATCATGATATGCATACTACCTACACCAAATTCATTTTATCTTATTTTATGTATATGTTGCTTCAATTAGTTATATTACTATATGTCATTGATATATCATTTTTTTACTAGATATGGATTGATGTAGATTTTTTTTGCAACTATTGGTTATGTCACAGGGCATGCTTGGGGTCACATTCATTAGTGTTGACTATGTTCTTGACTATGTTCCTTCATAATTATAGATGATTATAATTAATTTATCTTTTCATATCTATTAATTCATTCTAAATTATTATTAATATTATTATTATATTGACATCATTCTAGTACAGTTGATGTCTTATTTGATAGATGTAGGCACCAGGCCTCAAGCTAGGCTCGATAGTGAGTTTGGACATCTTAGGTATATCATGGGTGATTGGGCAGCCAAAATATCACTCTAATAGGTATAGTATGTATGATGTGATATTGATCCACCATGATTTATATTTTTTTATGTTATTACTTCTTGTCCTTTTCTAGTCTTGCCTCTCTTATGTGTGTGTGTGCGGTTTGATCTCATCCATTCCTCATGTGTTGGAGGTTATACCTTTGTGTTTACTTATCTTTGTTAGGTGTCATATACACTTACTTGTGACCCTTTTAAGTATTTATCTTTTCATCAAGTTAGTTTGGGTTCATCTATACCCATGTAGGTATTTTGACCCTAGTAACATTTTAGTTATCTCCCTTTTTAAAAGTCAACTTTGGGACTTATCGATTCTTATATTTCAGGTTGATTTTGGGTTTCTAGTGATC
Source organism: Torreya grandis (assembly GCA_037957365.1). Taxonomy (NCBI): domain Eukaryota; kingdom Viridiplantae; phylum Streptophyta; class Pinopsida; order Cupressales; family Taxaceae; genus Torreya; species Torreya grandis. The sequence goes on from JARHVA010007462.1 coordinate 446,310, forward strand.
ATTATTATTTTAATGATTTTATTTATTGATATCATATATGGAATAGATGATTATTCTTATCATTTTAAAAATCTTGCTGACTCTGGTCAATTATTTTATTTAATGACTTATTGCTATTATTATTTTAATTAAGTTATGGATTTTGTTTAAAATGTATTATTAATAATTCTAAGAGATTTATATTATTTAATGACTTTATTATCATTTTTAAAATAGATTATTATTATTATATTATTTCTATGAATTTATTGGTCTTTTAACCAATTTTAGATTTAAAGATTTATATTATACATTATTTTATTAATAATTTTATTATGGTTATTTAATAATTTAATGATTTTGTTTATTGAGACTTATAGTATTATTTTAGTTTATTATTATTCTCAGATGAATATTATTTTATGTAATATATATTATTAATTTTGGATGTGTGTGTGTGTGTGTGTGTGTGTGTCTGTATATGTATATATATATGTATATATATGTATATATATATGTATATATATGTATTTATATATGTATTTATATATGTATATATATGTATATATATATGTATATATATGTATATATATAGATACATATACATACATATATATATATATATAGATACATATACATACATATATATATATATATATAAACTTTTTTATTAGCTTGCCACATATGCCAAAGTGGCATTGACTCAGGGGAGGAAGGTATAGGATGACATGGAATATGCCAAAAAAGAGCACATAAGTAATGACAAGGGGATATAGGTATGGCATATATAGCGAGCATGGCATAAGGAAGAAATAATCGTGAATGAATAAGGAGGATGCAATGGGGCTCAACCCTGGGAGAGAGAAGAATGGAGAAAGGGGGAATGCATGCAAAAGGAAGGGAACATAAATAAACAGCAGTGAAAGGTAGTATAAATATATAGGGAGAAGAGTTAAAATAAAGAGGAATGCATAGGGGGAAGATGCATAGAGAGAAGAAGAATGAAAATAATGAGGATGAAGGAAAATAAAGAATGAAAGAAAACACAGGGGAATGGAGTTCCAGATGGAAATTTAGATTTGAAAGTGGAAAATGAGTAGCAAGTCAACTTACTGTGTTGAAGGTAATACAACTTAGCATTAACCATTAACACTATTATGCTTCCTCTTCCAACTAGTAAGTCATTTCGGTTGTTGACTAGATATCTTGTTGAATGATAATGTATGTGGTTAAATCTAGTATAGCTTCACCATTATTCTTTTATCACAAATTATTAAATGGGAATCGATTAGATTTAATTATCTCTTCAAACTTGTCTTATCAAACCCTCCACTAAAAAATATTATGGTTCATATAATTGCATTTTTTAAGCATTGTGTATAGACCATGGCTACCTTATAAACCTTGCAGCTGCATTTCATTGGTTTTTATAATTGAGGTAGATTATATCTTGTCAGTATAAATTCCTATTTTGAATCAAATTGATTTGGGGGATTGTGAAAATCTTGAGGTAGATTATTGTTAGATGCAATATAGATAAATAGGCATTATTCATATATATATATATATATATATATATGAATAATGCCTATTTATCTATATTGCATCTAATAATAATCTACCTCAAGATTTTCACAATCCCCCAAATCACACACACACACACACACACACACACACACACACACACACACACACCTACCTTTGCACTTCATAAATTAATTAAGTAACAATGGATTCTTCAAATTGCATAAGATTGAGTTATATGTTATCAAATGTGTCTTTTTTGAGTTCCCATTTAGTAGGTTGTATGTGTATAGAATATAACTCATCCTAGATATTTAGATATGTGAAAAATTAGGAGTCTATGTTTATTTAATGTTGTTAATTATTGGAGTCTGTTGGTACACACACACACACACATTTCTATATGTGGATACACATGTAAAACTTTGTATGTTTATTTCCTTGTCTAACCAAATAATCATGCTACCACTATTATATTCTTATGATTAGAATAGTTCTTTTCTTCAACCAATTGGGTTTGGATTACTAGTCTATAAATATTTATTGAGATATCCCATTTTGGTTGATTTAAGTCATTGTTTCGTCCAGTTTATGGATCTATGGAATTACATGAAGGAAGTAACATTATATATACCTAGATACATTAAATTCAATTGGGTTAAAACCTATTAATGAACATTATGATTTCCTCCTTTTGACTCATTTAAGTTATATGGTTATTGTGAGATAGTTTCTTTATGATTAATTAATTCATGCTAGGGTAAATCTCTTGGGTTGAGCATTAGACCCTGGAAAAACCTCCCAATCATAGGGATAGGATATATTAGAACTTGATTTATGTTATAAATCATCCCCCATAGAAATCGAATGTATGCTTTGGACATTACTCAGGACCATGGTTTGGTTGTGTTTTGGCTTTATGTTTTCTACATGGTTTCTTCTATCCTTGTTGTCTATTTGAAATATTTACTAGTGGCTCATTATTATGTGTATACTTCTTATCCTCACCCATGTACCTAGTTGTCAAAAAATTCCACCAAGATGATGGTTAGGATCATAAGGATAGTTTTGAGCGATGTCCCCCTTGCAGTATTCATCCTTCTTCATTATACTAAGATTGCATATGGGAGCTTCTTTGTACTCATGCATGTTGATATATGATTTTAGACCAATAGATTGTAGTTTTTTATTCTTTTTATGTCATGGTTCATCTTATCACATTATGAAATTTTGTAATATTTTTAAGTTGAAAAATGGACATTAGTGGATATGTTGTAAACAGTGGAGGTAATCTTGATGATAGTTATGTGGTTCTTATAAATTTAACCAACTATAATTATTCCTTGGTGATCATTTTTAGTGGGCTCTATTTATCATATGAGTAGTAGTGTATTAGAATGCATTATGTTTTACTTGATCTTTTTATATTGTTGTACGCACATGTTTTAGTGACATACTTTTGGATTTTAAGTAGGCATGAAACTATAAATATGTTATTATTAGAATAACTGAAACTATAATGTCTTTAACCTTGAAATTACATGAAGGTAAAGTGGTGTTGCATTATGATGTGATGGAATTAGTTAGAGGTTGTAAATTTCTTTAGTAGAATTATGTATATTCTTACATGGATTTCATGATGAATTTTATTTAGTGACATTCTCACAACATGGAATATCTTTTTAGAATATAGACTTATCTTTTATTATCATATTATAATGATGTTATATGACATCTCTTAATTGTATCCTGGTTATTAAATTCATAGCCGTAGCATTTTTTAATTTTGACTGGAAATAATATGTGCAAATGGTTTGTGCAAATAGTCTCTTGATGATTCAAAGCAATATTCTCTCATTTATACAACATAGAAATAAATATTTATTGATCATAATATCATTGTAAGTGGGCTTACCTTTATTTCTTAAGTAATGAAGTAATCGAGATTAATGATCTTCATATGTGGACCACATTATGGGTTATGAATTATACTATTAATGGTGTTAAAATGATTTGGATATATGACACATTTTCTAAAAGTCTAATAATTGAGATGGTTATACTATAACTCTTGATTAATAGAAGTTGGATATATTGTCATTGATGCTTTTATGAAAATAGATAGTCATTGGTTTAATATATATGCATGATTAAATGTATAGGTGTACCTTATCAATGAACTCGTCATATACCTTGTGTTGTAATTATTAAAAAATGAATAACCCTTGTGATTGGTGAATAATCTTGGAATGAGGATGAGAATTAGTAAACTATGATTACCTTAATGCTAACACTTAATTATGTGATTAAATAGTCCACATTAGAAATGAATTGCTAAATCATAATCTTCTTTAACAAACACATAAGTCATTGCCTAAAACTATTTAAATAGTAAACTTGCATGGTCATACACATGCTATTTGAATGGCGTAAATACCTATGTTTATTTGATAAAATGATAGGACAAATAAAGGATAATTAATCAACATTTAGACGAGAGACCCCTATGGTTGACTCATAAAATGTTGTTCTTATAGCATGATAAGTGATCCTATAGCTTGGTAAGTGATCCCATAGCATGAGGATTGATTTTTTTTCCAATTCCAATTGTATGCTTACCATTAAGATGATCACATGTGTGATGTCATCCATATTGAGTTAATTATATTGTAATTCATATAATTTAATGAGAAAAATTCTTGCTACATGGAGTTATATCTAATGTGTGTGTGGCCTTCATCATTTTTGAAAATGAAGGCATATTGTCTTCCTAAAGGACCTTGGATCATGAAATGGTGATCCATGGGGATAGGACAAGGAGTAGTCCTCAATTAGGTGATTCCCAAAAAGGATTAGGATCCTTTAAATTATGATGTATTAGCTTTAGCAATGGATTAGAGATCTCCACCTGCTAATTTCATGATGTGATAAGACTTGTTAAGCAAGTTAGTGAGATGGACCCTGGTGTTTAGTCATTTATACCTTCATGCTTAAGTATTGCACTTCCATTAGATGTTGCTTGATTATCTAAAAATTGGCTACCTATACCTTCTTGGATGTGCTCAATTCCAATCTAGTTAATTATAGTCATATCCATTTGGGTTAGTTTGGATACTAGTTGTAGATTGCTAGTACTTCCTATTTATATGTTGAGATGTATTGCACTACATTAGTTTTATGTAGTGGGACCTTTTGATGTTTTATTGTGTACTTTGATAGATAATTTCAAAAAAAAAAATGGGGTTGTTTCATCTAGTATCAAATCTTATGCTTTAGATATTTTGGATGAGTTAGACACATTTCACTAATTTTGGCATGTGATTAAAAAGTTGGTTGAACTTTTGTGTGGTTATGCATACCCTTGCATAGGATTGTGTTGCATAATGTACTTTAGGTGGATGTAATTAAACCTAGTGTAGATATACATATCCTTATGGAGGCCTATTTTTATATCTTGTATGTGTATGCCTTATGATGGCTAAATGCCACCTATAGGTCTCTATTGTACTTCTAAGACTAAATTGAAACCTTATATTTTAACACACATACCAAACCATGGTTAGATTTATAGGCCTGATATAGAATACTATATGTATTATTTGCTTAAGTTGGCTATGTTGTGACCCTTATAAAGTTACTTAACCTCTTGGATGAGTTGATAGTGTGATGCTTATGCAATCCTAAAGTGTTGTAAAGTTTCTATTTTTTTTTGGGAACATGTATGTGTATGTGTGTGTATGCAAAAATTAGTAAATTTATACGAGTGATCTTGTGATGCTTACTTGTAACTTTGTTTGGGACAACCCCTCATTCATCGATTATGTTGAGATAAGCATCAATACTCAAACATTGATTTGTATAGGTAAATCAATGGAAGACTAGTGATCATCACTTCACCTTAAAATAGAGTAAATGATGTTTAGTATCTATTGTTGACTTGTATGGGAAAGTCATCAATAGATTCTTAAAACATCCTAACATCAAGAATACCAAGCGTTGATCTCAAACATAGAGAGCTACATAAGGTGAGGGTGTTGGATTTACTGGGTAAGTTAGTGAGTTTTGGGATCTCCACTTTGAGGGAGAATCTTGAGTTGTATTAAGAGCTTGATCTTATTTATGTATTTGGTCTCTTTGAGTTAAATCGAGAATCATGTAGCTTCATAACTCCAAAGGGTTGGAAATAAATAAGTGTATGGGCTGCTTAATTCTTGTTTTGCATTCATGATGATGTTTTGATCATAGATGTGTTTACATTGGTGATGGTTGTTTGATCATGGATAGGTTAATTTCTATGAGGTTATCCCATTAACCATGGATATGTTATATCCATGGAGGTGTTTAATTGATTCTATTTGAGTTATGCATCCATAAGGATGCTTAAATGAAAACTTGGATATGTTTTAATACTCATAGAATGTCTATTGTGATATAGGTATGGCCTACATCCATGAGTTGAGTTACATTAAACTTGTTGATTGTGAAAAATTTTAATTTCCATGGTAGTGCTATAACATTCACTTCATGCATTGGATAAGTCCATCCTTTCCCAAAAGTGATGTTACATCAAAGCAAGTATTATTATTTAAACTTTGAATTTTTACATTAAGCCAACCAAAAACATAGTGATGTAATCTTAGTATTGGAATCAAGAGATAATGCCTTAGTGGCCATTGATAGTTGCATGGGCAAGTTATCCAATGATGCCAAGGTATAATATCTTGGTAGGTTTAAGGGTGTTGCTTGAGCCAAGAGGTCTAGCGGATGAGTGTGGATGAATTTTTTGGGTAAGTTATAGAGTTTTGGGGGATCTCTTATTGTTATTGGTTAGCGTGAGCCATCTATACATGATGTATGAATATTGTTGGTAAATTTTTAGAACTCATGGAGATAGATTTTAGACCTTGTTGGAACACAACCTTTCTAGAAGGAAGGTGATCATGATTTGAGATCCCTGAGACTGATTATGTGTATTTTATGATGGTTAATTATTATCATTTAGATGACATCTAGACATTAGCTGAGTCAATGTGAGTCATGGACCTTTCTGCTTCACCACCATGCACATTATTTATTATGATTTGAAAGTACCTTGGCATAATTTTTGAATGCATAAGTCATTTATGCATGACCTAATCTCATGTGGTTCCTCCTTGTATATTAATTGTTATGTGTTGTATAATTATTACTTTTCATTGATCTTGCCAAATCATGTAAAATTGTGCCTTATTTATACTTGTGCATATGGTTGACCATGTAGACTTTCACATAATTATTTTGATAACAATCTTGTTATGTGATATTTTACAATATGTTGTTTATGTCAAATCATGTAAATTTGTATCCTTTACAACCTATGTGTATGTAACAACCTTATGAGGTTTCACTTCTCTTCTTATTATCAACATTGTTGTATGATAATTTTGCATACATGATTATATGTTGTAAATGGTTGATTGTGTGAATGATGGTAAATTACTTGTATAAGTGATACCCAACTTTTGAAATCAGTCATGTGAACCTTATTTTAACCTATGTTTTAAAATTCTTACGTGAATATTTTTGTTACATGTCTTGGAATAAATGTAACTTCATGTTTTTAGCATACATAGTATGTGGTAATGTGGTTGTACACCATTCATGTTATTTTTTTTCTTAAAACCAACTTATATTTGATTGAATTAGCCAAGGTAAGATGTTGTCTTATGTTTTGTAATCCCGTATTCACTACTCTAGCATTGAGTATTGGTGCAAGTATGAGGTTGAGGGTAGGGAAACACTACATCCATTATGATTTTGATTGGGTATGAGATAGGAAGTAGAGTCTCTCATAGGATGAAAAACCACTTTTTCCCTATGCACAAGTATCCACCTGATTCATTTAGAGTGTGGACCATGCGTACCACAAGTTGGTTATGGAATCTTAGTGCATAATGGTCACTTTATGGATTTAGCATTTTTTTAGCTGCCTCTTGGAGGTTGTGGTAAAAGAAACCATTGTGAAGTTTTATTATTTTTATCTTTTGAAGCACTAACTAATCCTATAGACTTGGACATTTATGCATATCAGCAAGGTGGTACTTGTTAAAACACATGCATGTGTTGGCTTGTAGGTAAAACCATGATTTTGGTTAAGGTATTGTTATTTTTATACCTATTATAAATATTTTGGGATGAATATTTCTATTTTATTTTAGAATAATTACTAAAATGTATGCTAATTTTGTGCTCTAATAGAGTATCACTAAGCCTTGATCAAGTAGTGTTGAAAATCCTAGGTACCCACTTGACTCTTAGATAGAGTGATAAAAGTTGGGTGATGACCTCAGATGGGTGATTTTGGATGGTAGAATTAGTATCCCTAGACCATTGAGCGATCTTGTGTGTTTATTGGAGAAAATGCTTTAATCCTTCATGTTGCATGTGATGCTTGGTATGGATTCTTTAGTGTTTAGCATGGTTAGTGTGGGATGCTACACTAACCCTTGAAAACTTGATGGTGTAGTGGAGTAACCATAATTGTACAGATTAATACCATTGGGTAATGACATTCTTTGATGAATGCTCTTAGTATTATGCATGTGGCATAATGTTTTAGTGGAATATTTCCACTCCTAACTTGGATTCTAGTTAGAATCTAATTGGAATAGATATTTTTATGATTGTTGACCTCATATTACATGTTTATGTGTGTTAAAATCATTGACTTTGACTGAGTCAAGTTACATATTTAGATTTCAGATCTAGTTCAAACATCACTTTTTGTCTTGTGATTCCTTAGCTGTATTTTCCTACTTAGAAGTGTTGTTAGTACCCTTATTGGGAAGCTTATAAGGTAAGTGTTAGCTATTATGTTTTGGGACAGTTTATGCTCATGATGCTTTGTGACCACCTTCATAATGGTTCAAATGGTTGTAACAATGATGTTAAATTGGAATTAACAGTTGTTACCTTGGAATTTGTACTGACTAATGCAAGCACTTTTGGTTTTAGTGAACCTATTATGGTTAGTCTTAGCAGATTTTAATGTTTTGGATGGCCTTTTTAAAGTATGAGAATAGAAAAGTTCTATCCAAGTTATGAGATTTGGTGGAATTTTCTACTCTGATAGTGTTGCCTAAGTACTATTTTTCCCATTCAGTATCGTGAAGGAAAATTGAAGATGGGAAGGAGGCCTTTTATTGGCCTAATGCATTAGATAATGTAGTTATCCTGATGATGATAGTTATGGATGGGTAGGTGCAAAATAATGGGGGATAAATGGGGCGGGGGGGGAGGGAGGGGGGGCGGTTATAAAGTGACACCTTTTTTTTGAAAATAACAATAGTTGAACTTGGAGAGAACGTTAGAGATAGTTTGAAAAAGAATTTGACAATGACATAGAAACATGAATTGTGGTTTTTTTATTGTATTTTCTAAATATATAATTTTCTCCAATACCTAGATGATAAAAATGTGAAAAATAGTTTCATTTTTGACAATAGGTTGTTCATTTTTTGTAAAAAGATAAGGAGAGTGCATGTGTATGAACAAACTTTTTTTGAGTAAACGACTAAATTTTTGTGTGAAATTTCATATATAGATAGGTGAAATGTCAAATATTGTTTATAATATTTTTTAATAATTTTCTATTATATATATATAATTTTTAAATAATTTTAGAAGTCAAGACAGCTATAAAATTGAAACTGGAAGTGTACAAACATAACCTTTTGACCTTAACTTCATGAATATATATATATATATATATATATATATATATATATATGTATGTATATATATATATGTATATATATATGTATATATATGTGTATATATATATATATACATATACATATGTATATGTATATATATATACATATGTATATATGTATATGTATATGTATATATATATATATATGTATATATATGTATATATGTATATATATATGTATATATATGTATATGTATATATATGTATATGTATATATATGTATATGTATATATATGTATATGTATATATATGTATATGTATATATATGTATATGGATATGTATATGTATATGTATATGTATAGATACATATACATATATATATATATATATATATATATATATATATATATAAACGCATAGTTGACAATGTGTAGATTGTTGAGATATAAGTTTCATAATCATATAATGAATATTCAAAAAGTTATAAAGGAATTTGTGAGATATGTATATAGACTACTAGGAGCTATGTTACATAGAAATTAAATAATAATTATAAATAATATTCTAACATTATATATATATATATATATATATATATATATATATATATATATATATATATTTAAAAACTATGTTTTCTGATTTACAAACCCATATATTTTTTTTTAATAATAAAATTTTCCTGATTAGACGTGTCAATAAAAAGAAAAAACTCCTCAATTTATTATAAATTTCCTTGGCTGGTCCATGACAAATTTTGGTCAGGTTTGAGACCCCTTAGGCCTAAAACTAAGCCAAAATGGAGGGAAAGTAGGAAAAAATTGTAAATATGAAAAGGGTGTATGCCCTTTTTAATGTCGTTACACCCTTTGTAAAGGACGTACCCCTTTGCAAAGGGTGTATGCCCTTTATAAAGGACTATAAAGGGCGTACACACTTTTCATAACTCTATGTGGCAAAAATAAATTCATTTGCCCATTAATCCATCTAAATCACACATGCCCTTTATGATTTATGAATTCTTGTTGCATTTATCATGAAAATGAGAGTTTTGTTTTTTTGCAAATACAAACTTATTTTTATGTTGCAACTATATAAATTTCATGAATTGCTCATCTATTTTGTTTGAATCACTAAGAATTTTTCAAATTTAAATTTATAATTCACTTATTTTGGAAAATATGAATAATGGGGTCGAGAAGTCATCATAAAAGACCAATAAAAAAGCTAACAAATGAGGAAATTGAGTAGAAAAGAGAAAAAAAGAGAGAAAAAGACAAGTAGATAGGAGGGCATCCATAAGAGCTTCTAGACAAGGTGAAGTTTCTTCTTTTACATCAGGTAATACTTCTAATGAGAATAACATGCCCAATTCTATAGAATTTAGTTTAAATATATTTTCAAAATGAGATAAGAGAACTGAGTCAATCTTTATTGAAAGATAAAATTCAAAATTCAAAATGTAAAGAATGTAAATAATGAATTTGTAATGAATGATGAAACATATGGACAAACACAATATAATGAAATATCCACTCATAATAATTTTTTTGAGTATGATGATAATCAACATCAAATAATGACCTCCAATCATGTGTCTTCTAATGAAGAGGAATTTAATTCACCTATAACCCCTAATTTAGATAGTAAACCCTATAATGTCCCTAATATAGTTGAAGTGTTAACACCACACAATCTAATATAAAATATAGCTCCTGCACCCACACCTCCAAGGATAATAAGACAAACACCAAAGTATTTGGTTGAAATAGATGAAAAAATAATAGAACCTATGGAAATTAAAATGTCAAAAAGAACAGTTCAATGTCATGCTCAACGTGTATGGAACTATGCATTTAAGAATAAAATCCATACATAGCAATGTCAATTATTTATTCAATTAATGAAAATGTAAAAATGTGCCCTGTGATGCACAATTTGGGGTTAATAATATTAAACATGGAAGGAAAAAATAGTTAAATAGTAAAGAATCTATTTAATGCATTTAAGGCAATAGGCAATAAAAGTCAAAATAAAGATAGTAATTTGGTAAGATGAGTAATAATATAATCTATAGTGAGTAAGTCAACATTTAAAGCTTAAATTCTTAGTGAAACAAGTAAAGCTTTGAATTTAAATATAAAATATCTAATAAATGCCATAAAATTAAGAACAAGGCTTGATGAACCTTCACTCACAGATTGTTGGGCATTTAGTGGTAGACTCCCATGAAAATATAAGGTATTGGTTGAAGGAATAAAACAATTGATTAAAAAAATTTAGCACGACAACACAAGGGTCTCATCTAATGTAAACGATGTTATTAAAAGAAGAAAAGGCTCAAAAAATCATGAGCCACATTAAAAACATTTTTTAGACATGACACAAATATAATTTTATAAAAAATTTATTTAAAACTTTAATGGCCAATTAATAATTAGCCAAAGGTCATTTGATATGTGTAAGCCTTTTTATGTTAAAATTAACCAAGCATGCACCACATGTTGTAAGGTACATGTTGAATTTGCCATGCATTTTGATGTTTTTTTTCATATACGTTGTATTTTACATAATGATGAAATTTTGCAAAAATGTATGGTGTATTCCCCACCTAAAACATCAAGAGAATTAATCCAAGGTCTTTTCTATAAAGACTTGAGGGATAGTTTTTTTGCCAAACAATGTTTAGATGGAACATGTAATAGTTTTAGTGGTTTTTCAAATTTTATGAGTATTTTACATGAAACTATTTCATATGAATTTAGAAAGTAACTAATTGATTATAAGTACATATCTAATAAATATGTGTTAACAAATGGAAAAGAGTCGTCAAGATGTGAATTGGTTACGATAAAATTTTATGTATGTGATTTCATGTTTGAATTCAAAAAGAATATTATCTACCAATATGCAAGACACAAACATAAATAAATATGGTTAGATAATCAATTAAAAGCATTCAAGGACAACTTTTTAGTTGGCACCATTGTTTTGGTTGTGGATTTTGCTAAAAACTACACACTAAAACCATAGAATGAGGTTTAATACCAATATTATAATTCAATTCAAGTTGGAATTTTTATTCATATTACATTCAGACATGTATCTAATAGCATAGATGACAATAGAAATATTTTGAAGGAGTACCATTTTCATATGAGTGATGACGGATCACATTCTCCAAACTTTGTCTAGGGTTATTTTAGATATTTTATGTGAATATGAATGCAAGAAAAATCATGTTTGATACACATTGTATTTGGTCAAACAATTGTGCAAGATAATTTAAGAATTCTCAAATGTTTTACTAGTTAATTAGAATGCATAAGAAGAATGACATTCAACATTTTTGGAGTTTATTTGAGGCTGGGCATGGGAAAAGAGATCATGATAGTGTTGGTTCATGTGTAAAAAGAGACCTTAAAAAAGAGTAGGCAAAACACAAGGATGGTGCTAATTTAATCGATGCAGCAAGTATTGTGAGTTGGTGTAATGAAAATATTTGTCATAGATTGGATAAACATTCTCATATACAAATATTCTTTTGGATAATAAAGGAACAACATAAGGCAAAGTATGAATATTGGATTATAGTACTTGGATCATGTGTTTTCTACTCTATTCAAAGCTCAAATTCAATTTCATGGACTATTTATACTAGGGATATGACATGTTTTTGTTCCTCATGTATGGAATTTAATTGGAATGAATGTGAGTCAAAATAATGGGTTGATGAATGGTATTATAGACCCATATTACCTGTAGAGAGTAACCATTCACTCCAACAATTGATAGATCATGAGATGGCATCATTAGTTGACTTTGACCACATCTCAAATCTTGTGTAATTAGGTAAAATTTATTATTTTATTAAAATATACAACCTTATATATTAGTGATATTTTTATTTTTTTTAGATGTACTTATAATTTGATTATGCTTTAAATGCAGGGCATGATTTTATAGCAATTACACTTGAGAACAATGATGAGGGAATAGACTACTACTTGTGTCATTGTATAGAGGTAAAAAATAATTAACCACAAATGTTATGGATGGAGAATATCTAATTTATCCCACTAGATCTATAGTGGTTACTAGAACTTGTCTTCATAGGTACTATCATAAAAAATTAAAACAATTATTATTTGAGGATTTTGAAACACACATGATGATGCTTCATTATTCAAACCTTCGTATTTCTACAAATATTAAATTGATCAAATATTATGGAAAGCCTCACAATATAACTTTTTGAAAAGTACATAAATCTGACCATGAAGTAATTTTTGAAACACTTATAAATAGAGATGATCTTGAAGGTACATTAGATTGAATTAGTAAGTTTATCTAACTTATTTCAAATTAATATAATAAAGTTATTTGATTTGATGTATTTTATTTTTCAACTATTTTATAATTATGTGTTTATTTTTATTTAAATTCTTTACTAACAACTTAACTGTAGGTTAGTGGCACCATATGAGTTTCCACCTGCATGTGGTTGGTGTTGTGAGTAGAGAAGATTATCTTCTTGAAATGAAGAGAAGCCAAAATAATTTATATTAATTTCATCTACTTTAAGAAAATCTTTTTTCACATTCTCTATATTTATCCTTTCAATAAAACATTGATGTATGGGCATCCTTTAGTGATTTAATTTTTGGCTTGAAATAAGGTAGGAGGTGTTCTAGAGTAGTTTTTGGTTCTTAGGAGTCTTTACTATGTGTCTAAATTCATAAAAGCACTATTCAAAAATTTGAATTCTTGTAAGCCCTTTTAAGGGATCATAGAATCTATTTGATGATGTGAGATATAGTATCATGTAATTAAGAGTCTTATGAAAAGGTAAAGGGTTTCTAATGCCTTGACCCTCATATGACATGGGTTTGCATATTAAGTTAAGTTGTAACCAAGGTTGTGTCTAACATTTCCATATGGAGAATGAATCAAAAATTACTTATTGGTTGGTGAGGGAGATATAAGGTTTATTTTTATATTTTAGATATATATTCTCAAAGTATAAGAAAGAGGAGAGCAGTGAATAAAAGGAAATTGTTGACAAAACTGTCTCTGCTCATAGTATTATGTGTATACCTTATATTTTGTATTTTCTTAAATGTATATGTTATGATAAGGCTATAAATTATTTTCATAGTCTATAAATTAATCTCAAATCCTAAAAAATATCCATACATTTTAGTTTAGTCATTTAGATACTTTGATAGCTATTCCTTGTGTAATGCATAAATATCAATGTGTGAATTGAGGAAGGCCTATAAACTCATTGTGCATTTATAAAGGTCTTTTGCAATGCTAAGTTCTTTATATTACAGGTTTACTAGGCTTTGGATGAACCTAGTTCTCTAAGTTTTGAAGGTCTATAAACTCGTTATGTAAGACCTGACGGTTCATCTCAAGCCCTCTCAATTCTCATGCAACTCATGATGAAAGTTTGTTTATTTTGTAAATTTGAGGATGAGTGAATTATCTCAAGGAATGCCTATTATAAAATATAAATTTCTCTCCCAAGGGTTGACCAAGACCTAAAAAAGGTGATTCTAACCTAAAAGTGCCTATCCTAATGTGTTTGTGTAGATGGTTTGTTGATTGGGTTGATGAGTCAGAAACTACAGCCCTCACTGAGCAACTTTTAGCATGTTATGAGAGATTTGGCTATGAGAGAAACCTAATTATCACATTTCATCCATAATGAGTTAGATAAAATCATCTTGGGATTTCTTATAGGACTTTTCCATACATGTGTAGGACCTGACAATTCATCTCTAGCCCTCTCAGTTCATGTGCAACTTGTGATGAAAGTTTGCTCATTTTGTACATTTTAGGACAAGTGAATTATCTTAATGAATGCCTCTAATAAAATAAAAATCCCACTCCTAGGGGTTAATAGAGACCTAAAAAAGGTTATTTTATCTGAAAAACTCCCATCTAGATGTGTCCATGAAGATGGTTTATCAATTGTTCTGATGAGTCAGAAACTATAGCGCCCACTGACCAACTTTAACTTTATTTTAAGAGAATTTTCCATGAGAGAAACCTCCCTATCATGTCTCATCCATGATTATTTGTATAAAATCCTCTTGATATTTCTTATAGTAATCATTTGTGCATGTGTAAGACCTGATGGTTCATCTCTAGCCCTCCTGGTTATCATGTAACTCATGACAGAAGTTCACTCATTTTGCACATTTGGGACAAGTGAATTCTCTTAAAGAATGCCTCTAATCAACTAAAAATTCCACTATTAGGGATTTAATGATACCTAAAAAATGTCCTTATATCCTAAAAATGGCCATCTAAACATATCTACACAGACGATTCATCTATTGGGTAGATGAGTTAGAAATTATGACACCCATTAACCAAATTTTACCCCATTCTGAGAGATTTTGCCATAAGATAAACCTCCTTGCTACATATCATCCATGATTCATTGTAAAAAATACTCCTAGGCTTTCTTAGATTACCTGTCCATGCATGTGTAGGCCCCAACAATTTATCTCTATCCCTCCTATTCTCGTGCAACTCATGACATAAGTTTACTCATGTTTCACATTTGAGGACTAGTCAATTATCTTAAGGAATTCCTCTAATCAACTAAAAATTCCACTCTCAAGGGTTAACTAAGACTTGACAAAGGTCATTCTAGCCTAAAAATGCCCATTTGAATGTGTCTATATAGATGGTTCATCGATTGGGTTGATGAGTTAGAAACTATGCACCCATTGACCAAATTTTACCCCATTCTAAGAGATTTAGCCACAAAAAAAACCTCCTTGCCACATCTCATCCATGATAATTTGGACAAAATCCTCCCAAATAATCTTATAAGACTCATTTATGCATGTGTAGGACTTGACAGTTTATCTCTATCCCTCTCAGTTCTCGTGTAACCCATGATGGAATTTCACTCATTTTGCACATTCAGGGATGAGTTAAGTAATGCCTTTTATCAACTAAAAAAAGGTCATTATAGCCTAAAAATTCCCATCTAGATGTGTCTACATAGACAGTTCATCGATTAGACTAATGAGTAAGAAACTATGACACTGGTTGACCAAATTTTACCTTGTTCTAAGAGATTTTTATATAGATAAACCTCCTTTCCATGTCTCATCCATTATTATTTAGACAAAATATTCTTTATATTTCTTATAAGACTCACCTGTGCACATGTAGGACCTAACGGTTTATCTCTAGCCCTCTCGATTCTCATGCAAATCATGATAGAAGTTTACTCATTTTGCACATTTGAGGATGAGTGAATTATCTTAAGGAATTCCTCTAATCAACTACAAATTCCACTCTTGAGGGTTAATTAAGACTTGAAAAAGGTCATTCTATCCTAAAAATTCCCATCTGAATGTGTTCATATAGATGGATCATTGATTGGGTTAACTAGTCAGAAACTACGGTACCCACTGACCAATGTTTACCCCATTCTAAGATATTGAACCATGAGAGAAACCTCATTGCCACATCTCATACATGATGAGTTGGAAAAAATACTCTTTGGATTTCTAGAGTACTCATTCATGCACATGTAGGACATGATGATTCATCTCTATCCCTCTTGGTTCTTATATAACTCACGACAGAAGTTTGCTCATTTTGCACATTCAAGAATGAGTGAATTCTCTTAAGGAATGCCTATGACAAACTACAAATTCTACTCTTTGGGGTTGAAAAATTCCTATCTAGACATGTTTATGTAGATGGTTCATTGATTGGGCTAATGAGTCAGAAACTATGACACCCACTGACCAACTTTTACCATGTTCTGAGAGATTTAGCTGTGAGATAAACCTCTTTATTGTGTCTCATCCATGATGATTTGGAAAAAATCTTCTTGATATTTCTTATAAGACTCATTTTTGCATGTGTAGGACCTAATGGTTCATCTCTATCCCTCTCGGTTCTCATGCAACTCACGATGGAAGTTCACTCATTTTGTACATTCAAGGATGAGTGAATTCTCTTAAAGAATGCCTCTGATCAACTACAAATTCCACTCTTGAAAGCTGATGGAGACCTAAAAAAGGTTATTCTAGAATAAAAACACCCATCTAGATGTGTCTACATAAATAGTTCATCGATTGGGTTGATGACTCATAAATGATGGCACCCACTGACCAACTTGTACCCCATTCTGGGAGATTTAACCACGAGAGAAACCTCATTAATAAATCTCATCCATGATGAGTTACAAAAAATCCTCTTCATATTTCTTAAAATACTCATCCTTCCATGTGTTGGACCTAATGGTTCATCTCTATCCCTCTCGATTCTCATGCAACTCATGATGTATGTTTTATCATTTTGCACATTTGGGGATGAGTGAATTCTCTTAAAGAATGCCTCTAACCAACTAAAACTTTCACTCCTGGGGGTTGACTGAGACTTGATAAAGGTCATTTTAGCCTAAAAATTCCCATCTAAATGTGTCCACTTAGATGGTTCATCGATTGGGTTGATGACTCACAAATGATGGCACCCACTGACCAACTTTCACCCCATTTTGAAAGATTTAGCTATAGGAAAAACCTCATTGTTGTATATCATCTATGATGAGTTAGACAAAATCCTCTTGAGCTTTCTTAAAATACTAATCCCTCCATGTGTAAGACCTAATGGTTCATCTCTATCCCTCCTAGTTCTCATACAACTCACGATAGAAGTTTGATCATTTTGCACATTTGGGGACACGTGAATTCTCTTAAGGAATGCCTCTGACCAACTACAACTTTTGTCCCAAGGGTTGATCAAGACTAGAAAAAACATTTTCTAGCCTAAAAACACCTATTTGTATGTGTTTGTGTAGATGGTTCATAGATTGGGATGATGAATCATATACGATGGCACCCACTAACCAATTTTTACCCCATTTTGAAAGATGTGGTCATGAGAGAAACCTCATTGCCACATCTCATCCATGATGAGTTAGATAAAATCTTCCTGATATTTTTTAAAGGAATCATCCATCCACATGTAGGACCTAACGGTTCATCTCTATCCCTCTTGGTTCTCATGCAACTTGTGATAGAAGTTTGGTCATTTTGCACATTCAGGGATGAGTGAATTCTCTTAAGGAATGTCTATGACCAACTAAAACTTTCACTTTTATGGGTTGATCTAGACCAAGAAAAGGCCATTATAGCCTAAAAATTCCCATTTGGATGTGTCCATGTAGATGGTTTATCTATTGGACTCCTCCAACCAATCGAGTATGTGTAAGAGATCCTATTTTCTATGTTTCTTTGACAACTAGGAAACAGATTGGCTTATAAACTTAAAAATTAAATCTATAAAATCCAAATGAAGCTTGAAACACCTCTAATGGATTTTTACAAACCTCATAAAAGTATCATTTATTGTAAGAAAACTATATCTTTAATTTTGACCTACTAAAGGGTAATTAGGCGTAATAGACAAAACATGATTTTTTGAATTTTTGGGTAAAATATTAAAAGTGGAAAAACATACCTTTTATGTTATCATTAATAATTCATATAATATATAAATACATATGTCTAAGGTTTTTTAAAGTGTTAATTAAATATAGAATGGGTTTTGGCATGTTATAGCAACACTAAGACTAGTAAGTCTATGAGAGGTTTTTGATAAAATTCTTTGTAGTATACCTTTTAAGGTGTTGTAAAAGTTGAATCACGTACATAATATTGTGATAAAGTATTTTATATTGATCTATCAATCTCTAATATTAACCCATGTATATGTAGGCCATGGTGACTGTATAAACACATATAATTGTCTTTATTTGTTGTATGGACAAGTAGGAGCTGAAGACATACACAAGTGCATCACTAGACCTCCTAATATTTATGATCATCATTATCCCAAATTTATTTATGATATAAGTTTTTTTTTTAAATGGACCAAATATATGTGGTGTTTTACTACATGATGCATTACAAGCAATTTAAGCTCTAGGAAGAATCCATTATGTGGCTAAAATAACTTGTCAATTTTTTGTTATTGGGACATTGATTTCATTGATCATACTGTAAAATCTTACTTTATTTCCTACACAAGTGTCTTAAAACAAACCATGGGAAACATGAAACTATACATGTGCATGATTAGTTTATGACATTTTTTAGAAGAGACCAATGTGACTTTGGTTAGTAGAGTTGACTATAAGAGGTTATTGAATGTGCAATATTATCCATATGCTCAAATTTATACTAGAATGTCCATTTCCTCCAAAATTATATATTTGTACCAGGTTATTGAATCCACCCCAGGGATTATAGATTGTAATACAAAATAGTGGGAAGGCCAAGTTGTTGGGTTGTAGATAGTGTGGTGATGTTATTCTGACTTAGATTGTTAATGAAAAGTGTTATTTGGTACAGTATCATCTATATGTGCATGATATGATGTAGGTTTCCAAAGAAAAGATTGGTATGCCCAACATTGAGAGAGTTCATGGCTCTTTGATAATTATTGATGGCACCACTTTTCACTATAATTATTCTTGCCTTTATTTGAGCTAGAAGGCATATGAAGAGTCAAGTTTTGTGTGGCTTTTTTAGGTTGATATCATTTATGAAAAGCATTTTGCTTCTATGTTCGAGGTCTAGATGGAGAATTACGTGTGGATTGGCAGATAAAAAGCAAATGCAAATGAAATCAGTAAATAAAAAATATCACATGTAAATGTAAGATATACATAATGATTCAAAGCACCTAACTTCGAGAATAATGTGAATTTTTTAACCCCATATAAAATAATATTTTAATCATTAACCAATAATGTGTGTAAACATTAAATGATAAAAACATAAAATACACATAGTTAAAGGAATCAAATTGTCGAATAGAAAATATTGATACATGTAAAGTTTTATGTTATAATTTAACATAAATAATATAACATATATCAAAAAAAATGTATACCATAACATGTACATATACAAAATGCACCATATAGGAATACAATGTTGGCCATATCAGCATACAAAATCGATTGTGCCTACAAATATGTACATAGACAAAATGCACCATATAGACATACACTGTGAGCCATATCGGCACACAAAAAATATTATTCCTAAAACTAGATCCCTAACACAACAACTAGTTATCCTACTCCTCATTACCTCCAAATAAATTGCATTTTGTTGTCATAGACGTAGATCTAGGGGTGTTGGATGCCTCAGTATGAGCAGATACTCTCCTCTCAGCATGTGATTCATCCATTACTTCATCAACAACTGATGAAAATGTTTGTCTCTGCACAACATAAAAAATATAAAAATTAATGCATTAAAAATGTATATTGAAAATTTGATAAATTTTTCAAGAATGTAAAATTTTGTAAAATGATTCTACACTCACCATATTCCATCTAAATGGTTCTCTAGGGATACGAGACCACATATACACCTGTGATGGGGAATCCTATAGAGCATACATATATCGTTAGATCTAGAGTTTCATATAATTATGTAAATATGACAAAATATCATTGTTCAAAGATAAAGATAATAAAACTATGTGTTCTCACCAGTCTCTATCCCTGAATCATAACATGCTACAAAGATAGTGGATTCTTCGATGTAACAGCAACATCAACATCACTTACACCTTTTTCTTGTCCATGAGGGGTGCCCATATCATCCTTTATCATTTATAAAACCAATAAATGAATAATATGTGAATTCAATGAACATGATAAAAAACTATGACTATAATATATATTAAAATAGATTTTTATGTTTAAAGGATAATAAAAATGTAAATGAATAAATATGTAATTAAAAAATTTACAAACCTATGTGTAAGGTACACTCATGTCAATTAAAGCCTCTAAAATAGAGTCAAGGCCTACTGAGGTACCCAAAATATCACTAATTAACTAGATACAAATAATAAATAACAAGTTGAAGTAAAATAAATTAGTCAATTAAGTACAAACACATGTACTAGAAATTAAATTTAATATTATTTTACAAACAAAAATAAACTAGATAATTAAAATTAAACCTATGCATCAAATATAGATGGTGAATAATCCTCTACAACAAGAGCCTAACGTATCCTAATAAGAGTCGTTGAAGCTACTACATCTCACATAGTGTCTAAAATGCTAGTGTCATGCGTTGTTAAAGAATCTATATGTGGCATATGCTTTGGTAGGCTAATGTCTGACATGCTACTATTTGGCACTGGTGAAGCATATATAGATGTAGTATGCTTTAGCATACTAGTCTCCATAAATGTACTCTATGTATTTTTCACCTGAATAGGAGGTCCCATACACTTCCTCTCATATGTTGTGAAATGATGTATATGAACTGTAACATGAGTAGGAGGGACACTAGCACCTATACTAACACTAACACCACAAATACTACCACTAATGCCACTACCACCTACACCACCACTACCACTAGAACCACCACTACCACTAGCACCACCTCTAGGCTAAGTAGAAGTCTTTAAAGTATGCATACTATGATCAATCATAATTTGTGTCAAACTAGTAACCACCTCAAGGGTGTCTATCTGTGTGTTATAATGCAAAATTTTAGGAATAGTGGCATGTGTTATTGTTCTTATATTTCTCAAAGGTTGGTTATGACAGTTTTGGTCCTGCCTATCATTAGGTCTATCAAATGAAGACCCACCTCCCCTACCTTGGGATGCCTTCATGTCGAAATAATTTGGAATTTCTTGCAATAAAAACTCATAATACAATTTTCTCAAAAAATATAATTAAATCTCATTATTGTTGCATGGAGAATCATCAAATACTATCCACCACCTATCCTAAAAGTTGTTTTTAATCTCCACATGAATGCAACAATCAATACTAATATGTTTGTAATTTTTTGGTGGAGGTAGGTTGGTTCCATGTTTAATAAATAAAGCACACAAATCTTCTTTTATTAATTTTTTTCCACATCTTCATATGATAATTTAGTAGAATAAAATTGTTTTAGATTCTATCTTTGATGCAACATTACATACAATTGTGAAGTCACATTTCCCACTTCATTAAAAATAGATTATAATGTATTAGAAAGTAAAATTTATGCACTATTAGTTAAAAACGATGCAAACCATTGATAATTATATGTAATTGTTGATGTTTGGAATTGTATTATTCATACAATTCAACTTCTTCTTGTGCAAAATCAAACTCTAGTGGGTTTTGTCTAGCATTGTCTTTAGGAAATTGATCCATCAAATTTATGTATCTTTTTTTTTTTTAAAAACAAAATAGGTTTTTTATCCAATTAAAAAAATTGAATGCAAAATTAAATTCAAACCCCTAGTTTAATCAATTACATAGAAATGAATTTTTTTTTGAAAAATTAACATATCTAATGTGAAGTAATGAGATCTTAATCTTGTTGATGGAATAATGCTCTAAAACATGGGTGTCAATTTGAAATTTCAACAAGAAAAATGTCTCCTCCTCATCTTAGCCATGATTTTTTTACAATAATTTTTACATTATCAAATGAAATGGGTGTACACCCTTTTGTTTATAAAGGGAATATCCCTTTGCAAAGGGCATACATCACTTAAAAAAGGTGTATGCCCTTTGAAAAGGGTGTATTCCCTTGAGGCTCAGGAAATAGCCTAATCTTCAAAAATTTAAAATAAAGGGTGTATGCCATTTTAAAAAGGGTGTATGCCCTTTGTAAAAAAAGGCAAAATTGGGGGACTATCATATTTTTTGTCTCCTAACTTTGTGCATCTACTCAAATGCCAATAGGATATGGTTGAGACATTGTCACCCCATGATGGGTGGAGAGATCATGTAGCAGTGTTGATTGGTTTTGTTAGACCTTTTCTAAGAACTTTTTGCTTGACTATTGATGGTCACTGGGATGGATCCTATTTAAGGAGAGCATGTCACAAATAGATCATGTGGCCCCTTATAGACACTAGATTATAGCTTACTTCACATGTTTATGATAGCACTTTGACTGATGAGGGTTGATGTTGGTTTTGATTTTAGATGGTTGTGATGTAGGTAGCTTAGATAACTGATGTGATAGGTTATGTTGATGTTGATGCTTGCATTGGATTCAGTATATCCTTATATGCATACTGGTTACACCATATTCATTTTATCATATTTTATGTATATTCTTCTTTAGTTAGTTACATTACTATATGCCATTGATATATCATGTTTTTACTAGATGTGGATTGACATTAATTTCTCTTACAACTATTGGTTATGTCATAGGGCATGCTTTGGGTCACAATCATTAGTATTGACTCTAGTCCCTTTATAATTACAAATGATTATATTTAATTTATCTTTTCATATCTACTAATACATTCTAAATTATCATTATTATATTGACATCATTCTAGTACTATTGATGTCTTATTTGATCGATGCAGACACCAGGCCATGAGCTAGGCTCAGAGGTGGGTTTGGACATCTTAAGTATACCATGGGTGATTGAGTAGTCAAAATATCACTCTAATAGGTATAACATATACTATGTGATATTGAGCCATCATCATTTATAATTTTTTATGTTATTGCTTCTTGTCCTTTTCTAGTCTTGCCTTTCTTATGTGCATGTGCAGTTTGCTCTTGTCCATTTTTTGTGTGTTGGAAGTTATACCTTCATGTTTGTTTGTCCTTGTTAGGTGCCATAGACACTTACTTGTGAGATGTTTGAGTAGTTATCTTTGAAAAGGGCATAAGCCCTTTACAAAGGGCTATGCCCTCTGAAAAAGGTGTACGCCCTTGAGGCTTAGATAATAGATTGAGCCTCAAAAATTTAAAATAAAGGGTGTACACCCTTTTAAAAATAGTGTACACCCTTTATAAGAAAAAGGCAGAGTTGGGGGACTGTCATGTTTTTTGTCCCCCAACTTCATGTATCTACCCAAATGGTATAGATATACGGTTGAGACATTGTCACCCCATGACAGGTGGAGAGATCATGTAGCAGTGTTGATTAGTTTTATTGGACCTTTTCTAAGAACTTTTTTCTTGACAATTGATGGTGCTAGGATGGATCCTCTTTAAGGAGGAGAGGATGTCATGAATCAATTATATGGCCCATTATAGACACAAGATTATAATTTACTTAGCATGTTTTTGATATCACTTTGACTGATGAGGGTTGATGTTGGTTTTGCTTTCAGATGGTTGTGATGTAAGTAGCTTGGATAATTGAAGTGATAGGTTATGTCAATGTTGATGCTTACATTAGATTTATTATATCCTTATATGCATACTGGCTACACCATATTTATTTTATCCTATTGTATGTATAGTTTGTTTCAATTAGTTACATTATTATATGTCATTGATATATCATGTTTTTACTAGATGCAGATTGACATTGATTTCTCTTATAGCTGTTGGTTATGTCATAGGCATGCTTTGGGTCATGATCATCAGTATTTACTTTAGTCCCTTCATAATTACAACTAATTATACATAATTTATCTTTTCATATCTATTGATACATTATTATTATTATTATTATTATTATTATTATTATTATTGTTATTATTATTATTATTATTATTATTATTATTATTATAATATTGACATCATTTTGGTAATACTAATGTCTTATTTGGTGGATGTAGGCGCCAAGCCATGAGTTAGGCTCAGTAGTGGGTTTGGGCATCTTAGCTATACCATGGGTGATTGAGCAGTCAAAATATCACTCTAACAAGTATAGCATATACTATGTGATATTGAGCCATCATCATTTACATTATGTTGTGTTATTGCTTCTTGTCCTTTTCTGGTATTGCCTCTCTTGTGTGCATGTGTAGTTTGTTCTCATTCATTCCTTGTGTGCTGGAGGTTATACATTAATGTTTGGTTGTCCTTGTTGGGTGTCATAGACACTTACTTGTGAGTCATTTGAGTAGTTATCTTTTTATCAAGTTGGTTCAGGTTCATCTAGACCCATGTAGGTCTTTTGACGTTGGTGACATTTTAGCTACCTCCCTTTATGAAAGTTGACTTCAGGACTTATCGATTCTTATATTTTGGGTCTATTTTGGGTTTCTAGTGATCAATATTATTTTAATGATTTTATTTATCAATATCATATATGGAATCGACAATTATTCTTATCATTTTAAAAATCCTGTTGACTCTGGTCAATTATTTTATTTAATGACTTATTGTTATTAATATTTTAATTAAATTATGGATTTTGTTTAAAATATATTATTTAATAATTCTTAGAGATTTATATTATTTAATGATTTTATTATTGTTTTTAAAAATGGATTTTTATTCTTATATTATTTCTATTAATTTATTGGTCTTTTCACCAATTTTGGATTTAAAGAATTATATTATACATTATTGAAATAATCATTTTAATATCGGTATTTAATCATTTTATGATTTTGTCTATTGATACTTATAGTATTACTTTATTTTATTACTATTCTCAGATGAATATTATTTTATATAATATATATTGTTATTTTATTATTAATTTTGGATACATACGTACATGTGTGTGTGTGTGTGTGTGTGTGTGTGTGTGTGTGTGTGTGTGTGCATGCGTGCAAAACTTTATCTGTTTCTTTCCTTTTCTAACCAAATAATCATGCTACCATTGTTATACTCTTGTGATTAGATTGCAGTTTTTCTTCAACTGATTGGGTTGGGATTACTAGTCTAGGAATGTTTATTGGGTTATCCCATTTTTGGTTGATTAAAGCCATTATTCCATTTGATTTATGGATCTAGGGAATTAATTAAAGGAATTAATGTTATATATACCTGGCTACATTAAAGTCAATTAGGTTAAAATTTGTTAATAAACATTATGCTTTCCTCTTTTTAACTCAATTGAGTTATGTGGTTATATTGAGCTAGTTTCCTTGTGCTTAATTAATTCATGCATGGGTAAGCCTCTTGTGCTGATTATTAGACCCTGGCAAAACCTCCTGGTCATAGGGATGGGATATATTAGACCCTGATTTACATTTTAAATCATTCCCTATAGAAATCCAATATATGCCTTGGACATTATTCATGCCCATGGTTTATCTGAGTGTTTTGGATTCATGTTTTCTACATGGTTTCTTCTATATTTTTTGGCTAAGTGTAAGTATTTATTAGTGGCTTAGTATTATCTATATACCTCTTACCCTCACCTGATTACCTATTTTCTAAAACCTACCACTAAGCTAATGGCTAGTTTTGAGGGGTGTCCCCCTTGCAGTGTTCATCCTTCTTCATTATTGTACTAGGATTGCATATGGTAGCTTCCT
The DNA here is from genome assembly GCA_037957365.1 of Torreya grandis. Taxonomy (NCBI): domain Eukaryota; kingdom Viridiplantae; phylum Streptophyta; class Pinopsida; order Cupressales; family Taxaceae; genus Torreya; species Torreya grandis. The sequence goes on from JARHVA010007462.1 coordinate 472,787, forward strand.
CTTATTTATGTCTATTTATATATGATGTTGGACCAATGGATTGTAGTTGTTTACTCATTTTATGTGATAGTGCATCTTATTACATTATGCAGCTTTACAATAATGCTAAGTTCAAATATGAACATTAGTGGATATGTTGTATAAATTGGAGGTAATCTTGATGATAGTTATGTGATTCTTATATATTTAAACAATTGTAATTATTCCTTGGTGATCATTTATAGTGGGATCTATTTATCATATGAGTAGTAATTTATTAGAATGCATTATGTTTTACTTGATCTTTTCATATTGTTGTATGCACATGTTTGAGTGACATACTTGGGCATTTTAAGTAGGAATGAATTTGGAAAAATATTATTATTGGAACAAATAAAACTATAATGTCTTTAACCTTGAAATTAAATGAAGGTAAAGTGGTGTTGTATTATGATGTGCTAAAATTAGTTAGAGGTTGTAAATCTCGTTGATAGAATTATGTATATTCTTACATGGATTTCATGATGAGTTTTATTCAGTGACATTCTCACAACATGGAATGCCTTTTTAGCATATAGACTTATCTTTTTTTATGACATTAAACTCACATCCTTAACATTTTATAATTTTGACTAGAAATAATATGTGCAAATGGTTTGTGCAAATAGTCTCTTGATGATTCAAAGCAATATGTTCTCATTTCTATAACATAGTAATGAATGTTTATTGATCATAATATCATTTTAATTGGGCTTACTTCTATTGCTTAAGAAATGAAGTAATCTAGATTAATGATCTTCATATGTGGACCACATCATGGGTTATGGATTATACCATTAATGGTGTTACAGTGATTTGGATATATGACATGTTTTCTAAAAGTCTAATAATTTAGATGTTTATAGTGAAACTCTTGATTAATAGAAGTTGGTTATATTATCAATGATGATTTTATGAAAATAGATAGTCATTGGTTTAGTAGATATGCTTGTTTAAATGTATACATGCACCTTATCAATGAACTCTTGATATACCTTGTGTTGTAATTATTAAAATATGAATAACCCTTTTGATTGGTGAATAATATCAGAATGAGGATGAGAATTAGTAAGATATGGTTACTTTAATGTTAACACTTAATTATGTGATTAAATAGTCCACCTTGGCAATAAATTGCTAAATCATAATCTTCTTGAATAAACATATAAGTCATTGCCTGAAACTATTTAAATAATGACTTTACATGGTCATACACATACTATTTGAATGGATTAAATAACTATGTTTATTCAATAATATGATGGTACAAATAAAGGATTATTAAGTAACATTTTAATGAGAAAGCCCTATGGTTGTCTCACATAAAGTTGTTATTATAGCATGATAAGTGATCTTATAGCTTAGTAAGTGATCTCATAGCATGAGGAATAATAAATTTTCTAATTCAAATTATATGATTTACATTAGGATGATCACATGTGTGATGTCATCCATCTTAATTTAATTATATTTTAATTCATCTAATTTAATGAGAATAATTCTTGCTACATGGAGTTATATCCAGTGTGTGTGGCCTTCATCATTTTTGAGAATGAAGTCATAATGTCTTCCTAAAGGACCTTGGATCATGATATGGTGATCCATAGGGATAGGAAAAGAAGTATTCATTGATTTGGTGATTCCTCAAAATTATTGGGATCCTTTAGCTTGCATCGTATTGGCTTTAATAGTGGACTAGAGATCTCCAGTTATTGATTTCATGAAGCAATAAGACTTGTTAAGTAAGTTAGTGAGATGGACCCTAGTGTTCAATTGTTTATACCTACATGCTTAAGTATTACACTTCCATCTGATCATATTTTCTTATCTAGCAATTGGCTACCTAGACCTTCTTAGATGTGCTCAATTTCATTCTAGTTGAATATAGTGTTTTTTATTTGGGTTAATTAGGATACTGGTTGTAGATTGCTAGTACTTCCTGTAAAGATGTTGATATGCATTGCACTGCATTAATTTTATGTAGTCAGACCTTTTGATGCTTCATTTTATTCTTTGATAGATGATTTTTAAAAAAAATGTGGTTGTTTGACAAAAAATCCTAAAATGCCTTGTGGTTTTTTCATGCTCAAAGGTTAGGTTCAACAAAATTTTAAACCTAAATTGAGGTGTGGACATACTTGGGTAGATAAGGTTAAGCATATATAAATGATAGATCACATGGGTGAATATAAAATCTATAGTAATCTAATTAAATGCTAAACTCAAATATGAGCATACATTAGATTTATTATGCTAAGATAGTATAAATATAGAAAGTACCACTATGCTATGTATATATATGACATAAAATGAATTACTTAATTGGATTTTATGATAATTTATATATGTATATAGAACAAGATGAAAGTAGGTAGAAATATAGTCCTAGAACAATTGTTAGATTCTAGATCTAGTGCCTTTGGCTCTTTAGATAGTTGCTTCAGCCCTGAAGGGATGCATCGATGCTACTGTCTAGATTTAATACTAATATCCTATATGGAATATTCACTATAACATGATTTGATCACATGGATGATTTTAGATTTGGCTTCCCTTCACTCGTGTACATTTGGATCTAGGTCATGGATAGTCATTCCTTGTGAAATGGCAAAACCCTACCTTTCCATATCCAATGTGACCTTGGGGAAAAATGGGTTAGTGAGTGTCAGGAAACCTAGAACAATAAACATGCTCTGATGCCTACTTAGTCAAGATCTTGCTCCCTCAATAAGAGCACAAATATGATTACTCTGTATAAGCAACTAATCACAGAATTTAACCAGAAATATAAAGTAACTAGAACTATGAAACAACACAGGAATTGAGAGACAATACACAATTGTATTAATAATCACTCAGAAGAATATAAAATAAAGAAGATGCCACTTCTTCTTCCACCTCAAAGGTTCACCACACCTCAAGACCTTCTTCCCTCTCTCTCTTGGTCACAACAATCAACTCCAATACAGAATTGATGTTCACCTCTCCAACCAGTCAGTAACACACTGCCAGTACACGAAGTACACAACCGTACTCCAAGTAGATCTCTTGCTCTCTGCTGCTACCTGCAAATCACTAGACCTTACTCACCATTGTAGATCTCCTATAAAAAGTCATGCACACATGCTGACCAAGATCATACACATATGGAGAACCCTTCTGATTATCCAAACTAGTACCCACCTTGGTACTGTGGCACTAGGAGGAACGCACCATTGCTATCTTCTCTCAGAAGGAGCTTATTGCTCTCTTACTCACTAGCTACGAGTTTACAATACAGCCCATGAGTCCATATATAGATCTCATGCTTACAATAATTATACTAACCTAATTATAATAATTAGACACGCAACTCAAGACCAAAAATAGCCTTTGCATGCAAACACTCGGTTCAATGAACTAACTGTCCATGGAACAAGTAGTTTTGGAACTGCCACAGGTGATCGACGTCAGTCCCTGTCTGCCTGGAGGTGACCGACGTCGGCCGACATACTGTCGATGTCAGTTGCCTTCCTGTCCACCCTGTCGTCGTCGGTTGCCTTGTGCACTGCACTCTGCCGACGCCGGTCTCTCTGGAACTCAGCAACCTCCTCCCTGTTTGCACCAATTGAAGCTTTTAGCTCCACATCCTAAGAATCTCCCACTTGGAGATAAACAACTGCAATTGTACCTGCATCTGTATATTATCTAATTTGTACCCTGGCTTGTATCCCTCTTCAAGATCAATCTTGAAGACTAACCACCACACCCTGTGATGCTTTAACCTTTGTGCCTTTGTCATCCAAGTACCCTACCGCATCCACATCTACAAACCTATGTAGAAAAATAACTTGACCCTGCATAGCATGTTGACCTGCCGCTGATCCCTGTAAGAATCCACTAAACTGCCCTTCAGTACCTCTTCCTCGAATTGGCTCCATACTTTTTGACAACTCCCACTGCTTGGGGAAAAACTCAGGTCTACACTAGACCTCATGTGATTTTGAACCCTGTTTCAAGCTAAGCTTGAACTGTCCAGCCCTTAGTGTGCTTTCTAATTTTGCATCCTGCATCATGAACCCCGCCAACACCATCTTCACACTAGCTCCCACTGGAGATAAAATCTCCATGTCTCATATGCCAAAGAATTTCGCTACTCCAAATTCTTCATGACACACCTCTAAACTAACCTTACCCTTAGCTTAGCAAATCCTTGTATGTACAAAACCTGCTAGCAAATTATCCACATACAGTAACTGGATAATGTTACGACTCATCATCCACCTAGTAAGACAAAATGACAATAGTTACACTGACATTGACTGAAGCCATGCTTAGTCATCCACCTGTCAAACCTGTACCACTATCTTGCAGCTTTCTCAAGACCATATGCCTTAGCCTTCTGTCTCTTGTGTCCATCCACTCTCTTCTTTAACTTGGGAATCCATTCTGTCTCTCAATGCTTACTTCCAGCTGACAACTCTACCAACAAATACCTATTTCATTCTTCTCCAAGGACTCACACTCCTCATCCATGCCAAGCTCCCACTATATCTAGATTCTACCTGCATTGCCTCTTTGCATCTTCCTAGTTCTTAACCATCAATAAGCAATATAAAGAAGGTGAACAATGAATATGAGGTTCACTTACCCTTTCTGACCTCGACATGAGCGTTTGAGACTTGTTGACAGCTTGATGTCCGCCCACCATCCATACCAGTGACCGATCTCGGCCATCTCCCAGTCTACTCCTGATTGATGTCAGTTCCCTATACTGACCCTAACTGCTGACGTCATTTCCCTGGCCGATGCCAGTGTCCCTTTCTACCTACATCGGTTCTTTCATGACCGATGTCGGTACCTGTGTTCATCTGTGAGTGATAACTTTTTACCCGTGAGCTCTCCATGGATCAAAATCCTAATCAAATCAACCCTGCTATGCTTAGAATAATTTAGTTCCCTCACTTGATCTCTGTCCGTCATCTCCTCCATGAACACCAAGGCTTTCCAATTCTTTAGCTTGTCAAAGACATCTGACTTCCACTTCAAAACCTGCATTCTCCTTCTACATATGTGACTAAGCCTACGAAGCCACATCTCAACAACCGAAGGTGAATCAACAAAATAAGTAGATAGATAAAGGATACCTACTTTCTTACCACCATCTAATTCAAGTGTATCTGCTATGAGAGTTACAGTGCATCTCCCATCACCTAAATTTCTTGAAGAAATTAGACTCATCTCCAAGACTGGTACCTGCATGACTTCCTTCAACCACTGTGTGTCATCCATCTGTAATTTCAGCTTCACTTCCCCTTCATCAATCATCTGACAAGGCTCTCCAACCCCTAAATAAATCTCTCCAAAGTCTCCAAAGACATACCTATGAAAAGATGCTCTATTTTAGGCTGCATGGAAAGAGGCAAAAGAATCTGTAAACAAAGATTCCACTTTATCCAGAACATCCTGTGCAACATCACCTACAACATATGCTTCTATGCGTTGATCTTCTACCGACCAACAATCTCTTTTTACTTGCTCTTTCTTTCCATCAATTAGACCATTCATGCTATTTAGTTTCTCCATTCGTAGCTTACTTTCTTCTGCCATTGCTATACTCCCACTCAATCTGAAACCCCTACGAGTGACTTGTAATCAAAAACACTACCAGATCTGGACCACCTGTTAGTCAACCCAACCTGAAGCTCTGATACCACGTGTCAGGAAACCTAGAACAATAAACATGCTCCGATGCCTACTTAGTCAGGATCTTGCTCCCTCAATAAGAGCACAAATATGATTACTCTGTATAAGCAACTAATCATGAAATTTAACCAAAAATATAAAGTAACTAGAAATATGAAACAACACAGGAATTGAGAAACAATACACAATTGTATTAATAATCACTCAGAAGAATATACAATAAAGAAGATGCCACTTCTTCTTCCACCTCAAAGGTTCACCACACCTCAAGACCTTCTTCCCTCTCTCTCTTGGTCACAACAATTAACTCCAATATAGAATTGATGTTCACCTCTCCAACTAGTCAGTAACACATTGCCAGTACACCAAGTACACAACCGTACTCCAAGTAGATCTCCTGCTCTCTATTGCTACCTACAAGTCACTAGACCTTACTCACCATTGTAGATCTCCTATAGAAATTCATGCACACATGCTGACCAAGATCATACACATACGAAGAACCCTTCTGATTCTCCAAACCAGTACCCACCTTGGTACTATGGCACTAGGAGGAATGCACCATTGCTCTCTTCTCTCAGAAGGAGCTTATTACTCTTATTCACTAGCTACGAGTTTACAATACAGCCCATGAGTCCATATATAGATCTCACGCTTACAATAATTAGACTAACCTAATTATAATAATTAGACACGCAACTCAAGACCAAAAATAGCCTTTGCATGCAAACACTCGGTTCAACGAACTAACTGTCTGTGGAACAGCAGTTCTGGAACTACCACAGGTGACTGATGTCGGTCCCTATCTGCCTGGAGGTGACTGACATCAGCCAACATACTGTCGATGTCGGTTGCCTTCCTGTCCACCCTACCATCGTCAGTTGCCTTGTACACTGCACTCTGCCGACGTCGGTCTCTCTGGAACTCAGCAACCTCCTCCCTATTTGCACCAGTTGAAGCTTTTAGCTCCACATCCTAACAGTGAGAATATAGTGTCAAGTTTCCCCTAATGAACCCACTATAAAAATACACTACCTACATATCTAATCCTCCAAAATAGGGATTCATAATGATATAGTTCTCCCCTATGTTTTGGCTCATGTGTGAATCATGTAATGTGTGTAAAGCAAGTACAATAGTGACCTAACTTGTAACTTGGTAAATATGACCTTATGACTACTCCTTTAGTACTTTAGACTTGTATATGTGTTGTACCTATGAGTGGTGTGAAAATATGGAATATTTGATCAATTGAATGCTTGATATAGTTTTTTATAAGTTTTCTTGGTCTCTTTGGTCAGTTTCCAAGTGAGGAATGAATGAGGGTTGATATTGTATTTATATAAATACTATTAGGAGATAACTCATACTAAATCACTTAGGCTAACCATTGGAATACATTTCATTTTCAAATTATATGACTTTAGGTCACTAAACAATTGTGTTAGGATATGACAGTAATGTCGATGCTACTGCCTAATAGAATATTTTTATCATCAATATAAGAATGGTTAGACTAAGTGATAGGCTAAGGGACAAAAAATAGAGAATATGAGAGGCTTGTGGAAGCAAGGTGAGTGTAGAATAAGAGGAACAACTAATGTCTAAGTTTGCCAAGTGTATAAGACTAAGGTGTTACATAATCATAAAATATCATCTACAATGGTATAGAATTCCTGATCACTCAATTCAAGAGTGTGATGATGTCATTAATTTCCATATTGAAATTAAAACACATGAAGGTCTTAGGCAATATGATATAATTTCCATTTTTTTATAAGTTCCAATGTTTATTAAGTACATTTGATTAAGGAGTTGAGTTAGAATCCCATTATTGTTGAGTGGATTTATTGATGTGGTTAAAAAAAGACTTATGATCAGGTATCCACAACATGTCTTAAATATATTCTTCCCTAAGGTGAAGAACATACTCATCATTTGAGTTCTTGACCTCATTATTTTTTGTCATAATGAATTTATAGGGTCATCACTAGCATAAGTCATTTCACTGATGTTGGGAAGGTTGTATATTGAGGTAAGCCACTGTCATATATAATTTGAGTCCAGTTAGACTTTGGGATGACATTAATCATTTCCCATAAATTTAATAAATTAACATGTCCCAAATTTGTGTCAAGTATTTTTTCCATGTTTGACTCCAGATTGGATGGGGGAATAACCTCTCAAATTATTATTTGATGTCCTTAATGTGGACAACACGATCCCCCTTGTTGATAGATTTTCCATTTTATTGCCAATTTCTATATTTGTGCATTCTTGTTTTTTAATAAAAAATGAATTGTTATAGAGGGTAAATTTTTTTTGGGATGCTCATTTCATGAAATTTTTATGTACATTATGTTTTTAACACTTTTAATGTTTTTGAGGATTTAATTTTTTTCCCATTTTGTTTCTTAACACAATATATTTATATGAAGTTTGGAACATTCGTATAGTTAATTTTGTGAAGCTTATGAAGTTTGTAATGTTAAACTCTATATTGATTCTATTTTTATATGTGTTGTTGATGTTTATTATCTGTGGGTAATGATGATATATTTCAAAGTCAAGAGTAGAGAACAACAATGGGATGCTTTCTTCTAGGTTAGTTTTTTTTAACTTTCATTAAGCTTATGATCTATTTGCAAGATGGATGGTATATATCAAATAAATTTAATTACATTAAATAATAAAACTGAATACTTATATTTTCATTACATTTATTAATGCATTTCAGTACATTAGATAAAAATTAAATACATCTGATTTCATTTACAATATATTGATGTTCCCTTCTAAATAAGGTCAATATTTGGTATTCCCTCCCTCATCCATTCTACTCATATTTATTACATAGATAGACTTAAAACATCTTGGTTGAAACTTAATGTTGCATTTTCATCCTCTTCAACACCTTTGACATTTTTTGAATTTGCATTTTCATTTTTTGTTTAACCTACAACACCTTCAACATCTGCAGTGGGTTTTTCTTCTTTGTTAACCTCTTCATCAAAAAATTCAATAAATTTGACTTCTTTATTATTCATTTTTGCATCCAAGTTGATTAAATTGAGATGTTTCCTTTATTCCCCATAATATTTTATAATATTCTTGAATTACCTATGCATTTTATCATGCTATTTATTTTTCTCCTTTTCTTTCCTTGGCTATATCTACTCTTTGTTAAGGACAAGGTTTGGTTCTCCCTCCCTTAGCAATTTTACTCGGCCTTATTTTATTATTGTAGTGGCTTTCTCTTCTTCATTAACCTCTTCATCAAAGACTTCAAGAAATTTGACTCCTCTATTCCTCATTGTTTCACTTGGTCATCTTCTAACAAACTATAACTTATTATTTGCATTCATCATGGTGAACTAGAATAGTCAACAAGTTATATAATTAATTGACATTAAAATGAAAAACATATCAAAACCAGGTAAGGGAAATACTATTTGTAATGTTGAAAATGTGAATGAATAAGACAAAAATATGATATCAAAACAATGTATGTAAACTAAAGCTCAACATGATTACATAAAATAATTTTGTTTTATACATCTAACTTAACATTTGATGGTATGTTAATGAAATTCTTAATTTTTATAGAAATATAGTGATATTTATAGGTATGTGAATGGAAAATGCTAGGTCTTCCATCCATAAATCAGTAAATCTTCAATCTTTTGGACATAGTTGTGTTTCAACATGGCCCTTCATTTTATATTAATGATCAATATTAATTTTACTTTTTGCCTTACTGGTCAAAATTATAAGCCAATTATACAATAATGTGTTTGTTTTAAAATATTATACCATGTGAATTATAATCCATGTGGTTTCATTCTATGTTTTTAGGTGATCCCACTAGATTGGTTGAAAGAGGGAGAAACAAACCTTGGGCTTACTTCTCCAATAATTATATGAAGCAAAATTGTTCATTAATTTAAAAATAGTTATGACAAATAATATTTTTAATGCATGACATGTATAAATCATAGAAAAACATACTACATGAAAAAATAATGTGTGACACATATAAATCATAGAGAAACATGAAATCAAAAAATGATTTGGTATGATACAAAAATAATTGCATTCCATAATATATGAATAAAAACATTAATTTTGATACAAAGACTAACTTTCACTGTTATGTGATTGAAATCCTTCATGGATTCTATCCACATACCAATAATTATTAAGTCTTCCATTCACATAACAATTTTATTTATTACAACAATAATAACATTTAGTTGTATGTTGAGTCATATGTGAGTAAAAAATATGAATCAGATGTTAAGTAAGATGCCAATGAAAACATGGGTTCATGTGTGGGTAACATTTCATTCCTCCAACATGGTGTACAAGTTGGTGGCATTAACAAACTACATTAATGGAAAAAAATTATAGCAAATATTTTATGGCCTTGTCAAATGTACTAAGGATAACATTTACTTGTTAACTAGATGGACAAATCAAAGTCACCCTATAATAAAAGAGTTTTTAAATATTTTCCATATTGTAAGGTTACTTTGAATGTTCTTGTAGTGAATGAAAACCTTTAGGCATTCCATCAACATAACAATGACTATTCAGTCTTCCAACCTATGTTGTGTAGGTAAATATAAATGTGACACAAATAACAACATGATTTCTAAGAACCTAAAGGTCTTACATTAAAATACCAATAAATTGGGATTCAAATAGGAAAGAAAACATGGAAACATTGTGGGTTCATCTATGGATAACATTTTATCCCTCCAACATGGTACTTCCTAACATATAAATAACATAGGGAACTTCCAACATGGCTATAGAATTTAGAAAATGACAAGGCTTTTTACAAATAATAACATAACTGGTATTTGAATGAATACCTTGACTAACACAATGAACATACTAGTAACATTTAATCATATGAGAAGGCACGTAAAAAAACCATGAGCATAGAAGGTAAAATAATAATAGCACGGACAAAAATAAAAATAATAATGCAATTATGGGTTCAGCTACAGGTAACGCACATGTGTAGTGTTTCATCAATCAATTAGCATACTAGTAAATACTCTAATGTGAAGACACATAAAAAAACATATACATAGAAGGCACTATAAAATTATTTTTCATCCCTCCATTATGCCAACAAAAAATCATGTATGAAACACTGCATGTTTGAGAATTTTTAGGTAGGTTATATGGCCGTTTGTGGGGAGTAGGTACACAAAAAGGTAGGGAGAGACATTTTTGGCTTGAGGGATAAATGGACTTCTTACCTGGAACATGACCCTCTTAATTACTTAAGCTTGCTTGAATGTTAAAGTTTACTTCTAGTTTATCTTGAATCTCACACTATCTCGAAATAAAACATTTTTTGCTCTTTAGTATTTTAGATAATTTAAATTTTGAATTTTAAATTTTAAACTTTTTAAGAATGGTGAAGTTTAGATATTATATTTACATTCATTGTTATAGGTGAGGCATATTAAGAGAGATTGGTGGAGTCATATGTTAGAGCTAAATGTTTGAATTTTGAATAGGATAAGATATGATAAAATTCATGTAGACCAATTAAAATATTGTATAACCCAATACTTTTATATTTTATCTTGTATAACTTAGAATTAAATGTAGTAAAGTAAATTTCAGGCACTGAATTTATTTTTTGAAGTTAGAATTTTTGAAGTGTTTGCACTTTTAAAATATCAACAAATAATGTATTCTTTATAAAAGTGTATTCAATTTTGAAAAAGATGTTCATTACACCCATAGGTGTCCCTTCAATAGTATTTGGGGGATAATTTTTTGTAATGGCATGAGCATGTTAATATTTAATTCTTTTAAAGCTTACATTATAAAAAAAACTATACCCACTTTTAATTAATTTATTTATTTGGCTTTTAATTATTTATTAAAATGAGGAGTGAATTATAATTTTATTGTGGTAATTTTATTTAGTTCAAAATAAAAGAATTTAATTATGTACTTAGCAACTAGAATATATAATAGGCGAATTATTTTTATTATTTTCATAATTTTATTTATCTCAAAATTAAAAAAAAAAAATTGATTTACTTATTTAATTGGGCTTCATATGATAATTATAATATATATTATAATATTACATTCTATTAAACAATTTATTATATTATAATATAATATAATTCTAAAATATATAATACAAAATATATATAATATTATATTATATTATATTATATTATATTATATTATATTATATTATATTATATTATTATTTTATAATTTAATTATATTAAAATATTAGTATATATATCTTAGATAAATTTATGTAAAATATAATTCAATACAATATAAATACTCTGAGAATGATATTAATCAATATATTTTACATAGATTTATCTAAAATATATATACTATAGTATTTATAAATATAATATTCATTAAACTGAAAATAAAATTCATTTTTATAAATATCATATACTTTTTGTTAAATTATGTATATATTTTTTGGATTGTATTATATATATATATATCGAAATAATAAGAATATTTTATTAAAATGTATAAATAATTTTTATAAAAATTATATAAATATTAATATATAAAAAGAAGTCATTGAACCTTTTCAAATAATTAATCCCCTTCCTCTAATATATGTTCCCAAAACAAAATATTAAACATCATCAAATTGCATCTGTAGGTGAAATTCTACACATCTGTACATTGAAAATTTTCACATGGATGGATGGAATAGTTTTGATATAAAACTCTTTCAAAGAAATGATGAGTTCTAAAGTACTACATTCCACTTTTGCACACTTTGGTACTATAAGAACGATAAGAATGAGTGGCATGAAAGTAATATTTTCAAACAGCTTTTATTTCTATTTTCAAATTTCAGTTTGTGATATTTGTTAAATTAAATAATGTAATATTATATAAAATTTACTTTTTATATTATTATAATATTTAAAATAAATTAAACATTTTTATGTATTAAAAATACAAAAATAATATTTTCTCTTCTTTAAACAAAAATACCTGACATCTTAAACTTTAAAAAGATTTTATTTCCATTTCCAAATCCACAATTGTAAAGGTCGGTCGGTCGGTAAGACTGACACGGTTCGCTTTTTCGTCTCAATTGCCGTCATTTACGCAGTAAACAGTACCTGACGATGTTCCCTAGTAGGACCCAATTTTGTTGCTTTATGAAAATTCGAGAGAACCACCATTCAACACCAGGTTTGGAGACTCGAGAGTTCCACGTAGCTGTCTTTTCATGAGAATTACGAACATTTTCTTTTGACCAGTCGAAATGAAATGTTCAACGAAACCCTGCATTTTCTGAACGAATCGATGTATTTTAATGAGTTCCCGACCCCTTCCAATCTCACCTCTAAGATTTTAGCTGTAATTCTGTTATAATGACATCCTGTAATTCTCTCCTTCAGAAGAAAGACGAGCACAGATTGAGCGAGAGAAAGAGGCGGCATGACATGAAAAGCTTGTGCTCCCTGCTCGCATCTTTGATCCCTTCACACAATCTCAAGGTACTGTTTTCTCTTCTTTCATCCATCTCTCCAAATGAAACGAATGTGGCACTGATGTCTTTTTTAGTTCTGCAGGGAAAACGTTCATTACCAGACCGGCTCCTGGCATCTGCATGCTACATTCATGATTTGCAGAAAAATCTCCGAGATCTACAGAAGAAAAGAGAGAGCCTCATAATTTTATCCAAATCTGAAAGATTTTCGGGCGCGGGGATTCCCTGTGCTGAAAGATTTGGCGAGAGGAATGTAGCCATTGACGGATCAAACGCCTTTCCTGCAGTGAGGCTTACCAATGTGAGTTCAGGAATTCAGGTGTGTGTAATCACATTCAAAGAGCAGGTTGAGGCGTGGAGCATTTTAGAGATGCTAGAAGAATGTGGCATTGACGTTGAGAGTACATTGCTGTCTACTGTCAACGATTATGTCTTCTATACCATTCACTGCAAGGTAATTTCACTTAATCAATTTTACTACAACTGTTATATATCAAGCTGTGGGGCTTAGCTGGGGTTTTCTTTTCTTTGGCCCTGCAGATCTTGGATGCTCGCCGTTTTGACTGCGACGTCATATATAGCAGAATTTGGCATTTGGTGAAAGAAAACAGCTCCACGGTTAAGCATTCAACTAGCTGAGCTTTTCAAAACTATTACAGTGATGTTTTCTATGGATTTGTACTAAACGAAATTTAAATTTTATATTTAGTACCTTTCAAACCCTACTTTCTTATGCAAATTTCACTAATGTAATTTCCACTGGTTTTACTATCAAGCGAGTATTGATTATTATGCATAGGGAATTCATCATTAAGGCATATTGTTCTAATATACAGCTCATTATACTTTTTAACAAAGATATGAGCGAATATCAGATTTAGTGTTTGCAACTTGGTCTGCAAAATAGTGACTCGAGGGTGAATAACATGACGTTAATTATGTTAATAGAATGATATAAAGTAACACTGAATAAATATTATAATAAACAATAATATAGATCTACTTAGGGCCAAAGGAGAAATAGTAGGTACTATAAAGTGTAAATGATCAATAATAGTGAAAGGAAAGTGAAAGAAAAAGATAACTAATTGAAATAAATTTATTTAAATTTTAATAGTAATTAAAAATGTAAAGATAAATATTTTGGAATTTTATAGATTTAAATTTAAAAGTTAAGTAGTATTATTTGTGTGTGTGTGTGTGTTTATAATTGGTTATTATTGATAACGATCAACTCATAATTGTATTATCAATTATGATAATTGTTGATCTTGATTTTTTATGCACACCGGAGTCTTAAGATTAATCAATTACGAGTTAATTTTAACAACATATTTTTGTAAGATAAATCAATCATAAATAATAACAACTTGCACATTCATTTATAATAATTTTATAAAGGTTAGTTTCACTACAAAAAGTGCAACAACACATTTATCTATAACAATAAGAAATCAAAGATTAATTAATTAAAATAGTCAAGATGATAAAATTATTAAAACTAACCTACTCATAATACAATAAATAAATCTCATTCAATAAATATTATAAACTGGGAAAATATAAAAATATTAATTTAATTTTATAAGAATAAAAAAAACTAAAACAAACTTATTGAACATCAAAAAAGTTTTCTTAAATTTTCAGAATCAAATAAATTTATGTCTCCATAAAATTAATTCAATAAAATTTATTTATAATAATATATAATCATTACTTTTCATGTGATTTATTTAAAAGATTATCTATATCTATCCTAAAAGCATCTAAAAACAAATTCCAGCTTTAAAGTGAGTTTTTCTAATCTAAATGATAACTTCAAGAAAAATATCTTTAAAGTGAATTTTTCTAATCTAAATGATAACTTCAAGAAGAATATCCAATTTTAATTTCTCATACTTATCACTTGGCTGATATGTGTGTTCAGAGAATAGCACACAATGTCAAATTAAACTTCCTTGCATAGAGGGGAGTATATAGTTGCACTATTCTTTTAATTTTTTTTTAACTTCACACACAATCAGATTTTTGTTATTCTATAAATGTATTCGAATTTTATGATCAGCTTATATAACTTCGAAGGATCTTTCCAACAAATTGAACGTTTTTAAAAAAAATGGACATCTCGTTCAAATGATATGACCAAAACAATCACCGAATGTATCTGCTTGCAATATGCGACGGTTTGAAGAGTCTAAAATTTAAGATTGTCTATGTGATGAGTGATGACGGGCACAACGGGCATAAAATTTAAGCTAGTCTGTGTGATGGGTGCCATCGGTGTCAAATTATAGTTTCTATGATGGCCAATGATGAGCACAACAAACATCAAATTTATGATAGTCGATGTGACGAGCTCGACGAGTGTCCAATTTAAGATACTTTGTCAAGATTTCATGTATCTCATTTGGCTCTTGATCGCTAGAGTGTCCCAGAGTTCACGAAGATCTTGGTGTCTCCCGATCATCCTAGAGTCTCTCGGAGTCTCATGGGATCCTAGTTGTTTGCGGTGTCACTCGTAGTGTCAGTGTCGTAGTCTTAGAACAGGGTGCTCTGAATATAAATTCATCGTTGCCTTTAAGGTGAAAGTAACATCTGAAGAAATGTACATTTGATTTTCGTGATATTTTTAGGTAAGTTTTTACTCTGTGTGTGGAGTATATTCTCTTTTTATGTGTATGATGTGGGCATCCTCTATCACTTGAGAATTAAATCTATCAATTCTCTTTGTCAAGTGTGACCGATCGCTAATAGACTAATTTTTCTCATAGTTGATGAAATGAACAAATAGATGGATTTCCTTCTCAGCATCCTTGGTGTATGTTTTGTGTATGTCGTCTACATTCTATATCAAAGGGTACTCAATTCTCGACTATAAAGATACTCTAAGTTCGTTTGATATACTACACCTTTTTTCTAATTTTAACCATCTTCCACAATTAGGGTTTTTTTTCACAATTTCAATATTTTTATAATAATAAAAATTATATATATGATACTCTAAGTTCGTTTGATATGCTACACCTTTTTGCTAATTTTAACCATCTTCCACAATTAGGGTTTCTTTTCACAATTTTCACACACACACACACACACACACACACACACACACACACACACACACACACACACACACACACACACACACACACACACACACACACACACAGAGGTAAGAGTGGTTTTGTAAAGCGAAAAAGTGTAAATTGATAGTTAGACTCACTTGAAACCCATGACTTGCCATTGCTTCTTGCCATTATCGTCCAATTCACCTTGACATATTTCACTGCTTTCATGCTCTATAGGAATGTATTTAAATGTCAACATAAGTTTGTTTAAAGTAATTTTAGTGGTGGATTAATCAAGTCTAAATAGCCATGAAATCCTTTAGCCTACAATGGCTTGCATTCTTCATAGAAAGTGATGATGTCTTTGCACAATCTCTATGTCAAAATTGCAACTCCCTTGGTTTCAATTAGGATGTGATATCATACACCAGATGACCAAAATCATACACATGCCCTGAATCTAGGGCAGTTGTTTGTAGCTTACATGGTGGTGGTATATTTTATTGACTATTTTATATTCAATTATGGAAAGACTCGATGTCTGATGTGTGGATCGAATAAACAATGCAATGACATTGATGTGGGGGAAATACATTGAGGTTATGGAGTTTATCTTATTGCTTTTATCGCAGTTAAAGTGAGTACCAAAGCTTTTGCAAAGTGTATGCCACTTGGATGCATAAGGGGGCATTGCTCGTGCTACAATGTAAATGTCGTGCAATGGGTGATTGTTCCCAAATGGCAAGGAGAGTTGGTAAACACTTATCATTTGTAAAATTTATTACCGTTTCATGTGTAGGATGTGAGCACCCCCTCATGCCTAAGCCTTAAACCTACCAACCCTCCCTGCCACCCGAGACAAGTTCTCTCAACCAATGACTCCTTGACCATGACATTCACATTATATCACAACCAATGCCCCCTTATGCATCAATGTGGCATTCACTTTGAAGCTTTGATCCACAAAGAATGTAAGTGATCGTGTAGACAAAAGCCTTGCATGGCAATTTAGATCCTGATCAATATAGCCTCCATTCTTTGGTGATGGGATTACAAATGTAATAGACAAAAGCCTTTATGTTGTAGCCACTTTTTAAATTAATTCTATCAGCATCAAGAGTGTAGACTACTTTGATTTGATTCTATTAAAATCATACTCAACTACCACCATCTGATTACTTGGCTAAAAATTTGGGTGAATATGTTCAATTGTATCCACCTCCACATTCAACATGGTAGTGGTGATTACACTTATTGAGTCATCATTATGTTTGAAACTATACTTGATAGCATCAAAAGTGAATATTTAATAATTATAACTATTCACACATAATAATCAATGTAGATACATATTGATAAACATAAGCAAAGCTTATGTGGTCAAGGTTTCTTCTGTTTTCTTCATTAGTTCAAAGAGTTTGAGACCAATTGTATGTCATTTGAAACCTATCACGATAGAAAATGTCCAGTCAAAGAAGCTACCACCTTATAATCTATGTACCCCTTTCTGATGGGTACAAGTCATGCAAAATTTAAAGGTAATTTATATGACACAAATGCAATCCACCATGAAATATTGATCACAAATTTCACACAAAGGTTTGGATTTGGAATGTTGATGATTATTGGTGCAAATCATGTTTAAGTATAATATGGAAATGATTCTTCATCAACCACATCACACATATCTGATCACCCTGATGGATGGCTGGGAGAAATAATCACAAACAATTTGAGCATTTGCAACCTTAATCTTGATATTGAAATTGTATGCACCTATGTCCACTTCAAATGTTTATCCAAATCCCATCGAGAACAGACAAGGATCCTTGATAGAGAATGGAGGAAGATGAATCCCATCATGATTAGAGAATAGAGGTAGACAATTGGTAGATAATAGATGAACAAATTAAATTTGTTATGAGATAGGTTTTAATTAACACAGTAAACATAAATTATGCATGAACGGTGAGCCCCTGATTTTAGGATTAACTATTGAATCATTGGCTACATGTCATATGTAATAAAAAAAATTACTCCATTGCAATCACCAAGAGAAAACCTAATCACCCATAGTTAGGATCTTCAATCAATGAATACAAATGTCCCCTAATCAAAAGTAAGGAAGTTGTAGTTTTGATAGAGGAAGGGGACTTATCGCCTAAGGGTATATAGAGGTTAGGAGCCAGAGTAGATAGAGTGCCAATACATCATCATCATGGTCTTAATTTCATTTACATTCATCATTATCATGGTATATGTACCAATGCAGGGTCTATAAATTAGGCTTTAGCATCATGGTCTTTATATTTTCATTTATGTAAATGGTTTTGATAGATGTTAAGAACCCTGCAAACTAAAAACTCCAAGGGAGTTACAATTTTTCCATAAATATTGGGCAAAGAGACCATCTCTTTCCACAAAGAATGTAAGCCATTGTAGACTAAAGCATTGCATGTTGATTCATATCCTGATGGGTCTGCCACCATATATAATATATACATTTTAATATTATTGGAGTATATTCCCCTTTTAACCATATGATGTGGGTGCCCCCTCTTAAACTTTCAAGTTATCTAAATAAAAATTAGGAAATCAATTTAAAAAGAAAGAGTTTGGCACTTATACAGCCCATGAGGGAGTGTGACACATGGGAAAATGTTTTTAAATGACCCTTAAGATTCATAAAACTAATTTACATGATTTAAATACTCTTAACAAGCCATTTTTGAGTTAAAACCATTTTATTCCATCTTTGCCCTTCTAGACACATAAAACTAGTCAGTAGGTTTATGCTTGGTATTGACAGTTGAAGAGGTTTCAAGTAAAATGCATTTGGGAGGTGAAACTAAACTCATATATATCAATTTACATAATTACATTTCAAATATTGGTTAAATTTTCTTTATGAACCATCTCTAACAAGTTAACTATATATTTTTGCTCACCATTTCCTACACCCTATAGGTTTTGCTCTATTTTAGATAGGTTCATACAATCCAGTTGGTCATGTTGAATCCAGAGGATGTTGGATCTATTATAAAATTATATAAATTATTGGTTTAGTTTTTTATTTTGTTTTTATATGGAAATCATCTCATGTTGCAAGAAGGTGCCACCATGTATAGTCTCAGTTAATTTTATTTATTTACAAAAGGCTTGGTTCTCTGCAAGGGTCTCATTTGAAGAAGATATGAGTTTTATTATGTATTAATTCCATATTTATAATCTTCCATTAATTTTTAGTATTATAACAACATGATTCAATCAAAATTTCAGTCGTCATACTCACAATCAACTCTTTGCTTAATTTCACTTGTAACCATGTTGAAGCACATGTGTAGAACCTATTTAGCATGTTCATGGAGGTTTATTGGGAGTATAATGATTTTTAACATGCTATAAAATCATTAAAATCAATTAAGAACATTCACTTGTCATAATAATGGACTATGCTAGTGCCTTAATCACACACATAATCACATAGCATGAACATACATCTACAGGTACTATGAAGGAAGAGGAAAATCACATGAAAACAAGGAAAACATATCACTAAATCCATTTAAAATTTTTAACATACATTTGGAAGTATTTAAATATTTTTATATCTCATTAAATGGTCAAAACTATGCACATTATCCATACTCAGTCTCACTACCTATCTATATGCAACTCAAGGTGTACCTATAGGTGCCCTCATAGAGACCAACCATGTTGAAAGAGAGTGTTTGAGGAAAATAAATATTTAATAATGGAATAAGTCTATTTTAAATCTTTTAGGAATATCAATAATCATTTTTATCTCAAAAATCATGTCCAATGCCTAAACTCATACTTACTGCCTATACATTAGAATGTATACCTATAAGTTACACTAATAGAGCTATGAAAATAATTGTTTGTAAGCATTGAAATAAGTAATGGAAAACTCCTTGAAGTATTAGTATATTTTTTTGATCATTTAAGATATAATTTAAAGGAAAAATTGGAAAATAGAAGGATAGATCACCTTGGACATGAGATGACTGTGTTCTGAGATCAAATCCCTAAAAGTGCAAAACAAAGTTCCTTGATGTTTTATTGATATTTTACAACATGGGTATAAGTATTTTTGATACATCCTAATGGATTTATATTTTAGCCTCTAAATGGGAAAAAATACATGAAAATTTGGGAGGATAAATGATCAGTATAAATTGGTTGTTGGGAGGCCTAAATTTGCACCCTTAACCACTAAATTTGGGCAGTAAAACCTATAAGATCTGAGTTATGAAAAGACCTATTCAACCAAGGGTTTAATATGAGACTATGAAACCATGATATAATAGTTTTATATGGTTAAAATATAATTAATGACCTAAAATAATAATTAACAAAGGTTGATATAGATGGTTTGGGGTCCTAATCTACACCTATAGGTGTCCCATCACACCAAATGTTCACCTACAAGAAGGGTCAAACTCCTGCATAGTCCATGATTGAGGTTTAAACATGGAATAATAAATGTTTTTAGATGAGATATGTTTTTAAATGGTTCATGAGACCTAAATTTAATATGAAATCTCTCCCAAGTAGCATCTTCATAAACAGGGTCTTCCTCATTCAAACACAGTTGATTGTGTTTGATTGAGAAAGGGTAGAAAGCAAAAAAGGTTAAGATTCTTGATGTGAACATAACCCAGGTGAGAAAAATGAATCCAAAAACTTAAAAAATTATCTAATAATGTTGTAATAGGTATAATTAAATGTTCCAAAGTCAAATTCAAGCTAGGAATATCTACAAGTGGACCCCTGTTCTATAAGAAACATAGTCAATTGTAATTGAGTGGTGATAGTGAACATAAGCAAGGTGTATGGAAGAGTGTGTGAGATTTTGGAGAGACAAATGGATAATGGAACACATAAATCATGATCATGATAGTCTATATAGTCTTTTGATAGTGGATTTAAAATAAAGAAGGGATCAAATGAAGTATCACACAGTCTATATGGTTGAATGGTCATATAGTTTGCCTTCAAATAGTCTGTCTTCGGTCTTTAAGAATTTAGGAGATAAAATAATCAAACCAATAGATAAAAATTGGTAAATAACATGTTTATAGCCTATTAAATCCCCTAAAATATTCACCATTATTTGAATAAATAATGGAGTTCCCTCTATTTTGTCTTAGATAAAGGGCACTCTGCTCATGCACAAACCCTATAGATTAAGAGAGTAGGGATGGAGGGTGAGACAAGGAGATATTTTAAATTTTAAAGGTGTGTAATATTGGATTAAATATACATAAACATGGAAAACCTTTAAAATAAGGGATAAACTAAATAGAATTCTCTAAACCTTCAGAGTTACAGTCAAGTATGTTAAGCAGGGTTTGAGCCTAGTGCCAAATGGAAGGCCAAATTCACTTCCAACAAAAATATAACATTAAAATTGACTTATAAATATTTATAGGATGAATTTATACATGTAAAAACTTTTGGTATGCAAAACAATCCTTACAAAATCTATTTTTAGCTGAGAGACAATCCAAGCATGCAGGAAATGTGAAAACAAGCTTGATAATATGATTTCAAATGCTCACATATTTCATGAGGATTTATATGGAGTCTGAATAAGTTTAGAAAAGATATAAAGGGTCTTGATATTTTCTCTAGTGAAATTGTTTTAAAATTCTAATGTTAGGTATTTATGAATAAAGTTAAAAGCAGAATGAGGCTAAAACCCTTGCTAAACCCTTATAATGACCTGATGAAGGAAATGAAAATGGGAAGATACTATAATATCCTATTTTGACCAAAATTATTATTTTATTATATATAATACTCAGTTAGGCTCCCTACCATTAGGATGAGTTGTACAAAATTGTATAGATGGAGTACAAAAGAGGGTTTTGTTGACTATTTTTTGTATTGTGTAGATTAGAGGAGGTTTCAAAACATGAAAATCATATGGAATGGAATATTAGGACTTAAGATAATTCATCATGTCAATTTAATTCCTCAGAACAACTCCAAAGTGCCTCAACAAAATATCTCATCTCAGCTAGTCAAAATTGGCATAGTGAACATGGTGGTGAGAATAAGTGGATGTATTTTTAAAGTGTGCATGATGATTATAAGTCCATGGAGGGTCCTTTAAAGTGTCATAAAATATATTTTATGAATTTTCATGGAAAATTTATACCTTTTTGGAAGCCAAGTGTGAGGGGTGACTGAAAGAGGAGTTTTCTTTGAGTGCAGGCAATGATAGCTCATTTTTAGATGATTACGGATGACTAAGAATGCAAACAATGAATGTAAAAGAATGTTTTCAATCCTTCCCTCTTATTAAAATCACTATAACTATCTCTAATTAGTTTTGGGACATTCAAATAGTGGTGAATAAAGAGGTAGTTTTTTGAGCCAAGGGAATTTCATGGCACTTTTCATGTGTGTCATGAATTGGGAAGTCACTTGTCTCTTCTAACCTTTTATGGTATGTTTCACACCCTCTTTTCATGTAAAATTAACTCATTCTCTTATCATGACAAGTGTCTTTGTGACCTTTGCAATTCTTTCTTCTCCTCTCTCTCTCTCAAGTTCTACAAGAACTAACCATTTTAGCCTTTATAAATTATGCTCCACCTAAGTATGGTGAATCCTTAATCATTTGAATACCATGGATCAATAAATAATACTAACTTTTACCTCTTCCATGACTATTCATAGTGTGTTCACTTAGATAATTGATTTTGCTTAGTGACGACTTGTTGTTTCCTTAACATTATTATTTCATTCTCTCACTTATTTATAGTTGGAAAGCTTCTTATTATAGGTCATGTGAAGTGTTATATTGATGTGTCAAGTTTGAGTGAGTTAGTCTATTAAAATAGTTCCATACTAGGCCTCATGTTTAGTCCTCCTAGCCTAAACATTCATCATAACCTCATAATGAAATATTGATATGAGAAGATGCGTATTGGAGATTTGTATGTTCAGTTAGTCTCTTGTTTTCATGTGTAAGATGTATCTGGTTGGTAGTCATCAACTAATTTCATGTATCACCTCCCTTAGGATAGTTTAATTTCAATTTTCTTTCCCTTTTCCCTCACAAGTTTAGGTGTAATAGTGATTTACAAGTGGTACATCAATGGAGCCATCCCTATCTAGAGATTCACATCATTCTTAGGCTATCCATAGTGATGAGCCCCAAAAATGTTCTATTATGTCCTCATCTATTTTAATCATCCTACTTTTTAACCATGTTTTTAAACACTTTCCTATAAGTTTCCTTCTACATATAGCCATATAGCATTATGTTTTCAAACTCTTTGAAATAGTTAGAATTATGTATTAGAATTTAATATATGATGGTTGTCTATTGATTTGGGATGTTTTTTCTACAAATGTTTTTAAAATATGTTTTAGAGAAATAGGTATATAGCATGAAGAATCCTATATCAAGGGAATCTCATTGCATAGACCATTTGATATCCACTACACGACCAAAGCCATGGATGAATAGATTTTGATTATCTTAAAATTGAGTTGCATAAATAATTGTAACCTCCATGGAGCCCAACAAGGAAGTAGGTTAAGAATGAAACAAATGTTTTGTCGTAAAACAATGTTATAAGTTCACATGAAAGATGATTTTAGTGAAAGGAACTAATTTTTGTTATGTTAAATTGAATGTATCTTAGAATAGAATATGTTTATTATTTTATATAAAACAAGAGTTAAGAGGTAGTAGATGTTGATTACAGATTATCATAAGTATATTTTGTCAAGAAACAATTATTTTAACTTCCTGTAGAAATCCATTACTATAGTTTTGATTAATATGAACAAGAATTTTTGAGTTTAATTAAGTGTTTTGAGAGGAAGGATTGAAGCTAAAAGATGGAAGGAAGAAGGGCCCCCTTTAGAAACCTTAGAGCAAAAATCCAACCCATTTAATAACTAAGCATATTATTTGATTTTTTATGCATTATGTGATTTAATTTTGAATTATTTGATTTACATTCTTACTTAGATTTGTTTACATAAGCTTCTAATGCATAAACATTTATTTCACATTATTTTTTTCATGTTTTATTTCAAGCATTTCATTTACTGCACTTTAACATCTTAGATATAATTATAAAATTAAATATTAAGTGTGCACATATAGTGACATCATCCCATCAAGTATACACCTTCAAGTTGACATTTAAATGAGGTAGAAGGTATAGGTCCATGGTGACTCTCCTTGTCTATTTTGGTTAAGAGAAGCACATCCAAATGTGAATCAACTGCTAGTCATTTTTGGCATCATTTCTTGCGAATACCATGACATGAGATGAATACCCCCATATTTATGCATGCATCACATTTACATTAAATAAGAATGCAAACCTATTCACTAACCCCAATGATGAATGGATCCTATAGTCAAAGACATTTTCAAAATTGAGTTGCAAAAATTTTTGGATGCAAGATTTATTTATCCTTTTTTGGATAGCTAATGAGTCTCTCCCTTAGTAATTATCCCTAAGAAAGGGGGAAAATGACATAGTTGCATTGATTACAGATAGTTGGATGTTGTTACTAGGAAGGATCACTCTCCCCTTCCATTTATTGATCACATTTTGGACACATTAGAAAGGAATAAGTACTTTTCCTTCCTAGATGGCTATAGTGGTTATAATGAAATACTAATTGCTCCATAAGACTAATAAGATAAAACCACTTTTAATTTCCCTTGGGGAGCTTATGCCTATGTTGTCTTGCCATTTGGTCTTTGCAATGTCCTAGCCACTATTCAAAGGGATATTTTGAGCATATTTTTTGATCTCTCCCATGATTGTGTTGAAATCTACATGGATGATTTCAATATCTATGGGCAAACATTCAAAGAAACATTCACCAATCAAGACAAAGTTCTTCAACATTGCCAGCATCACCAATATCTTTGAGCAATGAAAAATGTTACATACTTATGACTGAAGGGATTGTGTTGGGGCATCACATATCCCATACTAGAATTCATGTTAACCCAATAAAGATAATTATCATTAAGGATATACCCACACCAATGAATTAGAAATATGTTATAAGTTTTTTAGGACATGTTGGTTATTATAGACATTTCGTCAAAGATTTTAGTAAAATTGTCACCCCATTATTTAGATTGATTACTAAGGATATTAAATTCACATGGAATAATGATGGTCAAACTACCTTTTAGCAACCCAAATACCTTATCATAATAACTTCTATTATGAGAGGACTTGACTAGAAGAAGCCTTTTCACATCCACATAAATGCATCTGACACCACTTTAGGATTTGTCTTTGGCCAAAAATATGAATCTCTAAGTTATGAAATCTATTTTATCAACAAGAATATTTAAGGGGTTGAAATTAACTACATTATAATAGAGAAGGAATTTATTGTCATCATCTATACCACTAAATTTTTTTGACACTACATTATAGGTGACCAAGTATTCATCCACACTGATCATGCATCAATAAAGTATTAAATGAACAAACCTACTATAATAGGAAGGATAATTCATTAGTTGATTTTTCTATAAGATTTTGATATTAAAATTATGGACTAACTAGGAAAGGATAATGTAGTTGTAGATTTTCTATCTCGATTGAAAAATGATGAGTATAGTCCTATTGTTGATGATTATTTTCCTAGTGAACATTTATTTACTGTAACAATTCAATCTCCTTGGTTTGTAGATATTACTATCTTACTATAGAATCACTACCATAAAATTTCTCACCTATGTAAAAATAACACCTAATCCAAAAGAGTAGAGATTATTCTTGTATTGTAGGATATCTCTCTATCACTAGACCAAATTTAGTTATGAGAAGATGTATCCAAGAAGATGAAGCTTATGACATTCTCAAAACCTGCCATGATAAACCATGTGGAAGTAATTTTGCTACCAAATGAATTGATATGAAAATAATTACTATCTTATATTATTGGCCTTCTTTTCATAAGGATGCCATGATGTATACCTATATATGTGATCAATGCCAACATATTGAAAAACCTACTCACTCTAATAAAATTTCATTACAACCATAACTAGTTCTAGAGTCCTTTAAAAAATGTGGACTAGATTTTATAGGTCCAATTGATCCTAAATCTAACAAAAAATAATACGTACTTATGTGTAATGATTATGTCACTAAATGGGTATAGGTCAAAGCCTTAACCCATGCCTAAAATGAGGTGGTCACTGAGTTCTATGAAAAAATCTTTACCCAATATGGTGTACCAAGAGAAATAGTTATAGACCAAGGACCAAAGTTCACATTAGACCTCATAGCTACCATGTTAAAAGAATAGAAAAAATAGACACAAGAATTATACCCCTTACCATACTTAGTCAAATGGTTAGGTATAAGTGACAAATAAAGAATTGGAAAATATCCTCACTAAGACTGGCAGCTTGCATAGGAAAGATTGGTCAACTTGTCTCCTAAAAGCAATTTGGGCTTATAGAATCACTTGGAAAACCATAATTGGTCTCACCCCATAGAAGCTTTTTGTGCCTATTTAATTTGAATATAATACATTAAGGACAACACTTGATTTAGGATTAGATCTTTCTCAAGATCAACAAGAAAGGATCATGCAACTAAATACACTTGATGAACTAAGAAATGAAGCAATTCATCATAATAAAATAGTGTAAAGACAACATGTGGGATGACATGATAGGAACATCAAAACTAAGAATTTCTAACAAGGATACTGGACACTACTTTTTGAATCTTAATATAACGATCATAAAGGAAAGCTACAATCTAGATGGATTGGGCCTTATGAGATCGAACAAGTTTTTCATAATGGAGCTGTAAAACTCATGACCATTGACTTTGTTTAGTTTCAATTGCTTGTTAATGGCCATAGGCTCAAGCTATATAAGAAACCATTTTCCAAGGAAACTTTCACTTGCCAACTTCTTGAAGAACAACATCCATCTCTTTTTCATGAAGTAAATCAACCTATTCCTACAGTCAAAGGGCATTTTTGTCAACCCTTATCTAATATTTTTCAAGAGTAATAAAGCTTCTTAAAACTAAGAAAAAGTCATTCACAATGGCTTGGTTTAGGTTGAATAAAATTCTACCTTCTATATTCTTGTGATTCCAGATGAATATGGACTAAAAAATCTAATAAAAAATTAAAAAATTTAGTAATGAAAAATTTGAGGCATTGTTGATGGATGCTATCTCAAAAAAATAGGTCATAGACTAATCAACATTCATAAAAAATGTGAAAAATATAAAAGGTACTACAAAAATAATAAATTTTATTTTCATCTAGTTTTGATTGAAAATTTATTCCCTTGGAGCAGAAATATATTTTCCTTCTTGCTATAGGATGAAAAACTTACTACTATAGAATAAAACTTGCTACTGCATGATAAATCTTACTGTTATAGGAAACATATCTTGTTATAGGATGTATTCCTACATTCCATCCTACATCAAGTATTTTCTCCCACTCAAATGATATCATACACCATGACTTCTATTTCAAATCATCATTTTCACATTTATGAAAGGTATTTCTATAAGTAACATGGTAATTATTCTATATTTATTTCCTATCATGAATTTTAATTATTTATAAAGATGATGGAACTTAATGTTATTAAAGCACCACTATATCCTCTTCTTATCATGCCAACTTACCATCTCCTTCACTGATTGATGTGACCATTGACACACTACTACTACCACCACTTACTCTTACCATGAGTGTTTTACATATGTCAACTTCATCCCTTGAGGATAAGTGAAAATTTAAGTTATGGGGAGATTTTCCATTAATTCAAATGGATTATTTCACTCCCAAATCAAAAGTCACAAATCATTCTGCCATAGCCCAAAACCCTTATTACAAGCACCTAGACTTACAATTCACATTTCATCTCACAATATGGGAAGAGATTTGTTGAAACATGAACCACTTGATATCACCCCTTTAACCAATAGCTCAAAAGTTTGGCCCTGTTCCATCATATAGCATGGGTGTAGTATTTTAAGAAAATGCATGCCCTAGATGAAGGAAATGCAAAAGAATTTTCTAGTATATTTCATAATAGATTGGCAATAGTAAAGGGGATGGAAATAAAGATAACAAAAACTTCCATTAGCAGAGTAAAAGGACTATCAAGAAAGGGGGAGAAATGGCAAGATAAATTTGATGCTAAGGCTTAGAAATGAAAATTCATCAAAGGAAATGAATGCTTGGAAACTTCAAATTAGGGCACTATAAGGTTATCTCTACTGGGAATATGGGCTAAAGTTTTTGAGTTTATCTCCATATATTTCATTTATGAAGGGAGGTATTCTATGCTGCATGGCCTACACTTCAATTTCATGAATCATTTGTGGCATGGAATATAGATAAATATTCCCAACTTCTTTCTCCACATGATCATAAAAATTTCAGAGGCATTTAAAAAAGGCTATTTGAAAGCTCTTTCCCATCACTATTTAATCTAGTTGATTGTTCAAGACTATTTGCAAAGAACTAGACCCAACATCAGTTAGGAAGAATTTCTATAAGTAATAGGAAATGCAGAAAGTGAGAGAAGGAAATGAAATAGAAGAGGAATTGGAGTTTGAAGAAAAAATATTAGAGGAATCCCTTCTTGTAAATCCATAAGAACCTGTAGCAAAAAACCTTCCTACAACCACAAAAGAACCTGTAGAAGAAGTTCTTCTTATAGCAACACAAGAACCTAAAAAAAGGATTAAAGAAAGGAATTTCATAGGTAGGGAATATATAAGGAAAATGAATAAAATCATTCTCTATCCTGATTTAGAGGAGTCTAAGGAGGAACTTACACCTCCCAAAAAGGCCAAGGTAACCCTTACTCCTAGTAGATCTCATAGATTGAGAATAAACATGAGAACTAGACCTTCTTATATTATTGAAATAAATGAAGAATATAGAAACAAATATACTGCTAGTAGTGATGAATCTCTAGAGATTGAAATAGATAAGGAAGAATATTCTCTAGTATTCAATTAGGAAAAAGTAGAAGAAGTTGAGCATAGTTTTTAAGAATTACATGAGTAACCAATGCAAGAAGAAGTAGAACACGAAGATCATAGTTCTGAAGAATTACATGATGAACCAATGTAGGAATAAGTAAAACAAGTTGAGCATAGTTTTTAAGAGTTGCATGAGGAACCCATGAAGGAAGAAGATGAATAATTAGAACAACCTGTTGTAAAAATGGATTTTTTTCACTCTTGAGAAAGCCCTATAGGAAATTGAGAAACTAAGGAAGTAGCTACAAGATCAATTTGGTAGAGGACTGGATGTATTTGCTAAAATAACTTTTTATTTTTATCCCTCTACCAAAGACCATTTTTTATTCAACATTCCACAACTTTCTATAGAGGTAAATCAATAAGAAGAACCTCAAGTTGCTCAAGAAGTCAAGTATCACTCCTCATTTGCAATATATTGTAAATTGATGAATTGGATGGATAGTCAGTCTAAAATTATAAAGGACTTAAGAAAATAAAATAATAAATTGAAAGAAGAGAATAAGTTGAATGAAGAAAGAATAACCAAACTAAAATATAAAATTGGGATATGGATGGTCTTGCCCAAGAGCTCCTTGAATGCATGCCTCTTGCAAGAGTTTATTCAGTCTACCTTGAAGAGTAATGGCACAAGTTTATATTTATAAGAATTTATTGTGACATACCTCATGAATTAAATGATCCCATTTACTTATTTTATATCTATAAGGAAAGTTCACAAGAATAATAACCACAACTATGTGAGTTCTACCTTCACAATTATGTTGTTCTTTATGACAAAGAGTGGAACCATAATCTATATGTTAGAGATTTATAATTATTGCATTTTCATAATATTTGTTGAATGAGTAGGGAAGTAAAAAAATATAGGAAAAATGAGAATGAAATCCAACTACTCATCAGAAGGGAGTCAATGGCCCCTGATGTTATATTGGTTAAATGGGATGATATCATGTTGAAGAAAGAAGTTAGAACTTAGTTTGGTAAGAAATGTGATGAAGCCCAATATTTTTACTTAGGATTAAGAAATTATAATAGTCCTAAAACCAAAGATTCATATATTTAATGATGGAATGAGGTCACTCCTACACTGAAGAAGAGATATCTATATTCCCCTTTTAACTTAAATGCATCATTTAATAGGACCACAAAATATATTTTGCTTGCAGGAGAAATGGGATCTCAATTGCTAAATCTAAAGTTCCATCCACCTGTGTTCTAGTATCCTATTCTAGATTGGTAGGATAAGTCCCTAATGTATGAATATAAGGAAGTTAAGATATGGTAGTTATTTGAATAGAGGCATAGATTCTATGCTCACTTTTCCAGTGGCACTATATATACCATAGATTTTAGATTTTTGTATGAAATGGGCATGAACAAGTATGTTGATTGATGTTAAGTAAGATATTGAGTTAGTGGGTATGATAACCCCCAAAAATTTTCTATTCTATCCTCATCTATTGTACTCATCTTGCTTGTTAACCATGCTTTTGAACACTTTCCTAAAAGTTTCCTTCTGCATATAGCCATATAACATTATGTTTTCAAACTCTTTAAAATAGTTAAAATTATGTATTGGAATTAAATATATGATGGTTGTCCATTTATTTAGGATGATTTTTCTACAAATGTGTTTTAAAGATGTTTTAGAGAAATAGGTATAGAGCACAGAGTATCCTATAACAAGGGAATATCACTGCACAAACCATCCTGTAACCACTACATGACCAAAGTTGTGGATGAAAAAAATTTCATTCTATCCCTACTGACTTGAAAAAATAAATGTAACCTCCTTGGAGCCTATTAAGGAAGTGTTTGAATAATAAAATAGCTTTGTTGTCTTCCAATAATGTTACAAGTTCACATGAAAGATGCCTTTAATGAAAGGAACCAATTTCGATTATCCTAGATCGAATGTATCATAAAATAGAATATATATATTATTTTGTATAAAATAATCTCCTCTATGATATATAAAAATGTAGCAGCAGAGTTGAGAGGTAGTAGATGTTTATTAGAGATTATCAGAAGTACATTTTTTCAAGGAACAATTATTGTAACTTCCTATAGTAATCCATTATTTTAGTTTTGATTAATATGAATAAGAATTTTTGAGTTCAATTAAGTGTTGTAAGAGGAAAGATTGAAGTTGAAAGATGGAAGGAGGAAGGGCCCCCTTTGAAAGCCTTACAACAATAATCTAACCCATTTAATAACTAAGAATGTTATTTGATTTCTTTATGCATTATGTGATTTAATTTTGAATTATGTGATTTACATTCTTGCTTAGATTTGTTTATGGAAGCATCCAATGCATAAGCATTTATTTCACAATATTTTGTTCATATTTTATTTTAAGCATTTCATTTACTACACTTCAACATACTAGATAAAATTAGTAGAATATCAAATTAGAGATTGAGTGTGCACATATAATTGATGTCATCCTATCAAGTCTACATCCTTGGGTTGACATTTAAATGAGGTAGAAGGTATAGGTCTATGGTGACTCTTATTACCCATTTTGTTCAAGAGAATTACATCCAATTGTGAATCAGTTGCTAGTCACATAGCCTAGAGGTGTTTAAATTATGTCACTTGGATGAGGAGAGTTGAGACATCTCCTCAAAGGGTGTAAATCCAAGTGATAAAAATCTAATATCCTAAAGTAGATCATAAGCAAGCAAAGATGGCTAGTCAAGCACTAGGTATTTTTTCTACAAGTAAGGCTATATTGTTTAATAAATCTAATTATGCTTTTTGGAGTGTTAGAATGAGGACATATTTGATGCATTAAGGTCATTATGTTTGTAAATAAGTTTTAGATGGATATACTACTCCTATTCCTCCTAAAAATGCACCAAGAAATAAATCTATTGAGAACAATTCAAAAGCTATGAATGGTATTATGTTTGGCCTATCAAAGGCAAAAATTATGAAGGTAATGCATTATATGTCTGCTAGATATATGTGTAAAACATTTAAGACTATCCATGAGGGAGACTCCAAAGTCAAGTTAAATAAGTTGAAAACACATAGAAGATAGTTTGAAAGCCTAAGGATGAATGAAGAAGAAGATAAGGTGGACTTTTAGGATGAGTTGATGAATAATTGAGAAGAAATAAAGATGGTGAAGAATAATAATAGGGTGATGAGGTCTCTTATAAAAGACTATGAGGATCAAATCAACTTGTTTGAAGTTAGACTGTAAAATAACTCTAAGGAACAAGAAGAAATAGTCAAATATGTGGAGACTCAAATTGAGATTGTGATTGAAAGCCTAAATGCTAAAGAAGAAGAATGTGCAAGGTATATAATTGAAGTGGATTCCTTGAGAATTGGGTTGGATCAAGCATCAATTAAGGTTAAGTCTTTTTTGAAGTTTGAAAAGAGTATTAATGATTTAGACAACATCCTAAGTAGTTAAAAGACTATTAATGATAAAATAGGTCTTGGTTTCAATGGAGACCAAAAGAAGAACACTAATGTCATCAAGAAGGTTAATAGTCAATCAAGGAATGATGGTACTAGAAGAATAAAAACTAATCTCATCATATAGCCTAATTTTATAAGGGATGTTAATCCTTTCAATGGTTATTATTATTCATGTAACCAATTTTGTCATAGAGAAAGGCATTTTAGAAGGCCCTCAAATATTGAATATGCATGGAACTATGAGGAGAGACATCATTTAAGAGGTATGGTTCATGGTGCATTTTCATCAAGAGGAATAGTGTGTTTTAATTTTCAAAGGGTTCATCATATTACCAAGTACTATAAGCATGAATTATCAAACCAAAACAAGAAATTTGAAACCTCTATAATATAAGAAATAAGACAACATAGTGAGTGGAAACCAAAGGTAGCTATGGTGAATAATGACCAATTTGTAAGTCCAAGTAGACTATTTATCATGGTGGAGCATAGTTTATATGCAAAGGAATGTCAATCATTCTCCCTATCATCTCAAATTATGGATAAATAAGTCAAGTCAAATAGACCAAGTCATGATGATATTCAAATGGAGATTGAAGAATTCAAGCCTAAAAGGACCATGAAGAAATTTCAGTCTAATAAGGAGATGGAGATATGGAAATCTCCTAAGTATATGTTGTTTTAGTACTCAAGAGAAAAGAGGTGACTTAATTAGGATTCATGGAGGTAATTAGCTAATGATAAAAAACATTGAGGATGCTTGGTCTTAAGGGGAGATTTATGTTCTTTGTTGACATTCAGATTTAAGGTTTAGTCAAGAGTTTTTTGGAGGTGTGATCACAAAAGATGGGTCAAAATTTTTTTGTATGATGACTTGATCAAAACAATTCATAGTCATGATAGTGTCTGAATATCTTATGGAGATAAGGGTAACCAATCATTCTCCAAAAGTGTAGTTGCGTTGCTATAGGTCCAAGGATCATATAGTTGATAAGAAAATGACCCTTTGTCATTAATGTCAAAGTGGGAGAAAGTTCTAGTTTGGAAGAAAGATTAGTTTAAAGAAGATCTATGTTGGGGAAATGTGAATGATCATCTTTGTTTAAGTGTTTTCCATCAATGACAAAGGGGGATATTTTTGAGGTATGTTCCTATTATTGGCATTAAGGCATTGATTTTGTCATTGATGTCAAAAGTCAAGATGGTGTTGGAGGTAAAATCATTGAGAGGGGTTGGGGGTGAATCAGTTATGGCATATATTTAAATTTAATTCCAAATATTTCATAATATTAATCAATTAACATATATCAACTTGATTAAGTGACATTAAGAAGAGAGTTTATTCATTCAATACGTACATAAGATCAAACACATACTACATAGTTCCTATAAGAAACCTTCATGAGGAATAAAACCCACTCTCAATCCTATAAATACATGGAATACTTGTGATATAAAATTATTAAAAACAAGATAAACTTTTAGTGAAACACCCACTTCACAAAGATCACCCACCCCTAAGTTTGAACAAGTACCCACTTGATCTAGATGTTGAGCACCCACACAACTCCTATGAAAACAACATCTCCATAATTATAAGGGCATACCAATATGATGGAGTCAAATTTTATAACATATCTATTCAATCCTCAACACTCTCTCAACCCTAATTCACAACGGTAATTCATCCAAAACACACTTTTGGATCTCTCTAAGCTTATTCACTCATCCTCAACCACAAATCTATAATCACTATAGCTATATGACCAAAAGGTCATTCACATAGTACTATATATAAAATTCCTCTTAATTCATCAAAAAAACATATACCTTCTCCTTATTTAGCTCATACAAGTCTCTATCTATCTCTCAACACATATTCCTCAAGTTTACATAAGTCTATTCAACAAGCCTAGAAACCATCACCTTGGTTTCACCTTTTATAGACTATTCATTATTATTATGATCACAACCTTACTTGTTAGCCAAAACACATTCCTTCACACTTAAGGCATCTAAAATGGGTCACCTTTAAGCAAACCCTCTTTTAAATAGGAATAAGTCACCTTTTAAGTCTTATGAAGACCCATTCACCTCTTTAACACTTCTTCAAGAAAAATAAGAACATAAGAATAATTTAAAATATGTGGAACCATGAAAGATAATCTATAAGTACTCTTTGAGTGATGAAAACCATAAAAACACCCTTCTATTTAAACTCAATGCGCTCAAACAACATTATGTGCACATAACCATCATGAACAAACACAATCACATTCAAAGACTTTGATCAAACTAACTATGATTAATCAAACCTTCATAATCCACATAGATTGTCCTCATGGAGTCTAAAACACTATTAGAAAGTTAGATAATATTGAAACATGAAAATACCATCAATAACAACTCAATTACCCTTCTCGGGTTACTTACAGAGCATGAATGAACACACAATCAAATTTAGAGATCAATACCTCTGACTGTACAAACATTTAGACCTTCAAATTAATATTTATAGATGAACATTTAATTCATATACAACTTTTATTTTTAATGGAAAATCAAATTTTTTATAGATCAAAATTTATGGCTCAAAACCTAAGTAGTAATCTTTCCTTCATTAAATTCAAATATTTAAATCCAAACAGTCATAGTTAAACCTTGATCACTTAGAACACATCTCGTACTCTTTGCTCAGCTCACTCAAATCACACCATCTATTTTCTTCAATATTATTTTTAACTTTAATTCACATTGATCCATTATCTAAATGTTAAACCTCAAACATGTTGACCTCATCTCATGCTTTATAGCAATCTTGACCACATACACACCATCGATCTTTGTTGAGTAGCCTGGTCTTTATATTGCAATGCTCACTATTAGATCTTTCTCAAAACTCCCAATATTATGACAATTGGCACCTTTGCATTCATTTTGAACACTTTAATGATAGTCCCTTGCACTTGTGCCACTTAGTAGTCTCACATGCATTATTAACTCTTTGACTTGTCCCACACCATTGATCTTCATTAATACAAACCACCATTCACTATTGATATTCTATCAGACTAGTGAGCTTGTGACACTTATCACATTCATGTACAACCTTTGACATGTTGAATTCATATGCACCATTAATCTCAATATGTATGAATAAGTATTCACCATTAGATCTTCTAGACCAATGAACTTAATCTTTGATGTGGTTAAAATTATCTATCTCTAACCCATCATAGTCTACTAGAGCAACTTTGAAGCTTTATAACTTGAGCAAGACAACACTTCAATATTCGAATTTTTAGTGCTAGATTTTTGGCACTATAGACAACATTTAAATGTAATTCTTTGATCAATATTTACTTTTTTCCATACCTAAAATAAATGCTCAAATGTGTTGGATTTTTCATATCTACATGATGTGTGGTGATGGTTTGGCTTCTCTTAAGCTAGAAGATGCATTTTGATCATTCCAAATGATCATAAAACATACTAGAGATCCTATAAGACATATATGGATGCCTCACAACCTCTTATTTGTCCTTATAGACCTATACATGTGCAATACATTTTGAAGCTCTCAATCTGATCACTTTATCATTCATGCATTAGTACCACATGCTCTATTTGACATCAATGAACACTTAAGACACCAATGGCCATGTAAAAAAATATCCCCCTTTGTCATTGATGGAAAACCACACTTATAATGTCTTCTTTCATACTAAAAAATTCTCCATTATGATCTTTCTACCCCTTTCACATAAATGACAAAGGATATATACTTTTAGGAAAATGAACCAATAGCTCCACCTTTGACATGCATCCATCTAAATTGGGACTTCTCTAATCCTTAGACCTGACAAGTTGCCCACATTGCTTAGAAATCTCCTCCTAAATCATTGATCCATCTCATGTCATCTTGTCTTTTATATACACCCTTATTTACAAAGATTTTTAAACCAACAATAGGAAAGGACCACCTTTGAGAGATGATACAAACTCCCCTTCACATTTTATATACCACTTTTTACCTTGAAATTCTTAAACATGCTCCAAGACTACACTCTTATTTGATCATACTCTACTCATGTATTAATATCCAATAACTTGTCAAAACACATGACTTGGTATTGATCAAGTCACCATTTTGAACCTCTTCAAATTCACAGCTACATTAGATTTCATCCATACTTTCACCAAGGTTGAAACATCTTACATATGCTCACCCTTACATCATGCACAAATCTTCAAGCCACTAAATCTAACTGAGTTAGCTCCCTCTTATCCAAACCTTATATTGATTTGTAAACAAGGATATGACTCCCAATATTTGTCTTAGATACTTAAACATTTTTTTTATTTAATGGTTTGGTCATAATGTCAGCAAGTTATTATTTTATAGGCACATATTCTAACTTAACATATTGATTGTTCACATATTCTCTCATGAAATGATATCTAATAGGAATGTGTTTATTTTTTGAGTTTATTAAAGGATTCTTTGAGATACTAATTGCACTAGTATTGTCAAAGAAGATGGGACATGGTTATTTTTGCTTTACCGTATAGTATTCAAAGGTGTGCTTCATCCATATAGTTTGAGTGAAACATGAGGAAACAACTATATACTTAGCTTCTAAAGTGGATAAGGATACTGAGGCTTACTTATTACTTATCCAAGATACCAAGCATTTACCCAAGAAGAAAACACCACCACTAGTACTTTTTCTATCATTAGTGTATGTCTTTAGAGTGAATGTTTTGTTCCTTAGATACCATAAAAAACATTCTATTGTGCCCTTAAGATACCTTGAGATTCTTTTGACTGCTTTCAAGTGAGATTCTCTAATATCAGCTTGAAACCTACCAAAAATTCCTACCACTTTCATTATATCTAGTCTTAAGGTAGTTGAGTACAAAAGACTTCCAATCATGGATATATACAAGGTTTGATTAGCTTTTGGTGATTCATCTTGCTTACTTAAATTTCAACCTATAATCATTAGTGTACTCATTGGCTTACACCCCATCATCTCAAATTTCCTTAGTATATAATTGATGTATTTAGTTTTTGAGATAAATATCCATGCATCTTGTTGGCTAATTTTTAATCCCAAAAATAATGAAATTTATCCCAACATTGATATCTCAAATTTAATTTTCATGACATCTACAAATTCTTTACTCATAGTGTCATTGTCAAAACCAAATATTATGTCATCAACATAGATGACTACAAGTAACTGATGAATACCTTTAGTCTTGATGTATAAATTGGTATTAGCTACCCCTATTTTGAAACCTTGACTGAGAAGATACTTGTCTAGTCTATCATACCAGGCTCTAGGAGCTTGTTTAAGGCCATATAAAGCTTTCTTCAATTTTCATACATAGTCTTGATTATTTAAAATGAATAATCCTTCAAGTAACTCAATGTAATCTTATAATTTACCATTCAAAAAGGTATATTTCACATCCATTTGGTATACCTTAGAATTTTTTAAACTAGCATATGCTAAGAAGAGTCTGATTGATTCCATTCTTACCACTGGAATAAAAGTCTCATCAAAATCTAGCCCTTTAACCTGAGCATATCCTTTACACACCAGTATAGATTTATTTCTCATGACCTCTCCTTTCTCATTCATCTTATTTTTGAAGATTCACTTAGTGCCTATCACATTCTTAATTTTTAGTCTAGGAACTAGATCCCATTTTTCATTCTTCACTATTTGACCAAGTTCTTCATCTATAACACATGTCCAAATTTCATCTTTGTTAGCTTCTAAAAAAATTTTGGGTTCAATCTTGGATAACAAGGTGGTGTTTTATTGGTTATAATTTATCAACCTTATTCTCCTAGTTTATAAAGTAGCATTGATATCTCCAATAACTTTGGAAATATGATGATCCTTCTATATTCTCCTAGAAGGGCCTTTAGTATCCTATCTTACTTCTTCTTCATCATATGCTTGATCAGGTATGATTTCATTATTTGAGATAACATCCTTAGTAGTGTCAAATTTCTACAAGTTGGGATTCTTGATGTCACTTGCCTCTTAAACTCTCACTTAGAGCTTTTAATAACCTTTTGGAGTCTTTTATTAAAACATCTATATTCATAACTCATGGAGTAATACCCCAAGAAGATGCCCTCATTAGATCTTGAGTCAAAATTTCAAAGATTTTCTTCATTTCTCTTGATAAAACACTTTCTCTCAAACACTCTAAAGTATTCAACATTAGCTATCCTATTTTTAAAAAGCATATGAGTCTTATCACCATTTTCTCTAACTTGACATCTATTTAAGATATAGACAAATGTATTGGCAACCTCTTACCAAAAACCATATGAAAGTTTGGAATCTTGAAGAAAGGTTCTAGTCATCTCTTAGACAGTTCTATTTTTCCTCTTAACTACCCCATTATATTGGGGTGTCCTAGCAATAGATTATTGTCTTCTAATTCCTTGTTCCTCAAAAAATTCATCAAAATCATAAGACCAAAATTTACCTTATTTGTCCGATCTTACACACTAGATTCTTGATCCTTTTTCATTTTTAACAAGATATTTGGATGCTTTAAATTTACCTAAATCTTCTATTTTTTATTTAATAAAAAATATCCAAGTCATTCTAGTGAATTCAAAAATTAATAACATAAAGTATTTATTACTTTTAATGGCTTGATTTTTTATAGGGCCATAAAGGTCTATGTGGATCAACTCCAATGGTACTATGGTAGAGTAATTTTTTTATTTGTATCTGATTTTAAATTTATTTCCATGAAGTTATGCCTTATAAAGAGTATGAAGAATCTTAGTGATCTTAGGCATATGCCTCACTAGTCCTTTTGAACTGATCCTTACTAAATTAGCAAAGTTCAAGTGTCCGAGCCTTATATGCCAAAGCCAATTTTCTTCTAATTAATTCATGAAGCACATTTATTTATTATATTCATGGAACACATACAAGTTATTATCTTCCTTTTGAATGTTTGAAACTAATTTTATAGATATGTAACTTCTCATTTCACACCCTTTGTCATGAAAAGTTACAAAATTTCCTTGTTTACACATCTGGCTAACACTTAGAAGATTATGTTTCAGACCTTTTACATATAGAACATTTTTAGTTATAGAATGACCATTATCCAAACTTATTGAGCCTTTCCCAACTATTTTATTAGATTTATCACCAAAACTTACTAACATTGAATTGTGTTTGTTGAGAGAAATAAAATTAATCTTGTCTCCTGTCATATTACTTGATCATCCACTATGTATGTACCATTTCTTATTTTCATCCTCTTAAGTATGAAATGTAGTCTGTATAAACATGGATTATTCATTTGAGTCCTAATCCTTTTTTTAAATATTTCTTTTGTCTTTCTTGAACCATTTGATGGTGTCAATAACTTTAAATTCCTTTTTCCAATAGTCCCTTTTGCAATATGTGGCTATATGTCCCTATTGATTGTAGTTATAACATATAACCTCATTTCTTTTTCTTGGAGAGTAAGTATAGTCCTTATATCTATGACCATATTCATTATAATTATAATATTTTCCATTGAAATCATAACTATAGTTGTTCATGTTTATCACCCCTTTTTTAATCATCAATACCCCAAGCCATCTCATCTATAGATTCTTTTATAGAGATGGATTTATGCTTATCTTTACATAACAAAGCATCAATATAAGTCATAACTTCACCTTCCAATTTATCAATTATTTTATTCAACTTTTTATCAACCATAACCTACAAAATTTTTATTGTTGCTTCTATTATTCTTGTCTGTGTCTTCACACTATCAATGCTTGTAAGCAATTTATGATATATAAAAGAAGTCTAGTCTAATATTTTACTTTCTTTCATGTTTTTCGATATTTAAATATATTTTTTAGACATTTATTTTCTTCCCTTGAACACTTGAGATTAGATAAAGTACATATTAGTTCATCTTGAAGAAAAATCTTAGCCTCTTTGTCTTCCATTGTACCTATGATCACATTCAAGTGGTTAAACTTGCAATGAAGTTCCTAATCTGATACTGATTATTGGAGGTATAATCATTAAGAGGGGTCATGAGTCAGTGATGGAAGATATTTAAATTTAATTTTAAATATTTTATACTATTAATCAATAAACTTGTGTCAAATTGATCAAACAACATTAACAAGAGAGCTCATTTATTTAATGCATACATAAGATCAAACACACAACACATATTTCCTATGGGAAACCCTCATGGGGAATAAACCCCACTCTTAAGCCTTAAAACACATGTAATACTTGTACTATAAGATGATTACAAATAATAGACCCTTCTAGTGAAACACCCACTTCACAAGGAACATGTGACCCTAAGTTTGAACAAACACCCACTTGCTATAGATGTTGAGCACCCACACAACACCTATAAAAATAATATCTCCATAATTTTTATTGCACATAAATCTAATGGAGTCACAATGTATAACACATCTCTTCAATCCTCAACACTCTTTCAACCTTGATTGACATAGACAATTCATCCAAAGCACCCTTTTGGATCTCTCTAAGCTTCTTCACTCATCCTCAGCCACAAACCTATAAAAAATCTGTAATCACAATATAGACATAAAAAAAAGGTCATCCACACATTCATATCTTTGAAATATCTCTTAACTCATCTACATATCATACCCAATCTCTTTGCTCAGCTCATACAAGTCTCTATCTATCTCTTAACACATATTCCTCAAGTTTACATGAGTCTATTCAACAAGCCTAGAAACTATCACATTTGGTTTCACATTTTATAGAGTCTTCATGATTATTATGATAAAAACATTCCTTTTTGGCCAAAAATCATGCATTCACCCTTAATTAATCTAACATGGGTCACATTTAAGCACAACCTTTTTTTAAATAGGCATATGTTACCTTTTAGGTCCTATGAAGACCCATCACCTCTTTGACACTTCTTTAAGCATACTAAGAACACAAGAACACTTTCAAATACATGGGTACATGCCACACAATATATATGTCCTTCTTAATTTATAAAAACCATCAAAACACCCTTATTCTAAATCTTAATTCCTCAAATAATACTCTGTGCACACGGCCACCATGAATGAACACATAATCACCTTCTAAGCCTTTGATCATATTGAATATGATTGATCAAACCTTAATAATCCAAAAATATGGTACTCATGGAGTCTATAACACTCTTTTAAAGTTATATCATCTTGAAACATCTAAATACCATCAATAAAAACTCAATTACCCTTTTTAGGTTACTTAAATAACATGAATGCATACACAGTCATATTTGGAGCTCAATAACTTTGACCATACAAATAAATATTTACAGATGCACCTTGAAGTCTTCTAAAACTTTTATTTTTATACAACATCAAATTATACATAGATAAAAAGTTATATCACAAAAACCAAGCAATGATCTTTCCTTCATTAAATTTAAATATCTAAATCCAAACGATCATAGTTAAACCTTGGTAACTTAGAACACATCCTATGCTCTTTGCTTAGCTCACTCAACTCACACCATCGATATTCTTCAAAATTATCTACAACTTTAAATCTTAGTTCTCTACTATCCAAATTTTAAACCTTGAACATGTTGACTTCATCTCATGTTTTTTGGTAATCTTAATCGCATACACACCATCGATCTCTATTGAGTAGCCTAGTCTTTAGATTGTAGTGCTCACCGTTAGATCTTACTCAGAACTCTTGATATTATGAAAATTAGCACCCTTGAATTTCTTATAAGAACTTTAATGATAGTAACTTGTTCTTGTTCCACTTGGTAGTTTCACATGCATTTTTGACTATTTGACTTATCCTACACTATTGATTTTTGTCAATACAAACCACCACTCACCATTTATCTTCTATTAGAATAATGAGCTTGTGACACTTGTCACTTGCATGTGTAACCTTTGAAATGTTGACTTCATATGCACCATTGATCTCAATATGTATGAATAAGTGTTCACTATTAGATCTTCTAGACCAATGACCTTAGTCTTTGACATGGTTAAACTTGATGGTCTCTGACCCATCATAATCTATTAGAGTAACTTTGAAGTTTTATAACTTGAGCTAGACAACACTTCAAGACTCTAAATTTTTAGGGTAGCTTCTTAGCACTATAGAAAAAAATTTCATGTAATTTTTTGACCAATATTAACTTTTTATTTAACTAAAATAAATTCTCAAACTTGTTGGATCTTTCATATCTGCATGATGTGTAGTGATGATCTAACTTCTCTTAATCTATAAGATGCTTTTTTCTCATTCTAAATGATCACAAAACATACTAAAGATCCTCCAAGACATTTATGGATGCCTCATTAACTCTTATTTGTCATTATAAACTTGTACATGTGCCATATATCTTCAAGATCTCAATATATTCACTTTTTCATTCATTAATTAATACCACATGCTCTCTTTGACATCAATGATAACTTAAGACACCAATGACCATGTCTAATAGATGGATGTCATTAATGTCAAGATCAAAGTTGAGTCCATACATGGAAAAGTTATATGTGACAAGTATTATTATGACAAAGATAGAATTTGAAGGCAACCTATTGTCTCTTTGTTGAGAGGGAATTTGAAGGCAACCTAGTAAATTTTCTAAGGTTGATGATATATTTCAAGATCAAGATACAAGGTAAGCATAATGTTGAGTAATAGATGTTTTAAAAAGCCTAGTCTAGCCCTATGAGAAGGTGTATGCATAAATCATAGTAAATATTTTTGAATAATGTTAGTAAATACATGAATATTAGGTGTTGAGATTAGTGTAAGAGGTTTCAAGATGTTTTCAAGGTTTAAATAAGACTGGTAGTTCAAGGATTAATGAGCAAAAAAACCTAATGTGGCCTAATAAAGGGTCAATTTCATTTCCCAAAGTGTCAAATCTCATGAGAGAATTTTCATAGTTATGAGGGGTTGTATCAAGTTTTTTTACCAAGTCTGAGGTCATAGCTTGAAGAAGAAAGCATTAAAATTGGTGTTGAGGTTTTCTTTGTGAATAGAATAAGGTGTCATAAACCTGAGAAGGATTTTATTATGCTCATTGGCATGTGAAACCTTTTCATGAGGATTCAATAGTTAAGTTTAGTTAGGTAAGGGTCCTATATTAAATCTACTAGCATTAGTTTTATAATTGAGGGGCAATCCTTTATGAACAATTGTTAAGAATGGAAAGTAGCCAAAACCTTCCTAAAACCCTCATAATGATCTGATAATAAATATATTGTTGGAAATGGATTAGATGAACTATTTTTATTATTATATAATGTATATGATTTTCCCAAGTTTCTCCAAGTGGCATTGATCTGTCAGAAGAGTGAATGGAAGCTATATGAAACCCCTTATTTCTCATATTTTTGATGTAGCAGGTAGGGTTGACTAGGTCAAAGCATGAAAATAATTAGAAGATGATGTGAAATACTTATATTTTATGATCATGTAATTTTATGAGAAGTTTTAAGACCTTAATTTTTTAAACCAATCATGGAAATTTACCTATCGCTAAATTGGCCTAATGAAGAAGATAGTGAGAAAACTAGGTAGAAGTGAGAATGAGATGAGGGATGGGTTGTGGTGGATTAGGTATGGATAAAAATAAATGGGTTAATTTATCAAGACATATATCACATTTTCCCC
Source organism: Torreya grandis (assembly GCA_037957365.1). NCBI lineage: Eukaryota > Viridiplantae > Streptophyta > Pinopsida > Cupressales > Taxaceae > Torreya > Torreya grandis. The sequence goes on from JARHVA010007462.1 coordinate 517,290, forward strand.
TTGAATATAAATTTTATTGATGCTCATATACAAGATTTTTTTTTCTCAAAGTGACTTGTCTAACACAGTGAAGTCTATGTAGGGTGAAGACATTTGATTGGTTTGTAAGACCAATATTGATATTGAATATTATAATTTATATATTTAAATATGTTATAATTATGTTTAAAGATAATATAAACCCATTTTATTTTCATAAAAGTGTTCCCATGGGTGTTTTAATGCTTGGTTTTCATAACTATGTTTTTGGAGCTACAAGTCATTTTCTATGTATGAGTGAGAATGATGTTCTCGAGTCCTTTTACATAGAGTTGAAGAATAAAATTCACATGAAGTATTTATATAGTTATAATTTTTTATTTTTAATTTATTTATATTCATAATAAACTCTTTTAAAGGTGTAAAAAGTTAAAGACTGTTGACTGGGTTTTTGGAGCCTATGTATGTGTGAGCATATGAAGATGATCAGTTTGAGGTATTTTTGCAAGTATTGTGAAACATAGTGGAATTAGTGATGAAAATTAGGTCATATAGTTTCTATCCATGTTATTTTATTTTTGGATTATATGGAAAATTTGAGTGTATGCATAAGATTTATAATACAGACATTTTGGCAGTGAGAAGGCCTAATTACGAGTAAACCTAATTGTGTGGTTTAAGGAGTGAAATGAGATAAATGGTGTTGGGGACATAAAGTGAGATTATCAAGGGTATAATTTAATCATTTTTTATTTATTTAATCTATTTTTTAAGTATCATGGTGCTCTAATATGGTTAAGTGAAATGTGTGCTTTGAGAAGGCCTAATTGCACTAGATCTCTATTAGGCATAATGGTGGTTTTGGTCCTTATGGGTGGTGACTGACATATGTAATGGGTTTTTAACTTGTAAAAAATGTATTTTTATATATTAAAATTGTTATTAATTTATTTATGGTTTATTTTATGACCAATATGGGTGAGATCAAGAATCAATATAAAGAGAAGATCTAATAGGCCTAATTTGACTAGTTAGAATATTAAGGACATGTACGAATGATATAGAGTTTGGGAAAATAGGTAGATTTATTTAAGTCATTAATATATGTGTGATTTATATATTATTAATATATAACTATATTTATATAGGTTTTTATCAAGGTCATATGACCTAATACTACCAAGGAAAGGGCTAGTTGAGCGAGAAGGCCTAATAGACTATTTAAGAGAGATAAAAGAGTGAGAAGAGAAAAAGAAGGTGGTTTCCATATATTTTAGTGATAAATGGGTGTTAAAATTTGATCATAGGATCATGGAAAATTATTTGATGCTGATTTACCCAGGGTGTTGGTGCCTCCTTGTAAGGTGATGCTTGCTAAAGGACTAGGTTGGTGCTCCTTTTGGGGTTGTTGCCTCATTAAATATTGATTAATTTATTATATAAATATATTAAAAGATGTGTTTTAGTGTATTTTATCCCCTAATAGGGTTTCCCACATATCTCTTGTGTTATTATGTTAATTGCTTTCATAGATGATTATTTATACATTGGTTAATGTATGTATGTGAATGAATGCTTTATGGATGATAAGTGAAATTGAAGGAATGTTGTAAGGAAGATAATTCACCCCCCTCAGTATTTGTACTTAAAACAAAGATATATGAATCAATTAGTAAAGTAATAATAATAATTTGTGATGTAATAATTGAATAAGGTTATAAAATAAAGAGGTGTCATGGCACTGCACATAAAGGGGAGGTGAATATCATGAAACTTGAAAACTTAACAATCTTAAAAAACTAAAGAAGCACAATAATGAAAAATATCAATAGATAATCCTATATTAATCCACTCAAAGACACATAGTTTCAACCATAAGGCCAAGCTCCACATAAAAGGGACATAAATATTTCACATTAAATAATTTCAAGGGCCATAGGCAAGGGACAAAAATATGTTACAATAAGAAAGGTTAAGAGCCATATACAATAAACATAAATTTGTCACAATAACAAAGGCTAAGGGGAAATAATAAATAGAAATAAATATGCCTAAAAATATATCCAAGGGACACACATAATAGGCACACATCGAGTATCCTATCATGCAAGAGTGAAAACATGAATGTAGTATAAAACAAGTGAAAACTAGTCTATACCATCCATATATCTCAATATCATAAATTAGTAAGGTAGTATATCCATGTAGCATCATGTAATATATGAGTAACTAGTAAGATGTGTAATAAATTTAGGTAGTTGAACATGGTATATGGTCATATAAATATATAACCTATGATAATGTGACTCATGGAATAAATTTCTCCTAGCATTGTCATGGCCACTATGTATAGGGGAGTCCAACATCTATATGTCCATGTGTGATTTATATGTCATGCATCACACTCATGTACCTTAAAATACATGTGTATGTGAAAAAATAATATTCCCTCTACTAAAAATGATACAAATAACATATGTAAAATAATGTAATCTAGTAATCATGTCATGCTGAGTCATGACCTTTTTTTTGAATATTTTAAATGTTTTTGAATTATTTGATATTTTTGTATTTTTTAAATATATTTAAATTTGGATATACATTGATACCAATAAGAAATACCAAGTAAAAAGTATTCACAAATAGAATAATGGGAGGGATACAAATAATACTCAACATGTGTGAAGGCATAGTAGGCATTATATGTAATAACATGTTTATGTGAAGTAGGTGAAAACAAACAACATGACCCCACCATATATGTGAATTGCCACATCATAACTCAAAAGAGTATGTGGGTAGTGGAGGGGGATAATTAGGAGCCTATGTATATAATAATTTAATATGTATTTGTAAATATATGATATATTATAAGCACCTTGTAGGACATAAATATAGATATTCATCATGTAGGAGTGAATAATTAATGTGCCACAAAGAATATATACCAAGTTTAGGTTGTGGTGAAGGATACATCATAGGATAAATGTTATGAATGCTTGGATTATGAGGAAGGAATACATAAAACATAATCAAGGGATATAATAATGGTATATGTACATATGCATGGAAAAATGAAATATTAGAGGGGATAAATAATGAAACAAGCATCAAGGAGCTATGCATAATTGGTGATGTACCAATGGACTAGAAAGGCTCTAATATGGGGCCTATATCAAGTGGTAGTATGTATCCATCCATGTTGAGTAATTATTAGATGTATTTATGTCTGAATCTATAAAATAATCCTATGATTTATAATATCCAATCTCATTTTCATACTTGATCTGTGTTGGCATAATTATTCAACCATGATGCCCATATTGTTCTGTGTGTTTGGATAATATTTTTATCTTGCTTGTGGAATCATGTTTATTTCATGAAATAATGTACCATTTTCATAGAGGATAATAATTTTGTAATAAATGAGATCTTGCATCTTATGTCATATGTTCAAACACTTATTTGTAGAATGGCCAATGTATTGATGGCAATCACAATATATGGTGCCAACATATACCAAAGGAAAGGGTTTATATGCATCCAATATTTTTTTGTGGGGGAGGGTGAGGGATTTATATTATTTTGTATTCAATAAATTTTGTAGTATTTAATGAGGTTGAGTTAATCATGAAATGTTCCACTTTTTGTGAGTTACTTGGATAGCTTTTTTATAGATTTTGTTAAGGTGAGGTATATGAAATTATTTCCATTTGTAATATATACATAAAATTATTTTTCATGCATGATTTTTACACCCCTATGTAGTGTGAATGACATGTATTCCATTATTTGTATCCATGGTTGCCCCAACAGCATGATTTACTATATAATATTAAGTATGATTTAGAGTAAAGTATCCATTATCTTGGCCCCCATAGTCACATCCAGTTATATGATCCCAAATGTTAGATGTTATATGATATCTAGTCCTATGGAATATCGGTTTGCTTTTTATATGTTCTCAAATGCATAAATAAAATTCTCATTGAACATGTTTACATTGGAGATAGTATGTGTAAACACACACTTAAAATCTATTTTTAATACCCATGATTGAATTTATATCATAGTATTTATCTTGACTTCTAATTAAGTGGTGTTATCATCATGGGAATGACTTTTAGTATGAACATCAAGTGTTGTATGAATATCTTGTGTTGTATTGATGTGTCTTAATTACATTGATTATTTTAGCTAATTTTGAATGATGTATGTATCCAAGGCCCTCACATATTTTTTGATTACATGTATTAATGAAATGGATACTGCCTTGTGCATGTTTTCCAATTTCTTATCCATTATATCCATATTTATGTAAATATATGAATATATACTCATATTGTTGAGAATGAATATGTTGTGACAAAACATTAATTATGGTAGGATGAATTATGGTTTCCTATGAAGTGAAATATATTTGTCCTAGATACATAACCATAGCTTGAAAATATAAGATGATTTTCATGAAGGATCATGTAGTATGCATTGATGATGATGACTCATGGGAAAGGTATGTAGAATCATGTTGTGTATTTTTAGAAATAGAAATAGAAATTTGATGATATGTAAAATATATACCACTAAGACTTCATCTTATCCTTAATCATAATTTTTTTGATATGGGTTTTATGCACACCCTAGATGGTGGGATTAAAACCTATCATTTTAGGTTTACCAATGGTAACCTAGGGCATGCATTATGGTATTGTAATCTCATATGTATTTATATGGGGATAGTTATATGAAACAATGTGAATGTTAACACATTCAGATAAATCTTTCCTACAATTAATTCCACTCCAATTCAAATGTTACTAATATTAAACTAATCTATATGTTTTTAATGATTCCCATATACTAAGTCTGATTCTAATAAAAAATAATATAAAAAGGAGATGGTAGAGTGGGACTAAAAATAAGTTTTTCTATATTTAACTAAGACATATTTCACTTAGAATGATTACTTCTATTATTTATTTTCAATTTCACCTATGTTCAACTAATTTAACATGCACTCAAACTAAAACAAAAATGACATATAGTCTAAAGAACAATTATTTATAAATAAAATTTTGATAATAATGTTTATGTTAGATAGATTACCATTGGTAATTATTAAATAAAAGTATTTTAAATTAAAATAATTAGATTAAAATAAATTTGACCATGAAAACTAGTCAAATTAGCTAATCAATCAACTTGAATTTATTTGCATGATCAATTAAAATTCATACAATAATCACAATAAGCATAAATGATATATAATGACCATACTAAAATTTGAGAAAGAAAAATAATCATAAAATTCACAAACATCCAATGAGATTTCAAAGTTGTTAATGTCTTAATTAAATATCCATCTATGAAAGAGTTTACAATAAATGTATATATAGGAGATAGGCACTACCTCAAAAAAAATGATAGAGTATACATGAATAAATAAAATCCCCCATATTCTAATTAAAACCATGAAAAATAAAACAATAATCTAAAATTAAAAAAATAAGATTCCAATATTCCCTAGACATATGGTAAATATTAGCCTCCATTCCTTCTAAGTTCTCATGATTTATCATCGGTTAATTATTTATGGCTTTCTTGTTCCTCTATAGCATGGAAAATAAACTTAGAATCATGATAAATTTTAGAAATATTAATGGATAGAGTGAGAAATAATACCTTTCCATGTGTCAACAATTCTACATGATTTTTCCAATGGAGTATTCAAGTTTGCATTAACAACACTAAAATTTTCTATATTCTTCATGACCTATTTTACAAAATTGATGCCATAATGGGTTCCATCTTGATTTAATTTGGAAAAATTTCCCTTAAATTCCATTTCAAACCTTTTTATATATATCCCAAACTCATTAGTAATGATATTATATTGTCCTAAGTAAATAATGTGGGTATATTTTATTTTTTGAAGTAAACTAGAAGCTTACCTTTGAAATCTTTTAAAATTGATATTATTTATTTCACATCTCTTAGATAATATTATAAAGAGGTGCTTATGTGCAAATAACCAAATTTTGACACATATTAATGTCAAATATAGTAATAACTTTTAAAAAAGGAAACATCCCATTTTTATATTACCATAGCCATGTTTTTATTATTTTATCCATCTTAATAACCTACTCTAAATAAACCTAATGATTTTGGTATATTATATAAACCTTATAATGGGATTCAATAACTTCTATAAATGAATATGATAAAGATTTAAAAAGTAGTCTCTATCTTACTAACTAGTTTTTGAGGGAATACAGTCTTCACTTAAAATTTAAGGGTTATTAATTTGCTATTGATATCTTCCTTAATATTTTATGTGATTTCATTAGAAGTTATTAAGAATAAAATAGGATCCTCTAAACATTATTCTTCACCAAATATATTTCTTTTCTTATTTAGTAAAAATAATTATTCTTCTGATTTCCATAACACTTGGTTACCATCTTGAGTAAATTAAATAGTTGTTACCCTTTTCAAATAACCATTATGTTTCTCCAACTTAAAATTTATACCAGGAACTCCATAATACACCATCTAAAGCCTTTGTGTGATAACCATTTTTTGAGCATCAATCTAATCTTCAAGTGAAGCCTACCCTTGTGCAACAATGGACATGTACATGGAAGGTAATGATAGTGCTTGTGAAATGGATGAAAATGATGAAGGGAATGAAACATAAATAACCACATTCCCTTGAATTGTTTAATATGAGAAATAGGGTGTGAAGTATGTAAGTATTTTTTCCTATTTTTGTATAGACAAAGGTTCCAATAACACTTGGAAAATTTGAAATTGTAACAAATTAATAAATTTGTGTGTTAACTTAAAAATCATGAGGTGTAGAAACACTTAGGATGACAGTGGCATTTATCATAGGTAAAGTCATGGGATTAGTAACCATGGTGTTGATGTGTGTTTTATGAACCTCAAGAGAATATTCTTAGGATACCTCTAACTTTTAGGACCAGCCAAAAGATTAACTCCAATGCATGAGTTATGGGGTATTAGTTTTATAAATAACCACGTGGAAGACTAACGATGAATGGAGTGATTGTTTACCTTAGATGGTTCAAATATGACATGTGTCTAAATTCTAATTGATATGGATATGTGAATATAACCTAAGGTGTACTTGGTCAAAAAGGTCAAAAAGGAGGGAAAGGTAGGGAATAAAATAAGGGGCTTTATGACTTAGACAAGGAATAAACCATTTCAATCCAACTTCCTCTCTCCTAGGATGATCTAATATTCAGTAAATATTACCTACTGAAAATGGCTATTAACATAGTCTAAAAACACATAATTAATTTTCATATAAAATAATTACAATACACTCAATAATCATAATCATATAAATGGTTAAAATTGGATTAGATAGAACATACCTACCTCTAACCAATAGTAAGTATGAAAAAATATCAATGACCATTTAGACTAACTATTTATTGAATTTGAATAATTTTAAAATAAGGAAACACATAGCCTATTATAGATTTATATTAAAATAATGTCAATTATTACTAAGACATAATTTTTTTTGTAAGAGAACACTTCAACACAAAAGTATTAAAAAAATCTTACTTGTATTAATTGAAAAATTATCCTCCCTTTGAAACGAAGGAAAAACATATTCTTACATCTTAGGATGGGGATTCCTCATCCTCTAATCTAAGTCTAATTTTATAGTGCATAAATTAGGAATATTTATCACCCCAACATCATACATCCAAAGGAACTCACGAGGTTGAGTATTCCATAGATAATAGTTAGTGATAATTTATGGGATAGAATATCCCCTTGTTAATTTTAGGATTGATGTTTGTTCAATCTAAGGACCAGGAAATATAACCTATTATTACTTTAAGAGTATAAATTGTTACCACATGAAGATTAAATTTTATCTGATAAATGCCCATACTTCTTATTAATTGATTGAAATTGATTACTAATTAATATTGCACTTGATCTTGCTAATTTCTAAAATAAGGGATAGTGTTTCAATTCTAAGATAAAAATAAAAAGGGGATAGCAAGGTAGGGTAGAAAAGGATGTTTCAAATCAATAAAATTATAATGCATGAGAATCTAAGCATGCCAAGTCATAGTTATATCATTGTCTCCTAAATTTGTTATTACACAAACATTTAAACACTCAGTGGGAAAGATTATAAGGGATACCAATATGAATATTATACTTGTAGGTCCTTAATATAATATAAACACTCCAAATATTTAAAATAATGAAACATAAATATTTTATAACTGAAATCAAATAAAGCATAGATTGTTCACAAGGAAACTGAAAAGAACATACAATGAATTATACGAGAAATTGCATAATCTAACTACCATATTAATCTCTATAAAATAAACATGAAATATCTCATATTTTATAAGCATGAAATCTAAACTAAATACATTGGACCACATTCAATGAGCGTAAGACAATGTCAAAACAAAATAAAAGGATTGTATTATAACTTTAACATAGTTTCATTACAGGGAAATGTCAACCATTCAAAGAGAACTTAGTTTAAAATATATAGAAAGGATGATATTCACTCTAAATTATCAAGAGATTCCCATCCTTGACCATGATGGCCACCCAAAGTTTTTACAACTACAAATATTTAAAAAAATAGAAGATTCCCTACTCCCTTTAAAATATGATAAGGATCTAGAGAAGAACCATCTCCTAAATACTTAGGCTATGCCTCCTTACAGGATAAAACTACTTCCAATAAATCAAATTCTCTATCCAACATGGTCATGTCAATGGGAGGCTCCTATAATATCACCTATCATTGGGCCAATAGTCATTAATGCACTTAGAGTGGGGCTTCAAGGGAAACCTTCACCTTTGACACTTGGATGATACTCATCATGGATTGGGTTGAGAGCTCTATAATCACCTATATTCTAGCATTATTAGACTTTTAAAACTTTCTCATCATTATTTGGTTTAAATGACCTAGGTGGCCCTTAAATTCTCCTCTATCTAGCAAGGTGACATTTTGATGGAATAACAATGTGATGTATATTTACTTGAAGTAAGGTAACATACATTTATTGAATTATTCTATATATTCCATGAAATACTATACTACTTACTGTAGGATGGATTACAAAGGGTTTTATCCAAGCATTAGTTAATAAATCCATGAAAATTCATAAAGGAATCAACAAATAAAGCCAACCTATTCTAATAGGGTTGCTAATGATAATGAAGAACAAATTGAAAGAAAACAATACCAATTACCTTACCAAATAAATTACACCACTGAAGAGTGGCTCCAAGCATGTTCTCCCCTTAATTTAATGCTCTTGTCCTTATCAATAATGGTTACTTTACTCCTCCATTGCCTCAAGAACACTATGCATAAACTAGGCTTAATAGAAGAAATATCTAATCTAGCCTATCAAATAAATCTTGTAAATACATAATAATTATTAGCATAAGAGGATTTGGAGACAATTTTTCATTACAAGTTTACAATAATTTAGCTTAAAAAATGGTGTTTTATGCCCTACTATTTATATATTTTGGAAATAATCTAAGATCAATCATGAGAATCCATATCAAGATTGAGATGTGTGGCCATGGATTAATCTAATATTTAGAATTATATCCATAAATGTCTTCATAATGATTTTGGAGGAAGGGGCATTAATTAGGAATGAGTGCCCATAATTAAGATATTTTATTTATTTATGGATTATGGATGCACCCCATAGATGATGTCACTAGGTGATGCAAATATTGGGAATCAATTTCCAATATAAAAATTATCAATAACCTCAATGGAAAATCTACTTAAGGTCTTTGATTTAAATTAATTAGCCTTAAATAATATTAATCAATATTTTTGTAATTCTTTGGAAATTGGCCCTCATTTAATCAAAATGGTTAGAAAATCATATTACTGGGTCATAATTTGACTCAGAAAGAATTGGAAGGTGATGTTAAATGCATTGGAACTGTATTTGCATTTAGGATGTTTTTAACACAAAATAATAAAGTTACATGATGTGTATTAAAAATTTAGAGTAAAAGAGTGATCTAGAGAATAAAAGGGTGAAATCATCATTTTGACTCAAAATCAATTGATCAAAGTTAGAAATCACATAAAATATATTTCTCTATTTAGGGATACATTAACCTAAATTATCACTTCTATATGACAAGCTCGAACCATTTAGTAGATTTTTAGTTATTTTAGCGTAAATTGTGCATTTGAGTGCAATTTGAGTAAGATTGACAATTTCAACACAAATAGTGTTAGGAATTGGACATCTACATTTTCCCCCTAATTGAGAAGGTGTAGTAAGATATTTAGGCAAAGCAATGTCTTTTTAAATAAAAGAGTTTTCAAGAAGAAAATGGAAATGACCCATGATGCCCCATTAAGAGGACATACTACAATGAAAGAGAAGGATGGACTCTCAAAAAGAGAGAGAAATTGAGAGATTAACCCATGGAATAGATCACATCCTGATGAGATAATGCTTGCATGCATGGTTACCATCAATGATCAAAATATAATTATAGGTACAATGTTCCCTAAGATAAAGGTAATGGGAAGCATTCAATCTAAACATATAAGTGACACACTTTGAATGAATACAATTTGAGAGTGTAAGATATGTGCTAATGACATTTATTAATCTTGAGATAAGTTGCACACTAAAATAGTGCCGTCATGGGTAGTAATGTGGAGATATTAGAATTAGAGGAAAAAGAGAACATGGTCTCCAAAAAGATGATAATAAAAAGTGCCCCAGTAGGGTATATTTGATCATGATAAGATAATATTTCCCTAATGAGGCTAATTTTGATCATTGGTAAAGAATAAATAATGTCTTGTCCTATAAGGTTGATTTATATTTTTTAATCAATTTAAATGTTGTGAACCATCATGGGCAAATTGGCAAGTAATTAGCTCAAGGATATAACCTAAAACATATATTAAATCAAGTGGACATAAACATAGATGTGATGGTGTAATGGCTTAAAAAATCCATAAAAACCTAGGCATACAAGAATACACAAAGTGATAAAAGAGATGAAAATAAAAATAAATATGGTTGAGCTAACCCGAGATACATCATGTATCCAAGTGTTGCCTACATAGTATAAATGGACCTTAAGCCAATATATCTCACCCAAAATTTGGGAGAGAATGAAATAAGGGATGATGAAAACTAACTAGTTGTTGATTACACTCATGATTAATGTGAAGAGATGCATGTTTATGCATAGAGTCAGGTGTTAAACCTATTGAGCCTAATTTATGCATAGTGATCTTGAGATCTATTCATCAGAGCTATGTTGACATTAAGACTTGAGTCTAGGGCACAAAGTTCTTGTTATTGCAAGAGAAATTAGGAATCATAAGTATGAATAGCTCATAATGACATTTCATTTCAAATGCATGGAGTTGGTTCAAATATGAATACCTATGACTAAGGATAATGGTAAAAAATGGCCAAAACCAAAGTTACAACTATTTAGATTTAAACAAAAAAAGCAAAGAAAAAGATAAACATAAACATAAATGATCCCAACTTAAAATCAAGATATTAATAATAAAGACTTAATTAGGAACCAAAATGTTTAAAAATGAAAAGCAAGAACATCTTAACAACATGAGATCTAGATATAAATAATCAAGATCCATGTGAATTTTTAATATGCTCTTGAAAAAAAAAAGAGAAGAGAAAAAAACATATAGGGAAACAAAATACCAAGGTGAGACAAGTAGTAATAAAAAAAATAGAAAAAGAGAAGAATTAAATTAAGATGCAAGAAAGCACAACAAAACACCAATGGAACTCAAATAAATATACAAAAATAACAACCCAGTTAGTGAAATTTAAACATAATTATTGATGCATGTGTAGTAGAGGCATTACTTTTGACCACAACATAATAATTAAAAAGAACACAAGAGTTTTTACCTATTAAAAGAGGAAAAATGACAAAATAAATGGGGGAAGAGAAGAAAAGGAAGGGGTTGGCCAATTTGACTCTAGATGTACAAGATAAGTGGATGCTACTTACATAGTTCCATGGATGCATGTTCCAACATGAACTTCAGGACAAATGTAGTTCTCCTAGGAAGTGGGATAGAAGACATGATGATGATCATAAATATATGATTTATAGAAGAAAAGTGGAGAAAAAAATCAATGAGATAAAAGAGAATGATCTTGTAATTGATAAGTTGGTGAGACGAAGGGGAATGATCTTGCAAAATGGCAAGCACATGGGACAAATTACTTGAAAGACAATAAGAATGTGAGGATTAGAATGTACAAAAGAGTAAGATAATGTTTTTTATTTTAAATATCATTTTCTAGTATTTTTTGGATTTTGGGATAAAATATGTACAAGGGAGAACTAACTAATCAAAGAGATGCTTTTCAAAGAGTAGAATTTTCAATAAATAGCTAAGCCAATTACAATGATAGTCATGGATATAAAAAATAGACTAAAGAACTAATTGAGAGCTCTAATAATAGCTAAATTTATCTTTAATAACACATAGATATAAACAATAGACTAAGGAACTAACTAAGATCTCTAATAACATCTAAATTTTATTGCAATAACACATGTTCACAAATAAGTGAGAGTGAGGGTCCTGAAAAGATAACAATGTTCACCAAAGAGAAATAAATGTGATATAGAATAGTGGGCAGTGTGAAATTAATTTGAAGAAAAATGCAGTAGGCAAACATCCTGAGCTAAAATGGTGTTCTTGTTCACTTTTCTATAGAAGAATCTATGGCATACTATCATGGATGAACTAATTAGTATAACTAGTGTCGAATATGTTCATAAAGCTGATGAGACATAATTAGGATCATAATTGGTCAAGGGATAAAAGTGTTTAGGTTACAACAAGACCAATACATAACAAAGAATAAGGTTATCAAAGAGAATAGTACAAATAATATGGTCTAATAGATGGATGGTCCAAGGTGGGATAAATAATGAGGTTCTTGAGGAAAATAGTCCAAAAGCTTTCACTATCTAGAGTCATGAAAGTAATAGGACTCATATGAGAGCAACTCAGGGTAATATAAAATGATAGGATGAAATTACTTCATCACAAGTTGCCCCAAGTAAGTGGTATTGTATATAATGGCTTGAATTTATTCATGCATAGAACCTCTTAAGGTGCACAATATTCATGGGCTCTATAATTTCTTCACCATTTAGTTTAGCCAGTTGATATGCCCTTGATCCATAGTTTGCTATGATAAAAAAAAGGTCTTAACTAACTAGGTTGAAACTTACCTTTTTTCTTACATTCAAAGTTTGTGTTCTTTTGGTTCTCTTTCAAGTCCAAATCACGAATCTCAAACTCTCAAGGGATAATGTGCTTGTTATAGCTTCTCCATTATTTATTATGATAGGCCTATAAGTTTTCTAGGGTAGCCAAATACTTGCCATCAAGAAGTTCTAGTTCTTTTAGCCTTGATATTTTGTAGTCCTCATCATCTTCAATATGATCTAGTGATACTTACAATAATGGTAACTCGATCTCAATTGAAATAATAGCTTTTATGTCATAGACAAGGGAGTATGGAGTGGCACTTATTGGGGTTCAATGACTAGTTTTGTAAGCTTACAGGGTAGGAAATATTTACAAGTGCCAATTACAACCAGTGTCATTGACAATCTTCTTTAAAATGGATAAAATGGTATTTTTTGATGCCTCAACTTATCTATTTCCTTGTGGGTTATATGGAGTTGATTTCTTGTGCTTTATGTTGAATTTTGCACAAAGATCTTTTATATCTTGGTTTACAAAATATCTACCATTATCAGATATAAGGTGAGTTGGGATGCCATATTAACAAATGATATGGTAATGGATGAATTTATCTATCTATTTTATGGTAACATAAATGAGAGGAATGGCCTCAATCCACTTAATAAAATACTCAGTAGCAGTTAGCCTATTCTTATGGCCATTTGAAGATGTTGGGTTTATTTTTTTGATGAGATTGAGGCCTCATGTTGAGAATGGCCATGGTGTTATGATCAATTGTAGTGGTAAAAAAGGTGTGTGTATCAAATTTCCATGCTATTGACAAAGAACATACTTCCTTACATAATTTCAAGCATCAATCTCCATTTTTAGCCAATAATATCTTGTTCTAAGGAGATGTTTTGTTAATACTATACCATTAGTGTGGGCCCCACACATTCCTTCATAAACCTCCCTCAGTGTTAGCTTGGATTCTCCTAAAGATAAATAATGAATAAGCATTCCATCATAGCCTTTGAGATAAAGCATGCTTCCAAGGAGGGTATAACATGATAAATGGCTAGGAATAGTTTTTTCTAATTATTAGATAGTATGATTGGAAAAATGTGATCATGGAAGTAGTTATAAAAATATTGGAACCATGGTAATTCAAGTGGGGGATTGGGACTAGCAATGGTGCATACCCTTTTTAAATCTGATATAATATGTCTAGACTGAATAATATTTTCAATTAGAAACTAATACTCTTTATCACTACCATCAATCTATATCATGGAACTAATCATTGCCATTGCATTAGCTGATCTATTACTGACCCTCAAAATTTGTTCAAATTGTAGAGATTTAAAATGACCTTTGAGATTATCAACAATTTGATTGTAAGGAACAATCTTGTCATCTCTAGTTTGATATTGATATTGGTCTGATTGATTATTAATTAACAATCACCATAAAATTTTAAGATCTAAATATCCCACTGTATAACAAGGTGAAGCCCTGTAATCAATGCCTCATACTCAACCATATTATTCATATAATGAAATTATATATGAAATGATTTGGGAATCAGATCCCCCTAGGGTGTAATCAACTATATGTTGGCTCTATATCCATGGGATGTAAAGGATCCATCAAAATATATATTCCATTATTTAGGTTCTTGTGATGTTTATTCTATTTCTATAATATAATCATCTAGAAAGTCAAATTTTAGCATTCAAGTATTTGTGATAGGGGCATATACAAGTTGATCAACAATAACCTACCCTTAACTTATTTCTAATTTTGATACTCAATGTTAAATTCACTTAGTATCATAACCCATTTATCCATGTGTCCTTGAAGAGCTACTTTAGACAATAAGAATTTGAGAGGGTCCACCTTAGCATTGACAATAGTTTTTTTTATTTAGCATATCATGTCATAATTTTTGGGTAGCAAACACCATAGATAAACATGCATTCTAAATATGTGTATAATTATGTTCATAAGCCACCAAAGTGTGGCTTAATTAATATACTACATGTTTTTATTGTGATCATGATGTTAGACTAAAAGTGCCCCTAATATATGCTCTATTGTTGATATGTAAAGAAGCAATAGTCATCTACGTGTTGGCGATTTCAATACTGGAGGATTGGCCAAGTATGTCTTGAGTTTTTCAAATTCTATCTAACAATATTCATTCCATTAAAACATGATCCCTTTCATCAAGAGATGGGAAAATGAGTGGCACTTATCTACTAATTAAGAAATGAACCTACATATAAATTAGATATTTCCTTGTAAGATTTGTAATTGTTTAAGATTGTTTGGTGGAGACATTTACAAAATGGTCTTGAACTTGGTAAGGTTGACTTTAATCCTTATTTTTTGATACAATAAAACCTATAAATCTTATTGAAGTGACTCCAAAGAAACATTTATGATGATTTAGGTAGACTTTATATTCATAAAGCTTCTCAAAGATTTTTTTATATAATGTCAGGTTGTCTAGATATTTTTCTTGATTTTTTTAGTATATCATCAACACAGTCCTCAACAATACCATACATCATGTCATGGAAGATGATAGTCATGGCATACTAATATGTGGATCTAGCATTCTTCAAGCCAAATGACATGACTTGGTAACTAAATATTCCCCATGAAGTGGTGAATTTAGTCTTGTGTTGATCTTGTTGGGCTATCTTGATTTGGTTGTATGTAGAAAATCCATCCATTAAGGATATCATCTCATACCTAGTAGTTGAGTTGACAATCTTATTGATGTTGGGTAAAATAAAATCATTTTTAGGGCATGCTTTATTGATATCTCTAAAATTAGTATAAATATGTATACCTAAGGTCTTGTTACTCATAAGGACTATGTTGGAAATCCATTTAGAGTAATCTAGTGGCCTAATGAAACGTGCTCCTAGAAAATTTTCTAGTTCTACTTTAACAAATAAGGCAATGCGTGGATGCATATTCTTCAATTTTTGATTGACTAATTTGGCATTGGGATGGATAACAAGGTGATGAATAAGCAAGTCTGGGTCTAAACTTGGCATGCCAGAGTATGCCCATAAAAATATGTCAATATAATCCCTTAGGAGGGATATAATTTGTTCATGTTCTACTTTAGTAAGGGAAGGTCTAAGATAATTGTTTTTGGGATCCTCATAGGTTCCCAAGTTCATTTCTATTGTGTTTTCCATTAAGAGTGTGGATCCATCTTCTAAAATTATAGGTAAGGTATGATTATGGTCATTTTTTGCTTCTAGATCTTCTTGTTATTCCTCCTAAAGTTCTGGATAGTTTGATGAATTGAAATCCACCATCTTAGGTACAGGCCAAGTAGAAAAAACCTCTAGAAACTCAAGAGTGAGATGCTCAAACATTTTTTATTTTGAAGAGATGCTTGTAATGCTTATATAACATGGGATATATGGACCTTCTACATCTTGAGGGGATAAGAAAACTTTCCCACCTAAGAGTGGTTGAAATAGGTTTTCACTTAAAGGCTTATCTTTTTCTTTACTTTTTCCCTAATCAACAATCACCTCAAAGAGGTTTTCATTTGAATATCTTGATGTTTCATTTTTATTATGACCAAGAAAATTTTCTTGATATCCAAAGTAGGTAGAAGGATATAATTACAAATCAAAACCTTTTTTTTGATATTTAATGGGCAATCCATCTCAAAGGCCCATGTATTATGTAATTGATTATTCATTTTAAAACTCATTAATCCATATGACTAAATTTTTCTAGTCCCAATCAATGATTTTAAGATGGCAAAGGCATATAGAATAATGAGATTTTACTTCAGGATGGGAAATTGATCCAAAACACATGGGTTTTGGTTGAAAGATATTTCAAGAACACAAAAATAACACAATTATCATAATAATGCTTTCTCTAAGAAGAGATGTTTTATTGCTCACAAGATTGTAGATACAAACATATGCTTATTTCTAGGAAGAGATGTTTGATCTCCTTCTTAGGATACATCTTTATTTATACTTATTTTTAAGGTAGGAGGAGGATGTGTAAGGTCACCAATCTCGAGGGAGATGAATTGGTTTGACTTAAAGGATTTAGAACAACATAGAATTTGAGAAATTACTATTTTTATAAACTTTCTATTTTTAGATAGCACTAATAAAATTAAAATTTTGGGCACTTCTATTGGGTTTTCAAGGGTCAAAAACCACTAAGCATAGCTCTATGCCATCTCATCACATTCTCCCCATTCTCAGTGGACATTGATGAGCTTGATTCATATATTTTTACTCTCATGGAGGAGTATCAGATTCTAGACCACCAATTGGGGTAGAACCATCTCTTGAATTATCACCTAAAGTGTTGCTTGGATCATTCCTCCCTCCTTCAGAAGAAATAGTCCCTATTGCATCAATATTGCTTATCAAGTGTGGTATTTATGTCTTGATTTGATTATCTATGAGCCACTCACCTTGGTGTCTAAGTTTGACCCTTTTGACCACTCAATAAAGTGGAATATAACACCATATTGTTGTCTTGACCTAGGTGTCTACAATTTGATCCTCCTTATTATATATATCAAGCTCATCAATGTCTAGTTATTTTTCTATGATTAAAGTGTCCAATAGAGGTGGATGATATAGTTTAAGGATATCCATGTTGAATATTAGATGCAGACCAAGGTAGGTTGGCAGATTCAACTTAAAATAGTTTTCTCCAATGTTTTTGGTGATGGTGTAGAGACCATATCGTAGAGGCTAATTTTTTTGTGTGGTCCTACGAGTCATTATTTTTTAATCTGAAACCAAACCTTACCACCTATAGAAAAATGATGTATAACCCTATGTTTATCATGGTGTTCATAATACTTCTGATTCATCTTCTTTAAGATGTCATGAACCTACTACTAGATGTGTTGGATTTGTTCAAATAACTCTGTTAATTTTGTTGCCTTGGATCTGCCATGAGGTGTGTATTTTATGATGGAGAATGGAATGGATACATCAATTGGTATCATGGGTTGGAAAATAAAGCATACATGAAATGGAATATGCTTGGTGGAGTTGTGCAAGGCCCAATTATTCCCATGTTATATGAAAAAAATCCCCTCATCCCATGTTCATGGATGTTTAGAGTGATACATCTGAAGCATGTGAACAATCAGGTAGTTCACCACTTCTATGTAACCATCAATGTGTGGATGGAAGGACATGGAATTCATCACCTTGGCATCCATCATCTTCCATAGAGTGGACTAGAAGCTACTTAGAAACCTGCTATCTCTATCTAAAATAATGGACTTGGGAGACCGAAATAGAGCCATATATGACTAAAATATAGTTGAGAAGTTTCCTTAGCAAATATATTTTTCTTACAAGCAATCATGATATCCATTTTTTTAAAATGATAAACTATAACAAGAATATAGTCCTTTACATGTTTTGAAGTGGGAAAACCTAAGAGAAAATTCATTGAGATAGATTCCTAAAGCCTGTTTGGTTTTGGTAATGGTATGTACAATCCTTGCTTCTTATTTGCTAGCTTGCCTATCACACATGGGGTATAATATTTGAGGTACCTTTCCACATCCTTCCACATATGGGGCTAGTAGAAGTTCTTTTAAATAACTACCAATGTCTTCTCTACACCAAAGTACCTAGTTGTCTTACTAAAATGTGCTTCCCATATCATATTATATTGCTCTATAGCTAGAACATAGATGTGCCCAATGTGACAAAGGACATTATCATGAAAATATAAATTAGAGACATGTTTACCTTATTAAATCACCTAATATGTATCATCAAAGGTATGTTATTCATCATATAGAGTACCCTAGGTGACAGTCTCATGTCCACACAGATCAAGAAGGATTATGAGTGCAATAATTGGTGGGTAACTCAAATAATCTATGGTAGTATTCGAGCTCCCCTTTTTGTGTTTGATTACCAAATGGAATTACTATATATATATTCCCCAATTTTTGTGCCTCTCATTTCATAATTTACTTTACATCTAGATGAACTCCAATGATTTGTGGTCAATGTAGATGACCGTCTCTTTCCCCAAGATGTGATGTTTTCATTGTTTGTAGGATTGCATAATGCCATAGAGCTCCTTATCATATTTTAGGTATTTCCTAAATGTATCATTGAAAGTTTCACTATGATATGCAATAAGATGTCCATGTTTCATGATGATATCTCCCATAACATATTCAGATGCATCTATCATCAACTCAAAAGGTTGATACAAGTTTGGCAAGGCAAAAATAGGAGTTAAATAGAATCTATTCTTCAAATTATCAAATGTTATTTATTATATTTTTCCCCACTAAAATGCATATTTATCTCCTCCTTTAGTCACTTGGTATAGTGGTCAAACAACATGTGAGAATCCAAGAACAAACCTATGATGAAAAATTTCAAGACCCAATAAGCTATGAAGTTATATGAGGGTCCTTGGTGTAGGCCATTCTTGAATAACCTAAATCTTCTCTGGGTCAAAATGGACCCCTTCTTCATCCACAACGTACCCTAAGTACTAAATTTTTTTCATCTTGAATGTGCACTTGTCAAGATTTGTATATAAATTATGCTTCTAAAGAGCTTGAAGCACTTTACATACATGTTGCAGATGTTCCTTCCATGTTCTACTATAAATGAGTATGTCATCTAGGTAGACAACTATGAATGAGTTGGTGAAGGGTCATAGGATGTCATCCATCATCCTCATGAAGGTTATAGGTGCATTAGTCAAGCCAAAAGGCATAACAAACCATTCGAAGAGACCCTCCTTATATTTGAATGTAATCTTTTAGACATCGATGGGATCAATAAGAATTTGGTGATAGCCATACTTAAGATCAATTTTGGTGAATAAATTGACACCACAAAGTTTGTCTAGTAGATCATCAATCCTGGGGAAGGGGTAGCAATTATTCATAGTGATTTTATTTAGTGTTTGATAGTAAATGAAAAGTTTCCATGTTCCATCCTTCTTTAGTACTAGGATAATTGGGATTTCAAAGGGTGAAGATCTTGGCCTAATGTGACCATTTTGGATCAATTCTTGAGTTTACCTTTTTATGTCATCATTCTCTAGAACTTATCTATGATACATAGAATTATTAGGTAAAGGTGATCCTAAAACCAAATAGATATAATGTTTTACCTAAAATTGAAGTGGAAATCTTATGGGTGACTTGAATAAGTCATCATATTCTCCCATGATTTGACCCATCTACTTCTATTGTTATGTTAATTGTGTTGTCAGGGATGTGACATCAGCCTTCGTGCATCTTTATGGATTGACCACCATAAGAATGAATTACTTTATTCTCTCCACCAATTTATTACATTTCTTGGCACTAATCAAGGAGATAGATGTGGGAGGTGGTACATCTAGTACCATATAACACTGCATTCTAAGAGTGAGAGTGATCCTTTGATTTCTTAATTCATTGATGCCATGCTGATCACACATGAATGGATAACAAAGGATTAAATTGCAAACATCAAGATTGACCACATCACATAAGACCTAATCTTGGAAAGGTTTTATTGCATAGGAAAGAAGACACTAGTGGGTGACACAAAGGTCTCTCCCTAGGCTCAACCATCTAATATTGTATGGCTTTAGGTGAGGATTCAAGGATATATTTAGACTTTTCACAACACTAGTAGAGATTAAATTCTTTTGACTCCCACTATCAAGAATGAAATGTAGAGGCTTACCTTTCACCCATAATTTAGAGTGAAATAACCTTTCCTTGTTATCTATCCTTTCCTCACAAGTCTATGATGAAGCAATGATGGTATTAGGCCCAGCATCTACAATCTATTCTTCATCCTCTTCAACTATAGGGTGTGTATGAGGTAGAGAAGTAGATGTCAAGGATTGTGACTCAAAAAGTAGGGACTTGATGACTCAACATTCTTCTTTGGAGTGAGTTCTAGTTTCGTGGTAATCATACCATTTCCTAGTCTTCCCATTTTAGGGTTTCTTATCATAGAAATCCTTTTAATTCCAATTTTGGCCTCATGTTTGACCTTCTTTATCACTTTTCCATTTTGAAGGATGACTCTTCATATTATTTCTTTCATGCTTTTGCTCAATCTTCACCATGAACTTGTATGCCTCAATGATAATTTCCAAATTGAAGAGTTCCATTTCCACCTATATATAGCATTATATTCCACCATGATATTTGAGAGCCTTGTATTCGTCACTTTCCTAGATGCCTAATCTCATGGATAAACAATGAAAAATGTTAGCATAATCTTAAACAGACTATTCCTTACCTTGGCAAAGTTGTACCACTGTATGTACATATCATCATATGATCCAATGGGGTAGTATTCTTCCTTTAGAGCTTTCATGAAATCATCATAGGTAGATTATGCCTCAAGGCCAATGTCATCCATACTTAACCTCTCCTTGTACACTTCTCATCAATTTTTTATGGGATCCTATAAGTTCTACCACCAATTGGGTTAGAACCATTTCCCTAATTATCCTCTAAAGTATTACCTAGATTAGAAGTTCTAATGGTAAAAATATGGTGTTCTACTTTAGGAAAGGAAACACCACTAGAATAGGTTCTTACTTCAAGATAGAAATATCCAATATTGGGATAGGTTCATGCTTTTAGGATGGGAAGTTCCAATAGTTAATGTTAGAATGGCACTATAATCAAATAGGACAGTGTTATAAATATCACCAAAAAGGATATAATGGGATGTTTTATCTCTATTAGGAGTTTTATTTCTAGTCAACTTAACATAATCACTATCAAAAGGTATGTGGTCACCCCTAGGTGGTATAAATCTGAGACCATGATTCAAATTAGGTACTCTAGCTGATAAGGGTTCCCTGATTCCTTGTGCACATGGGCCAAGACCTTTTCATATATAATCAAGATAATCCATGATCTAATTAGGGATTTGATACTTTAGATTTTGAAAGTAATCAACAAGACCTTTAGAATATAACTAGTCTCCCTTGGTAAAAGCCTCTTGATCTTTCTTTGATGCAATAGTAGGTACAAAAACCATAGGGGGATTTTATTGTTTCTTCTTTGATTTCTAAATCATGTTAGGTCCAATAGGATTATTTGAAGGTTTAGGCTTACCAAATGTTTTTGTAGTTCTAGGAAGCTTTGCAACATGGAAGGCATCATTAAGATTGTACATGGAAATTCCCACATCTTTAATAAAAACCTACTTTGTAAGAGCTATGTGAAATGGATCAATAGAAGTGGAAGCTAGATCACTAGGGTTGATATAATTGGATGGAGGTGGTTATGAAACTATAGCCTTGTACTTATTTATAATGAATTTAGAACCTAGATAATAGTTATAATTATGGAACTAAGGCTCAAGATGTTTGCAATACTCATAAGGTTATTGATTTATGATAATAGTAACCTCAATCCCATCATGGGGAAACTTAAGGCACTAATATAGGGTGGAGGGAATGGCCTATACTTCATGGATCTAAGGATGATCAATACATATGTTATAAATTAATTCAATGTCCATAATATAAAGTAATGTATGTTGTGAAATGGACCCAAAAATAATTAATAACTAAATACTACTAGTAGACTCCCTTTTGGAATTGTCGTAAGCCTTGATGGTGATCATCTCTGGCTGAATGTCTTTTGCAGTGTAGCCTAATATTTACACTAGCTTAAGATATATGATGTTCAATCATGAACCATTTTCTATAAGAACCCACTTGATCTTATGATTTTCAATGATTAATTCAATGTACAGTGGGTTATTATGGCTTGGTCTAAGTGTAGACATGTCTTTTAAACCAAATGTTACTTGATGAAATGAAGACAAATATCCCAAAAGGTTCTCGAACAACTTAGGATTTATATAATTGGGAATAATGGATTGTTACAAAATATTGTTTAGTATAGTTCTATGGACTTTAGATGTCTATAAGAGATCTAGAATGGAAATATGTGTAGGGGTTTGCCCAATTGGTCTCATTAAATATAAGGATTATCAACATTGGGATGAGATGGATTAGCTTTGGATAGGATAGTAGTCAGCTTTATATTTATTGGCATAATGTTCACATTGGGTTCCATGGAAGAAGTAGGAAAAGGGTCTTGGAGAGTAACTCACAAGTGTCTAGTTATGACTATGTCACCTAGAGGTGGCAGAGAACTAATATAATTAGAAGATGAAGGCGAGAGGCCTTGGAGGGTAACTTGTGGGCATCTAGTTGCATTTCTACAATTT
Source organism: Torreya grandis (assembly GCA_037957365.1). Classification (NCBI taxonomy): domain Eukaryota; kingdom Viridiplantae; phylum Streptophyta; class Pinopsida; order Cupressales; family Taxaceae; genus Torreya; species Torreya grandis. Next base: position 540,816 of record JARHVA010007462.1, read on the forward strand.
TGAGTCAGAAAGGAAGGATCCATTATAACTATAAGAAGGGCATTATTAAAAAATAGTAACCCATGAAAATGGAATTGAAACATAATTGTGTGAACTTGATGTGGTATTACTAGAGAGGGGGTGTTGACCCTATAATGATGGGTCATGTACTATGAGGAACATGATATGGTTCATATGGTTTGATAGTAATAGTGGCAATGTGGGTTGTATAAATGCATCCCATAGTGTTGTTATAGTTGTAAGGTATGTTGTTGTAACCCAAAGTGTTAGTATGGGTGTTATGTTCATGATTATGCTCATCCAAATTATGATTTTGAACCTAATTCTAGTTTTGATTCTACCTCTATCCTTGGTTTTATCCTTGGTTTTGGTTATTCCTTGGTGTTAATTGATTATGCCAAGGAAAAGGGTCCTTGTAGATTCCCATATCCTGATTTGTGTCCTAATTAGGGGCTAGTTTAATCTATACTTCACCACTCTCAATGAGATATTCAATAATGTGTTGTAATTGGATTCAATAATAATCAATGTGACCAACAACATAATGAAAGTTACACTATTAATTATTTTTATACCAATATAGTTTTGATTGATCTTGAGGAAATGGCCGTAGTATTGTCCATTTAATTAGGTTAGCTACTACGAGCTTTTGAAACACTATTCCGATTGGTTCTCACAATTTGCTAAAGACCTTGAAACTGTCATGGTTTGTTCTTCATGGAGGTTGTCTCTATAAATTAGGTCATGGGCTAGGGGGAGATAATTTTACATATAGGACCAATAGAGCCTATACCATTTGTATGTGCCTTGTTTTAGTCACCCCATTTCCAACCATGTTCTTGTTCTTGTAAAATCCTTTAAGCTTATCTTGTATAACTATCTGACTAGAAGATGGGGTCTAATTTGATGTTTGACCCTACACAAAAATATTGACAAGTCCCTTGGCAATAAGAGCCTTCTCAATCTATACACCCTTATCTATGATCTCCTCAAATGAATTATCATAAGCTAATAATAGATTGTGCATGACCTCAAAATGTAAGTTCTATGAAAATATATTTGCAAAATATTTGTCTAGAAAATTATGTTGAAAGCAACCTTCTAATGTTCTCCACCTTTATAGATATGTGAATTTTTTTTTCCATCTCATTATTTGGATTTTCACAAGTCAACAATAGTCAATTCATGATCTATGTTATACAAAAATGGTTGATGAATTGTTTAGATAAGTCATTCTAAGCTGTAACTAATCGCTTGGGCAACTTAAGTAGCTAGTCTAAAACTTGCCCTACTAAACTTTGTAGGAAAAATCAAATCAAGTACATGCTACTGTAAGAAACCTCTTGGCATAATAGAAAAAATGCCTAAATGTGTTCATGTGGGTCCCCCTTTCCTTTGTATTTATCAAATTTTGATTCTTAAAATGATACAGAAAGGGAACTTGGATAATAGATAGATTAAATAGATATGGGTATATCTCATCGAACATGTATTACTTAACTCATTGATTCATCTTCAATCATGTCACAATATCTTTCATAGAGTTATACTCTTAAATGTTTGGTGAATTCATGAGTGGAAGATAATGTTATTGGGGTGGTATGTCCCCTATTATTTTTTTGGGGTGGTATGTGCCCCTATTTTTGTATGTATTTGGTATGGATGTACACCCTATGATCCTTTACTTATTTTTGGTTCACTCCTTGAGTTGAGTAGGTAAGTAGTTGATTCTTAGGAATCTCTTGCCTTGAATCAACTATATTCCATTGGTTTTGGGGATTTCTTTGTTTATTCACCATTAAACATTTTGGTTTAGATGAACTATCCAAATTATCTTGAGGGATCTCCTCAATTTAAACTAAATGTTTGGGTCTCTATGTTTGTAAAGTGACAAAAGGTTCTTGATGATTAGATAATGTGTGTTTCATGTCTAGAAAAACATTTTACACAACCTCTTGTCTTGCTCTATTATTTTGAGACACTTTGATCAGTTTTTAAGTTCTCAATTAATGTTTGTTTTATAGGTTTAATCACATTTCCTTTTTCCTTGGAAGCATCATTATAGATTGAAGTAGCAACTAGAGAGTCAGTTAAATCTATGATAAGCTAATCGACATACTATTGACTTATTTTCTTAATCTTGTTGACAAGATCTTAATCAATTGGCTTTGACTCTATAAGTATTTACCTACCTTTGTTAGAGGAAGAAAGTATGTTTGATTATGTAGTGTTTTCAAAAACCTACTCTTGTTTTTGTTCTCCTTCCCTAACTAAGGTGTGCAATTACTCTGTAGGAAAATCTGAGGGTAGTCTAGCATTATATTCTATCAACCGAAGGAGTGATTCATCTTGGTTCTCCTGATATTCAATATACTCCCCCTTAGATCTTATAGTTGTAAGAATGTCCTCAAAGACAATGGAATTGTTTTGACCATCAAAAAATGCTCATCCTCATAAATAGGGTTGTAAGGGACCCCATTAGGAGTGAACCTTTGAGTCATTTCTAGAAAGGGTTTCTATATACATTTGAGTAGATTTGGATCAATGTTTTGTAAATTTTTTAAACAAGGTAGGGATTTTGATCCTTCTTCTAAACAGATGACTAAGGCACCAATGAGACTATAAAAGGAGGGTGGTTAGAACCACACACAATTAGAATAATGTGTTCATGAATTTACTCAACCTTGGGTAGGGTTAAAATAGTATAAATTAGAAGAGGGTATGATAACTCAAAAATCTAAGGTGAAAATTAGTATACCAAAGCCTATATTTTTATGATACGTCAATATAATAAAAGATAGTTAAAATTTGATGAGTTTTTACTATAAAATTAGAAGAAATCCCTTTGGATTAGGAAGGAGATAATGCGAACCAAGAAAATCAAGAAGTGAAAACATGCAATAATTCCTAAGTATGAAAATATAACCAAATGGGAGGCACAACATCACCACATGATAATAGGAATGGTGGTATAAAATATGTTCTAAGACTCAAAAGTGTGAACAATACACAAGATGACTTTAATCCACTAATGATAATAATGTGATAATGAGTCTATAAATGACCTTTAATCTAAATTGGAAATTGAACCCAAGTTTCATTAAGTTAAGTGCAAATAGCGAACCTAATTTAATACATCAACTTTATGAACTTATAAAAGTGCAATTTCAAATTTAAACTATCAATATAATACTTAAAGATAATTTGGAAATTGGTTAGACTCAAATGGGTAGCATAATTACACCAATCAATGAAAAGACATAATGTTTAAGATGATAAATTTGAATAAGAAAAAGATAGATTTTCACTTGAATAACATAATGCCTCCTTGTTCAAGAAATTATGGATAATGTGTTTGGTTATGATTTTTGTTAACAAGAAATTTTTGACACAAATCAATACCATGTACTGTAAGACCAAAAAGATAAGTACTATTAAGTAATCATCCTAAGCCTTAAATTGACAAGGTTGTATGATATTATTGAAGTCTATCTTTATATGTACACTTGAGAGGAAATTAAGTGTTCATCCAAAATAAAAGTGCATTATATAGTAGGGTTTTTACACCCCCTTCTCTCAAGTGAAAATACGATGACATGGACCTTGAGGCACACCTTGCATCAATAATATTTCTATGACAAGTGGGTTTTGTCTAAAAATCTATAATTTTTGACCATCTAAATGGATCTCATATGTACCAACTTTCATGTTAACACACAAGAGAAGCAACACATCAATTGGGTCTATGTTAAATGGTTTGTTGTGAAAATGTCTAGTCTTTTTCATAACTACTACATTTGTCACATGCTTAGTGTATTGTGATATCCAAAATGATCATATGTCCTAGGATTACCCTTCTATTAATGGATATGGTTTAACTATTCAAACCGCAATCCTAGTGGGGTGATCTCAATTTGTATACCCCCCCCCCCCCCCTAAAGAGGGGTTAAATATGATGCCAGGAGATGAAACCTCAAGTCAAAGCTTCCCTATAAAACTTATCAAAGGTAATGAATTCCCCCTCAAAATAAAAAATGTATGAAATGAAAAAAACTAAGTAAAAAGGCTTTAGATCACCCAAGCCATGTAGGTCTTGGGGAGAGCCTTAATAAAATAATTTGTATGCCTTTGGACTAAGGAAAAATTTGAAATGAAAAAGGTTCTTTTGATCTCACAAGTTCCCTATAAGGGATGGGGGGAGAGCAGACACACACAAATTCTTTTTGTCTCAAACATTTCTAATAAAACAAGCAATAATAAATGACTTATTCAAAACAAAAATTTGAAGTGAGTTTGGTTTTAAAACATATAATTGAAGTGTTTGGTGATGTTATTTGGCCCCTTGCCTTATGTTGCAAAAAAATTAAGGAAAAAATACAAAATGTTTAATATAAACAAGCAACTTTCCCTTTAAAGCACTAAATGGAAAGGTTTCTAATTATTTTAAGTGCCAAAAGGAGGTTAAAAATACTTAAATAAGATCAAATTTTCACTTTCCTCTTTGGTCCTACATGAAAATTTTGATATTCTTGTTTATCTTTAATGCACTTTTGAAAATAAGACAAACACCTTTGGTTTAAGCACTCTTGGGTTTGTGTATTTTAGAAAACATAGTGACTACCAATAATCACTGTTGACTACCACCGATTCCTAATGACCATCATCAATCAATTTCCAACCATTATAGATTTAAATCAACCATTGATGGTCACCTATGAACCCTTAGGCAACAATTTTATGCTTCAAAAATGATGTTAGGATAAAATCTGTAGAAGTTAGGCTTTTGGATCAAAGATATATTCAGAATAGAGACTTTAAAAACCCATTTTTTTCAGAAATAAACTTGATAAAATTCTCAAAATGAATTTTTTTAAATATATTTCCCTTGTAACCCACATGGGAGTGGATATCCCTAACTGTTGGTAGTCACTAAAAACCATCAACGACCACTGTGTAACCCGTGAGTGCATAGAAACATAGGAAAACAAGTATAAAAATGTTGGTAAAGGATAGTTTAATAAATAAAATGGAAATTTAGAATTTCCATAGTTTCTTCCTTACTAAAATGTAATTCATGTGTCCACCAAGCATGCCAAGATGTAGTATGGATTATAAAGGTTTTTAGTCAAGCATTATTCAATAAATTCATGAAAATGAATAAATAACTCAACAAACAAATACAACCTATTCCAATAGGGTTTGCTAATCATAATAAATAAAAAATTGAAATAAATCAATACCAATTACCTTCCCAAATTTATTCCACCACCCAAGAACAGCTCCAAACATGTTCTCCCCTTGATATAATGCTCTTGTCTTTGTCAACACTGGCTACTTTTCTCCTGCATTACCTCAAGAACACTATGCATAACCTAGGCTTAATAGAATAAATCTCTAATCTATTCTATCAATTTAAACTTGAAAATAAAGCACAATGATCAACACAAAATGATGTGGAAATAATTTTGCATTATAAGTTTACAATAATTTAGCGAAAGAAAATAGTGTTTTATGCCCTCTTATTTATAGATTTTGGAAATAGTCTAAGATAAACCATGACCATCCATCTCAATATTGTGATGTGTGGCCATGTATTAATCTAGTATTTGGAATTAAATCCATAAATAGCCTCATAATTATTTGGGAGGAAGGGGTGTCAATTTAGCATGGGTGCCCATAATTCAAATATTTTATGCATTTATGGCTTATGGATGACACCCCATAGATGATGTCACTAGGTGATGTAGATATTGGGAATTAATTTTCAATATTTAAATAAAAATTAATAACCTCCATGAAAAATCCACTTAATTCTTGATTTGAATTAAATAGCCTTAAATAAGATTAATCAATATTTGTGTAATTCTTTGGAAATTGGCCCTTAATTAATCAAAATGGTAATAAAATCATATTACTAGGACATAATTTGGTTTGGAAATAATTGTAAGGTTATTTTAGATGAATTGGAGCTATATTCCCATTGACGATGTTGCCAACACAAAATAAAAAAGGTACATCATGTGTACTAATGAATTAGAAGAAAAGAGTGATCCAGAGCACAAAAAGGCAAAATTGTCATTTTTAATTTGAAATGAATTGATCAAAGTTAGGAATCACATAAAAATAATTGCTCCATTTAGGGATACATTATCCTAAATCATCACTTATATATAATAAGCTCAAACCATTTAGTGCTTTTTTAGTGATTTTGGCCTAAATTGTGCATTTGAGTGTAATTCACATAAGATTGACAATTTCAACACAAATCATGTTATGAATTGGATGTATACACTTAAATTTACTCTTTAATTGAGCTTCTCCTACTCCTAACATAGGTTTGATATAATTTTAGGTTAAACAGGCATGAGTTTCAAATCTAGGAACATGCCCTTGTTAATAATCATAACAAGCCTTCTACCTTATTTTCCATGTGAGTGATACTTCTTAAGTATGACTACACTCATTATAGGTGCTTCCTTCTCATTTTAAATGTTCTAAATACTTCCTTGAGAGACATGAAGAGCTACAAGAGGGCCTATTTGACCTGGCCAATTGATTTTATAGGAAAGGTTTTCTTCACCTATGCCTTGAGCACTTGAACCTAATCCTTCATATCCTCCATAAACTTCTTAGACATGTCATGAGTGGTTCATAACATAGATATTGGATCCTCAACCATCTTCTCATATCCGCTATATGTTCTTATGCTTATGAGGGAAAATATATCATGCTTAGTTTCCCACACCACTAAGTCTCCTCCTTAAGTGAATTTATATTTGAGGATCCTCTTCATGTTCTTAGAGTCCCTATAAAACTCCCATTTGATGTCTAGATCACCTTGCAAGATCATCTTGGGTCCCTATGCTCTTTTGGTAACGCTAAAGGTAAAAGAGGGTGAATGTGGAATGGTAGAGATAGAGGTGGAAGGAGGAAGCATGGGAAGAAGAGGAATGGATGAAGTGGAGGGAATGAATGAAGATAATAATAGAGGACGAGTCATGGGGGTGAAAGGGGGAAGGAAAAATAGGGAAACCCATGGGAACCCATGGGCATGCCATTAGATTTGGGTTAAGTTGACCTATGGGCTCATTATCACCAAGGAGAGGAGTATTCAAAAGGAATGATAATTTTTTTTGGTTAAATCTAAATCCTTGACCACCCAAGACAATGGAAAATGAAGACTTATGAAGGATAAGGGGAACAATATGGGATTGAGTAGTATGAGTCACCTTTAGCTTATTTTTGGGCCTCTTAACTAGTTTAAATTGAACCATATTAGTAGAAGGAAATGTGTTGGATGTGGTGATAGGTGTTGACTAGGGAGTATATATGGTGATTGTAGGTGCCATTAAGGTGGTTGGAGTCAATATAACTACACACATGGGTAGTCTTGTTATGAGGGGTGCCATTGGAATTATTGAAGTGGGAACACTTGTAAGTGGTTAAACTTATAGAAGGATCAAATGATGTGCCAAAGTCCAAAAACTAGAGGATCCTAGAGACTAGAGCCAATATAAAGGGATCCCTATAGGTGGAATGGGATGAGATGAGGGAAAATGGGGTGTATGGATGTTATACATGGCTAAATCTAGAGGTACTTGAGTGAATTATGGGAGGGTTGGAATAGGAAATAGGGGAAGCACAATTGGAGTAGCCTGATAGGGATATGGAAACCAATGATTGATCCACTAGGATGTTGAGGAAAAGAGGTGGTAGAAGAAAGAATATCCATAGCTGCTTGTTACTAGTCATCTTTTAGGATTGACTCAAGGTTGATATCGATGTCAAATTATAGTACCTACATAGCCTAGAGTTGAGTAACCTAAATTATTAGAGGTGGAGGATATTATGACACTCGAGGTGGTAGAGCTATAGTAGAGATTGGAGGAGGTGAAAATCATGAAGGAGAGGGAGCAAGGACCCCTTAGATAATATTCTTTAATATTTGGGGAATAGTTATAGGGTTGTTATGGGTAGATGGCTCAACATGGACCTGCTTATCTTCTTATTCACCTTAAGTGTGATGATAAGATCCATGTCATAAGTTGGTTTTAGGTGTATCTCATTATCAAGCTGAGTCACATGGTTATAAGATATATTAAGATGAGTTTTATAATTCATCACATGAGCCCTGATGACCTCATGAGGGTCCCACTCCTGGTGATCCATTTCACTAAGGGCATAAGAATCCATACCTACATTGATTTTATGTAATGGGGGTAAAGTATTATATATGTGTTGGTAGATGGATATGGGGAAGGATGGGAAATCCTTTTAATAATAGATAAAGTAGTGGATGAACACATTGTCCACCAATTGACTAGTTATCTCTTACTCAGCTAGTTAGTCTATGACCTAATAAGGTAGGTGGAGGGGGAACTATGAATGCATGTGACTCAGATGATGGTGTCATCCCTATAGTACCATTAATCACTAATGGGTTAGCGGGACTATATAATTTAATTTGAGAGCTGAGGCATGGATGCCTCATTGATATCCATGTAGAATATCAGGCATAATGACTCACAAATTTATTAATGTGATTTCATTAGTATTGGACATATAGTTTGTAGAAAACTACATGAACTAAAATTCCCATAATATTCCTTGGTGGAAATTTAGATTATTTTAACATAATGGTGGCATAGATGGCATCCACCATGTAACTCAACATATAGAAATTACCTCCAATCTATGCCTTTGATACTACTCAGATGAGGTTAAAATTAATTATGATCCATAAGTATAGGACTTCCTCCCATTTGAGGATTATGCTTAGTAAGGTTACCCAAAAGAGATTGACATGTGTGGTTTTATTGTATATACACATAAGGGTTAGTAGAAGCATCATAATTCAAACCCCCTTCTTGAAGAGGTGGATAGGGTAGGCATTGATGTCTTCCTTATCAACCCATCACTCTCAGTTGATGAACTAATCCTTTAGGACCTCATATATGTTATGAGAATTGGTACAATCATCCACTATGTTAGCATCATAGCTATAGATGTATTCTAAGAGGTTGTAATGCTACTTAAAATCAGCTCATGATATGTTTGTGAATAGGGTTTCTAAATTGATGGAATAAAGCAATTTGTACCTATCTTAGAGAACACACATTTAAGTTTGTATTAAGCTAAAAAATATTTTTGTACAATGGAATATATTATCATTAGTTGTGACCCTATGTAATAATTACTTTCCCAAAATAATGAGATTGTTAAGGTACTTTATTTCATCATCATCACCTAAGGTGGGTGTTTTCATGTCTTCAATTTACTTGAAAACTTTGTTGTAATGGTCAAAAGACACTAGGTTGGGAGAGAAGGTGATGTCCTTTTATTTGGACTCTAGATTTGGATTGAAAGATAAAGTGTCTATTTATATGGGTTGGGAATAACCAATATCAGGGGTGAGTAGAAACACATAAAGCATGAAGAAACATTGCATAAAAGGATCTGAGGGAATTGAGAGTAGTAACGTTATGATTGATTGATATAAGGACCTATAAGGATCCTAAAATATCCTATTTATTAATGGCCTTTGGTGGCTCACCCAATATGATCTCAAATTTGAGTGGGTGGTATAATCCACTCATTCAGTTCCTAATCTATCATTAACTCAAAATTTTCAAATATATGCTCCTCACTTAGATTTGGTGGATATGATGAGACATTTTTAATTATCTAATACAAGCCCAACTTATTATTTATTAAATATGATATGCATGGTAGGCCCATAGTTACCTTTCCTATATAGAACCTTGGGTATCTCTAGGTTTCACTATGTGTCTATCACTAATTATTCTTACCTATAATGGATGCCACCTAAGTGTAGTTGGGCACCAAACTCTTACTATTTCAAGTGTTGAGTTTGGATATTTGGAGTAATCAGGTGATATGTTTCATCCTATAATTGGCTTATGAATCTGACTATACCTCATATAACCATCTCAGGGTGTCTTGTGCCTTTTCTGCTAGCTTGTATAGATGTGACATGTTGTGTTGTCCAATAGGTTAGGATTGCCTTAGATATGGTATATATGATAGGTTTGGGAGACTAAAGCCTCTAACAAGATCAATATGACACTTCATCATTTGATTAGTCTCTCTTGATCCCTGATAGTTCTAGGATACTGACATACTTACATGATCTATATGGTTTTTCCTCATTTGATTAGGTTCTCCTAGGCTTTAAAATATCTAATAGGTCCAAGATATTAACACTTTTGACATGATCCACATGGTACTTTCTCTTTAGTTGGGATTTCCTGGGATCTAAAATATTAGACAAGTCTAGGAGACTAACACATCTAACAATTTCCACATGGAGAGTCCTCATTTGATTAAACTCTCCTAGGCTCTAACATCTCTAAAAAGATTAGGAGACTGACACATATGATAGGTTCCACACAATTCTTACTCATTCATCAAGATTTTATATGAGATTTCACAAAAAAAATTACCATGTCAATAGAAAGCCACATAATCAATTAAAATCTCACATGTTTTCCATCAAAGTTTTATGAAACACTGATTAAGACTTTAGGTGATTGATACTCTGAGAAAACCCAATGTGAGTTCAAATTTGTGAATAAAATAGAACAATAAAATATTCTAAGTGTGAAAACCCTTTTATTCTATAGAACATAAGAAGAAGTAGACTATGCTTAGACTTATAAGACTATAAGGATATTTAATAAGAGAGCAACTCACCATTACAAATATTGTTAAACACTTGGTATACTAAGGAAGAATAGAGGTTTGAGGATTATCAAAGTCCAAGAATGACTGGAAATGGAGAGAAACTCTATGAAATTTGAGTTGATCATTTTTAGAGGGGTCCCCAACTTCTTCATAGGAGTGGGGTGTGTTGGCCACATCAAATGATGACTTTGTGGGAAAATATTATCCCAACATTTAGAACCTAGAATATGATCATCCAATATTGAACATATATATAAGCAAGCCAATTTTCATCTAATACAATTTTATTATGAAAATAGCTAAAGTTTATTTCAACAAGTAACATATTGGGTTCTAACTCCTTTCGAGACCATTTTGTTCATTAGTGTAGGATTTCCCCTTTTTATGATGGTTACTTAAGCAAGATTGGGTATGTCTAGGGTATTGAAGGAATTCTGAGGGGGGATGTATTTCACATAATTTTGGCTAAGGAAGAAAGGCTTGATCATTGATTTATTGTTATCTAGGAATATATAGCCTTAACAAATAATCTTGTGGTCTCACTTTTAGCCTTGATCCATTACCATCCAAATTAGAAAGCCTATAATGGAGGTTGTCGAAATCACCCTTTCAGAGGAAAAAAAATAATGTATATGTATTTTATTAACTCAAACTTCCTTTGATCTAATATTTTTTGTTTGATCTATGAGAGCTAGAGTCCAGTGTAGACAAATTTGATGTTCGTCATAGTAGGCTTCCAATATCTATGTGATCATTCACTTACTTAACTATTCATAAAATCATTGTTATTTTCTCTTAAGTGCTTATGATAGACTTGATTAGGGTAGATATTTTCTTAATTTCACTTTTCTAGTGTTGAATCAAGTTATTTTATTTATCTTATTTCCTTTTTGAGAGTTTCCTTATCACTTTGTTTAATATTAGAGGTTCTCCTTTTTTTTCCAATTCTAGTATTAGTTTTCACTGTTCATTCATCCTTTAGAGTACTCATCACTTTATCTAAACTTAGTTATTCTTTGTTAATCATAGGGTTAAGGCTTACCCTCATAGGAGGGGGATTTGGGAGCAAAACTACTTCAAGGTCATAAAAACAAGCACAAGGCACCAAAACACACAAGAACAAGGGTAAAACAAACCACAAAAGTAAACTCACAATAGAAGTAAACATATAATAGAAGTAAAGTAACCTAAGCCTAATTTAATATATACATTACCACCTTTTCTGATGCTACTTTGAGATTACATCAGAAGGGATAGATAAGAAGTAATGTTTTAAGAACTATTCATTCATAGGCAACGAGGGGTCATTTCTTTTGAGGGCCTTGAGGCAGAAATCCTTCTACTAGAGTAGATCAACTATTTTGTATGGGCCAATCCAAAGTGGATCAAAATTTGAATGTAGACCTTTATTCTCATGGAATTTATCCCTTAATATAAATAAATATAAAATATTAAAGGACTTTGCTTTGTCCTTCTTGTCAAATTGTCACTTAACAATGCTTTGACTCTTGTTAACATTTAATAAGGCCTCATACCGAGCTTCTTCTAATTGGACAATGTCTAAAATCCTAGAATATAAATTATAATTATGTTCTATTTACTATTGTATACACGTTTAGGTGTGTATATTGAGTGTAGCTAGCATAATTGGCTCTAGTCCATAGACTAATATAAATGGTGAGTTCTTAAGTGCATGCTTATATCTAGTGCGATCAGCCTAAACATCAAACTTAAATAATGAATGCCACTCTTTATGATTCTTCTCTATAGACTTCTTGTTAGCCTCAATCAAGTTCTAATTGGTTTTTTATACCAATCCATTCCCTTGAAGGCAGTAATTGGACAAGAACCTTAAATTAATCCCATTGTCATATGCCCATTCAGTGAATTATGTGGATTGAAATGTAGAGATATTATCACAAATTAATGAGACAAGGATCCCAAACTAAGTGGTTAGATATTTTCCATGAATTTGATTACTTTACTTATATTAATTTAATTGATCTCCACTACCTTCATGTATTTTTTGAATTATTATTTAACATTAATGACAAACTTGTGGCCTACTAAGGAGTTAGGATTAATGACTCCCATGAAATCTAGTTCCCATTAGGAAAATGGTATTCTTTCTATAATAAGCTACAATGGCATTACAACATGGATTTATCCTTTTGAAAATTTATGACATTGATGGCATGTTATAACATGTGCATTGACATCCTTGAATAGGTTTGTCCAATAATAAGATTCCCAAAGTATTTTTTGTGCCATTGTATTTTTTGTAGGATGAATAATGCTCAACCTCTCATGGAAATTTTCCATCACATCCCTAGCTCCAACTTCTGATAGGAATTTAAGACAGATGACTTCATCATCTTTTCTCAAGATAAATCCTTTATTTATTATATATTTCACCAATTTCAATCTTAGATCTCTTTTTGTGTTTTGAGAAGGTAATGGACAATTAGGATGTACTTATCCTACTGTAACATTTATTCTTGGTCTAATTAATGCAAAATGAATGTTGGATCAATATTGTTTATCATCTAAGTAATACCTTATCCTTTAATAATATTGGGAAGTTTCAACTCAAATTCATACTCTTTTAGATTAGTAATCCATCTACTTTTATGTTTGCTTGGCTCATTCTGGGACAACATTTGCTTGATAGTTAGGTCTAACATGATTGCATATAATTTAATCCAAAGAATATAGTTCCTAAAAATTTTCACATCTCTGATCGATGTGTAGGGGTGTTTATCCAAATTAGAGTATCTTATTTCTACATATTTTATATTGGTGCTCATAAAATCAATAGGGTGTTATTCTCCATCTAATCTATGCATGAGATAGGAAGCAATGGTGTGTTTAGAGGCAAAAGGATAAATGTATAAGTATCTATCATAATCCAAACTAATTAGTACTATTTCTTGCATGATGGCATCCTTTATGTCTTAAAATGTTTTATTTGACTCAACGTGACACTCTATTTTAGCATTCCATTTCAACATAGCGTTTATATGCTTTACAATTTTAGCAAATATAGAAATGAACTTGTGAATGAAATTTATTTTTCCAAATAAATATATCATATCTTTTTTACTATTAAGCTGAGATAATTTAAAAATTACTTTAGTTTTTTTGGTATCAGTATCAGTACCCTATTTCATGATGATATGACTGAGAATCTTACCTTTGGTAACACCAAACACATTATTTTTGGGTTCAAGTAAATGTCATAGCTTTTGGTTTTTTTGAACACTTTATACAAATAGTGGATGTGGTCTAATTTTAAATTTTAAATTATAATTAAATAATCCACGTAAATTACTATAGATTTATCAATTAGACATTCAAATATAAAATCAATTGGTTTTTGAAATGTCACTCCAGCATTGATCAATCTAAATGGCATTTATTTGTAGGTAAATGTGCCCCATTTCATTGTAAATTTATTTTTAGTTTGATCATTAAAATTCACTAAAACTTGATTATATACTGATAATCCATTCAAAAAAAGATCATCTAGGATCCATTAACCATTCAAATCACTTCATTAAGATAAGTCAATGGGTAGTTATCCTTATCTAAATCTTTATTCATATTTTGAAAGTATATGCATAGTCTAATTTTGACATTTTATTTTGGATAGGCACTATAATGGTGAATTGGGAACATTATTCTAGAAAAAATGATCTTGTGAACTTCTTTGTGTATTGATGTTTCAAGTATTGGACTCACAAGTCTCTACTTCTATTTAAATGGTGTTGGGTCTAGCTTAAAAGGAATGGTATGAGTGATCACCTCTAGGTTGAAAACTTTGAGGTCTTGATAGGCCCAAGAAATTACATCCTTATAACTTAGTAACAACTTAAAAAGCTATTCCATCTCTATGTTTATCCAATCAGGACCTATGTTGATAGTTTGAGGTCTTTCCAAGGAACCTAGGTTAATGATTTGACACTTCTAACTTGAATATTATGGTTTCTTAATAAAGGGCATAGGGATTAATGTGTTGAATGCCTTTTATATTGATAATTATGTCCTTGTTGAGTTTAGCACTAGGACTATTTATTTATTTCTCATCTATTATTTGGGCTTCAAATTCCTTAGCATTGTTAAGGAATTGAACAATTTGATAGTCATATTCAAAGACTTGGAAATTCATCATGTTATCTAGAATAGATGGGCAATGGACTAATTCAATAGTGAATTCTTACAACTCAATTTTTTCAAGTGGAGTTAACCTTTCAACTCAGGATGTTAATGAGTTATAAATCTAATTGTCTTCCCTAGGGATAATCATCATGTTGAATGCATCAAACATTTCAATTAAATTCCATTCTCTATGCTTATATTATCTAAAGTATGATAATTTGTAATGAAATTTCATCTTTACCTAGTTGAAAACAAGATCAAAATCACTAAAGAATTTTAGTTTTGATTTATGCCTTAATAAAATTGTAGTCATAGAATCAATGCCTCATATTCTATGAAGTTTTTAGTACATGTAAATTACAATCTATAAGTAGCCAAATGTTTCTTTCCTTGGGATTGATAAGTAGAATCCCGGCTCTAGAAACTTGTATATAGTAGGCTCCATACACATATAATGACCATAGCCTAGGAAACTTAATGTTTACATCAGTCTAACCTTTATCAACTTTTATTTCTAAACTGTAGATCACTAAATCAGAGCCCACTAAGTTTACTTTCTCATTGATCACATTATATTCAGTGATCATATGTTTCATCCTTGGCTCTTTATCCACTTTTATTTGGCTAGAAATGCCCCTCCAAGGTAACCACATGTGAGATAAGTTAGTGTCCATGTATCCATTCAAATATTTAGACCAATCTTTATTGAGTAACATCTCATAGGCTTTGGGGATGTCTATAACTTGAATATATATGAACTAATAGACTCTAGGTTCTAATTCTAATTGCATGTGTTCATCAAGTACTCGATTTCTAATCTACCCTTAGAATTGTCTTTTAAGACTAAGACCATGTCTAAATTTATAGGTAATACACCTATTTTTTCACAAATTCCTACATGCATTAGTTTTACTAAAGCTCTTGAATATACCAGGCAATTATGCGAGTTCTTCCTAAATAACTTGACATTCAAGAGAAAGGGATAAAATTTGATATTAATTTTATGGATAAGCACATGGAATGAACTATTTAATGCTTGGGATGGAATATATTTTTAATAAGTGACTTGAGAAAAAGATCACATTGGTCATGATTTGAGAAAACTTGTGTAATGTGATGTTGGATTTGATCTATTTCCTATCTTCCATGATATTATATCCAAATTTTCCTTGAAATGGATGAGTTTACATAAAGGGATTTATATTTGGTAGGATTTGGAGGTGGTGAGTCATTCCTACCCTTAATATTAGGGGGAGTTGATCCATTATTTGGAGGATATGAGGTAGTGTGGGGTTATTTTTGTTGTTAGTTCCTAAGGGCATAATTACTTCTTTGAAATTGATAAAAAGCATGCACTTCACTATCACTCTCTTCTAGTTAATTATATTTTTTGGATAGGGATATCCATGGTTTATAACACCATGGCTGTACTATGTATCCTACCAAAATTAGATGATTCAAGTTGGTTCTAAACTACCTCATATTTTTCTATTTTCCTTTGGAAAATATCGAAGGCACTGCAGAATTCAATCCAATAAATCTTTCCATATTGGGTTGTGTTATGCACATGAAACAAATTAAGAAGGGATATTTTGAAAATATTAATTTTAGGAATCTTATTAGGAGAAGGTTTTGGATGATTATGGGGATAATTGTAATTTCTATTTTGTCTCTAGTAAGTTAAGTTCTTATTTTAACTCTCAAAACCATAACTGCCCATTTGCCTTTTCAAACCAAGGAAGTCATTACTTAGTATTTAAACCAATCATTGGATGAAATATAAATCATTTTTTTAGAATCTTGTGGTTTATTTTAAACATTTTTACTAGCTGATAACATCATTTATTTTTACAACTTGGAACCATCTCGTTATTCACTAGGTTAAGGAAACCCAACTATTGATTTTGAGTAGTATGTCTCAAAGGGAGTTGGCTAGTTATTGGCAATAGTTGAGACAAAGGTATATTTTGGTCTAAATTAGGAATAAATTTTAAGGATAACCTTTTAGGTAATTCATTAGGGATGGAAGGCATCATCTAGCCTTGTGGATTGAGTTTCTTATTGACCTCGATAGCTTCAACATATGCTAAAGGTAGGTTGTCAGCATAGGGTCTCAGCTTAATAACATCATAGTCTATGGGTCCAATGAATTTTTATACATATCTAATTCTAGCCGAGCATAATTTTTTTAAAGATTGGTTACTTGGAAATACATGTTTTGGAAACAAGTATTGAAATTCTGAATGGGATCAGGAAGATCTTGGTTAGTGCATGTAAATTATTGATATAGGATTTTTGGGTCTATAAATTTCCCAAATTAGGCCAATAAAGTACTAATAAATTGGTACTAACTTGTAATGGAATCCTTAATAAGGTAAATAAACTAATCATATGATGTGTCCATAACTTAAATGGGAATAGTATGTAAACCATGTCTTCATGATCAACATTGAGTAGTCTTAAGACAATTTTGAGTGATGTTACATGCTCTTCTAGAGTCCTTCTTGCACTCAGAGTGAATCTTAGTAATTATCTCTATGGATTCAAGGGTAAACCATGAGAAACCCCAAGTACATTTATGGTAGATCCAACAAGCCAAAGTAACAGTGGGAGGATATGTTGATTATGGGAAGTTTGAGAGGTTAATATAATAGGGATAACTAAAGGATTAGGTATACCTATGATAGTTTGATCTATTATATGGATCTATAGGGGTGATATAATCACCCTCCCATAAATTAATTAGGACTAGGTAATGCACACACTAGGCTCTAACTTAGTTTACCATGCATACTTCTATCACAACTACTCCTCTTGGGCCAACTATTGCATGGGTTTAAGCTTACAAGCAGATGGGAAAGAAGTATAATAAAACAAAGGTAAAGTTAGTGAATTCCAAATAATATAACAATTTTTAACTAATTATTTAAAACTTTCAATAATTTACAATTATTCTAGTGCTTGACTAAAGATTAAATTGTAACTTAAACACCCTCATTCTAGTTCCCATTGTTATTTACACCAAAATCCTATGTCCAAAATCACTCATAAGGTTGAGTGTTCTATAGATAAAAGTGGGAGAAAGTGCATGTGATAGAAATAAACCTTCATTAATTTTAGGATTGATGAGCATTTAATCCAAGGATTGAGTAGTTTAACCTATTCTTAATTAGAGAGTATGAACTACTACCACTAGAGGCTCAAAATTTATCTAGTAAATGCCTAGAATTATTATTAGTTGATTAAACTTGATTACTCACCACTCTTGTTCCTAACGTAGACAATTTATAAAATATGGGTGAGTGTTTTGTTTCCAAAATAAACATAAAAATGAGATATTAAGGATGTTTCTAATCAATAAAATGCTAATTCTTGAGAACTAAAGCATGCCAAGTCATAGTTATACAACTATGTGTCTGGTTCTATGATTGTATAAAAATTTAGCCACTCAATAGGTAATATTTTAAGGGAAACTAATATGAATATCCTACTTACAAGTCCTTGATATAATGTAAACACTCCAAAGGGTTATAGTAATGACAAATAAATATTTTGAAACACTTTATGACTGAATGCACATAAAGCATAGATTTTTCACAAGGAAATTGAAAAGAACATACAAGGAATTATACTAGAAAATACAAAATCTAATTGCCATATTCATCTCCATAAAATAATCATGGAATAAATCCTATTGAATAATCATGAAATCTAAACTAGAAATATTGAACCACTTTCAATGTGTAAAAGATAAGGATAAAATAAAAGGATTATATTACAATTTTAATAAAATTTCATTACAGGTAAATGTTGACTGTTCAAAGAGAATGTAGTTTATAATATATAGAAAGGATGAGACTTGAAACCAAGTAGCATTATATTCCCATCCTTGAAAATTATGGCCACCCAAATTTGTTACAATTGTAAATATTCAAAAAATAAATAGAAGATTCCCCATTCCCCCTAAAAGATGTTTGGGGTCCTACTCAGTCAATATGCTAAGGATTAAGAGAATAACCATTTATAAAAAACTTAGGATATGACTCCTTGATGGATATCATATCATACATAAAATCAAATTACTTTCCTAACTTGACCAAGTTCATGGGAGGCTCCTAGAAGATCACCTCTGATTAGGCTAGTAGTCATTGATACACTTAAAGTAGGGCCTCAAGGGAAACCTTCATCTCTAACACATGGATGACACTAATAATGGATTGGATTGAGAGCTATAAAATCACCTTAGATCTAGACTTATTATCCTTTGACGCCTTTTTCCTCATGACCTAGTTGAAATGACCCAGGTGGACCTCAAATTATCCTTTGTCTAGCAACATGACATCCATATCGAATAACATGGTGATGTTAAATTCATTGAAGTAAGTCAAAATATATTTATTAAATTCTTCTAAAGGTTTCATGACTATTTGTGCCACTTCTAAATAATATTTAATTGAGGCTCTCATGCTCCCAACATAGCTTTGATATAGGTTTAGGTCAGAGAGATGCATGAGTTTCAGTTTTGGGAGCATGCTTTTGTTAATAACCATATGAGCCTTCTACACTTGTTATCCATGTAAGTGATCCTCTATAATTATTCATGCACTTGATAAAGGTGTTACATTCTTAAAATAAATATTCTGACTACTTCCTTGAGATATTTGAATAGCTACATGAGGGCCTCTTTGACCCAACTTATTAATTTTATATGAAAGGTGTTCTTGACATATGCATTGAGAACTTGAAACTTCTCCTTCATGTCATCCATAATCATCTCATACATGTTACAATTTCATCATAACATGGATACTAGATCCTTAACCACCTTCTCCACTCTATTAAATTTTCTTACTTTGGTGAGGGAGAAGAAGTCATGCTTGGTTTGCCACACCACTATGTCTTCTCATTAAGTTAATTTCTACATGAGAATACTCTTCATGTTCCTAGAATTTCTATCAAAATCCAATTGGAATTTTGGATCATCTTACAATATCATCTTGGGTCTCTATGCTCTTGTGGTAACCCTGAAGGTAGAAGAGGGTGAAGGTGGGGTGGTATAGATAGATGTGGAAGGTGGAGGCATGGGAAGAGGAAAAATAGATGAAGTGGAGGGAATTAATGAAGAGAGTAATGGAGGATGAGGAGGCATGGTGGAAAAGGGGGGAAGGAAAAATGGGTAATCCCATGAGAACACCTGATCATTATATTCACTTTGGGTCAATTTGAACTATGGGCTCATAACACCAAGGAGAGGGTGTTCAAAAGGAATGAGTACATTATATGGTTAAATTTAAATCCTTGGGTACCCAGGATGATTGAAAATGAAGGCCTAAGATAGATAAGGGGAGAAATAAGGGAATAAGTAGTAGGAGTTACCTTTTGATTCTTCTTAGACCTCTTTCCCAAATCAACTTACACCATAGTAGTAGAAGTAGTTGTGGTGGCAGTGGTGATAGGGGTTGACTAGGGAGTCTGTAGAGTGATTGAAGGTGTGACTGAGGTGTCTATAGATAAAATAACTATGTAAACTAATACACTTGTTTCTAAAGGTTCCATTGGAACCATTAAAGTGGGATCATTGGAGGTGGCTAAACTTATAGAAAGACTAAGGGATGTGCTAAGGCTTAGACAATAGAGGTTTATAAAGGCCATTGGTGAGTTGAAGGGATCCCTATAGGTGGAATAGGATGAATGGAGGAAAAATTAGGTGCAAGGATGTTGTATGTAGCCAAATTTAGATGTACCTAAATAAATTATGGGAAGGTTATAATGGGAAATAAGGGAGGCATCAATAGATTATGATTGGTAGGGATAAGGAAACTAAGGGTTGATCTACTAAGTTGTTAAGGAAATGAGGTTGCTCAAGAAGGAATATTTATGGACAATTATTATTCATCATATTTTGGGCTTCACACTGTCAAATCATAGTACTTATGTAGCTTTGGGTTGAGTATCTTGAGTTACTAAAGCTGGAAAAGATTGTGTCGTTAGATGTGGTGGAGTTGGATTAGAGACTTGAGGAGGTGAAACTCATAAAGGATAGGGAACACAAACTCATTAGATAATATTATTCAATATTTAAGGAAAATTGAAGTGCTAATTTGGGTGGATGGATTGGTTTGAGCCTATTTTCATTTATTCTTTACCTTGAGCCTAAAAAAATCTCCTTTTCATTAGTTGGGTTGAGGTGGATCTTATAATATGGGTGAAGCACATTGATATAAAAAATATGGAGATGAGTTTGATACTTCATCACATGAGCCCTAATGACCCCTAAGGGTTCATTTTTATTGCTTCATTATATGAAAGGTGTAAGTCTCCCTACTCATAGCCATTTTTTATAATGAGAGAATACTCTTATATATGTGTTGGTGGATGAATATAGATAAGCATGGGAAATACTTCTACTAGTATATGAGGTAGTGGATAAATATGTTATCCACAGATTGATTGGTTATATCTTATTTGGCTAGCTAGTTTGGGACCTAATATGGCAGATAGACAGGGACCTTATGAATTCCTACAACTTAAATGATGGTTTCATCCTTGTAGTACCATTAATCACCCATGGGAGTGAGATAATGTATAATTTCATTAGAAAGACAATGCATGGCCACTTTATTGATAACCATTTAGACTATTGAGTAGAAATAGTTGTAGTTTTCCTAGATGAAATTTTGGTAGTGGTGGCTAAATAATTTGTAAAAAATTACATGATTCATAACACCCTTAATATTTCATGGTGAAAAAATAAATGTTTTGAACACAATGGTGTCACATATGGAGTCCACCATGTAATTTAACATGTAGAAATTACCTCTAATCTATGCCTCTAATACTACCTAGATATGATTGAAATTGATTATGATCCCTAGGTCTAGGACTTCCTCCCATTTGAAGATTATGATCATCAAGGGAACCCAAAAGAGATTGACATGTGTGGTGTTATGTTATCTACACAATAATTGTTAACAATATCATCCCAACATGAACCCCCTTCCTGAAGAGGTGGATAAGATAGGCATTAATGTCTTCCTTGTCAACCCATCACTCTTAGTCAATAGGCCAATCTTTAAGGACTTCATATATGTTAGGGGAATTAGTCCAAGCATATATTTTGATATCATCATAGTTACAAGTGTACTCTAGGAGGTTGTAATACTTCTTAGAATTAACCCCTAATATGTCTATGGCCAAGTTTTCCAAATTGATGGATTAAACCAAGTCATGCCCATCTCAAATAAAATGTTTGGACATCTATAGAGAACTAATATAGATATACACACAATGGAATATCGTAGGATTGGACATTAACATAAATAATCCTTACTTTCCCAATGTAGTAAAATCATTGAGGTATTGTGTTTCATCATCATCATCTAAGGTGGGTGTTTAAAAATCTTCAATTGCATTAAAGACCTTGTTTTAATGGTTAAATGACACTAGGTCAGGTGAGCAGGTGGTGTCCCTATATTTGGGCTCTATCTTGAGAATGTAAGATGAATAATCCATTTATATGGGCTTAATTATTGATCTTAAGGGCGAGGATAATCATAGAAAGTGTGAGGAATAACTATAGATAAGGATGTTAAGGAATTGAGAGTAGTAATAATATGCTCAAATAATTTCAAGGACTTATAGGGATTTATATATATCCTCTACATTAATGGCCTTTATCACTTGACCCAACATGAGTTCAAATTTTATTTGGTGGCTCAATCCACTCATTCATTTAAAAATATAGCATTAAATTGAGAATTTCAAATATACACTCCCCACCTGGATTTGGTAGCTACAATGAGACATTTTAAACTATCTAATTAGAGCCCAATTTCCTATTTAGTTAATTCAAAATGTGTCTTATGCCCATATATAGCTTACCTCTATGGAACTTGATGTAGATATAGGTTGTTCCATGTGTCTATCATTGATTAGTCCTACTTGTAATGAATTCCACCTAAGCATAACTAGCTATTACACTCTTACTATTTTGAGTGTTGGGTTTGGATCTAAAGATTAATGAGGTGATGCATAGAATCCTAAAATTATCTTATGAATATAAATATACTTCATTCTAACCATCTTAGGTCATCCTGGTACTTCTCCGCTAGCTTGTATAGAAGTGCCACATAATATGGTCTGATAGGTTGGGATCTCTTAGGATATGATATCTCTAATAGGTCTAGGATATTGACACCTCTGATAGGCTCCACATGGTGATTACTCATTTATTTGGATATATCAAGCTCTAACATCTATTAAAATTCTAAGAGATTGACACCTTTGATAGGATCCACATGGTACTTCCTCATCTAGTTAGCCTCTCTTAGACTCTAACATCTCTGATAGCTCTAGAAGAATGACACCTTTGACAAGATCCACATGGTAGTTTCTCATTTGGTTAGGCTCTCCTAGGATCTAAAATATATGTTAGGTCCTAGAGATTGACACATCTAACTTTTTCTACATGGTGCTTCCTCATTTGGTCTAGCTTTCCCAATATTTGACATAGTAGTTTTGAGAGACTAACACATTTGATAGGTTCCACATGGTGCTTCCTCATTGGTCAATATTTCCAACAAGTTTTCAAATATATAAGACTAAGTCAAAAAAATCCAAAAAATTAATTAAAATCTCACCTAAATTATTTTTAGAATTATAATACAAATTATATTTAATTAGAGACCAACTTACCATTACACATATTTTTAAATTAGTTTTAGACCAAGGTGGAATAAAGGTTTGAGTATTCTCAAAGTTTGAGGTTAGATAGAAAGGGATTAAAACTATGGAAGCTTTGAGTTGAGAATTTTTAGAGGGGTCCCCCACTTATTAGAATTAGGGTGTGTGTTGGCCACAACAAAAGGTGTATTTATGGGGAAATTATCTTGGCACCATTGAAATATAGGGTCCACTACTATTGTGTTTCCTAATTATTTATGTGTGCTCAAATACTCATTGCTAAGTTTTTTCACCATGCATTAGATGACATCTAACTTAGTTTTGGTAGAATCAAAATTTGTCCCTTATATGGTAGAGGTGTTGAATATGACTAAAATTTGATTCTAATTTTGTGTATTAGTCATATCTTTAGTATGGTTCATAAATCTTAGGCTCTAATTTGATGCACCATGAGTCAAAGGAAACTGATTTAAAACTTAGTTTTGATTATTCATTGTGACATTTTGGTTGATATTTGTAATAGGATTTAGGAATGGGAAAGTTGGGTCAATATTGGTTATAGTTTTTAATTAAGGATTCAATTACCTATCAATGTTGATATCTTCAACATACACATTTTATAATTTATTAATGTTATGATCCCTACATAGGAACACTGTAATCATAGGATCTTAGGAATTTTTTTACATTTCCAATTTTAAGGCAACATCATGTCTATATACATTAGCCACATAACTATACATATTTTTAAAAAATAAATTAAAGGCTCTAATTAGTTCATTAGGCTTCCTTGTCATGTTATAAAAATGTTGGTATATCATGATAGGACTAGTAATTTGTCCATATTATTCCATGAATGTGTCATGGCATTGAACCCATGTCATAATTCAACTTTCTAAAAGATTAAGTAACTAGTCATATGGAACATCTCATAGTGTGAATGGGAATAGCCTACATTCAATCTCCTCATGAACTACATTTAGAAACCCCAAAAAGGTATTAAAGGATTTCATGTGTTACTTTTTATGTTTTAACCTAGAGAGAGAATGCATGAAGATATTTATCTGGGTTCCTAAGAAAATCATGGAAACACTAGCTAAGGTAATGGCTAAATCAGCTAACTAGGCCAAAGTGAAGTGTTATTGGTTCCCTTAGGTTAGTGAATTTAGTGGGTAATAGTTCTCCTAGGGATACCTCTATCTGATCTAGGTATTTTATGAACCTTTAAAGGTGATAGTAATAATATACTAGAATCTAAATTGGCCCTTATCAAACTTACTAGAGGATCTAATCTACACAACTCAAGTGAATCTTAACAATCAAAGATTATGGGTCCTCATTATAGCACCAAAAAAGTTCTTTTTGATGTGTTTTTTATGCACACCAAGATACTATTATGAGGAGACCTCAAACATTTTAGTATTATTTTAAAGATTCATTCCAAGACATGAGTTGTGAGGTATCAATTTTTTAAATAACCATTTGGTGAAATAATGATGAACAGAGTGGTTTTTTATATTAAATGGATCATATATGATATGAGTATAGATTATAGTTGAGATAGATATGTGAATCTATCCTAAGGTGGAATTGGTCAAAAAAATTAAAAAAATTATTAAAATTTAGGGAATAAATTAAGGGGTTCTATGAATTAGCTAAGTAATAATCCCTTGCAATCCAACTTCATCTATCCTAGGTTAAGTAAATATTGAATAACTAATGCCTATTACAAATTTCCATAGGATAGTTGAAAAATAGACATAGTTAACCATAAAAATAAATAATTGTAATATAATCAATAATAATTATAAAATAAATTGTTAAAATTGGATTGCATAGGACATCCTTGCCTTTAACCAATAATAATTATGATCAATAATCAATGAGAATTTAGACTAACCATTTGTTCAATTTGAAAAATTGGAAAACAAATAGTTACATAGCCTATTATAGATTGATATTAACCTAATTTAAATCATTAGTAATACACGTAATTTTTTTTAAGATACAAAACTTCAATACAACCTTAAAGAACAATCTGAAAACTTCATTTCTTGTATTAATTGTGAAACTCTCCTCCCTTTGGAATGATGGAAAAAAATTCCTATATCTTAGGATGGGGATGCCTCATCTGCTAAGATGATTCCTTTTTTTAGTGTCTAAATTAGGAATATGTGTCAAAAATCATGAAATTTATGGATGTTTCAGAATATGAATACATATAATTCTTAATATAGACACAAAAGTGTTTTTATAAAATAAGTCATAGCTAATCCTAACAAGAATTGATCAAAACTAAAACCAAGCTTTAGTTAGAACTATCAGTTCAAATTGACTCCAATAACTATATTTTTGTTATGTAATATCCATACACAGTGATTAAAAATGTAGTTTTAACTAAAGCTCTTGCTGGAGTGATTAGATACACTTGGATTTGAACCGAATATATATCAATTATTGATGGTAACAGTGGAGGTACTATATCCGGTGGGGTGACAAGCACTAGTCATATAGAAGTATGTACTATAATATATCCAAGGACCATATGTGGAGGTTTAAATGTCAATATTGAGTTGAATATGATCCCATTGAAGTAGATAACTACCCTTGTGCTTGTAGGTGTTTATATTCTACCATGCTTGTAACAAAGTCTAGATTTATAGTCTAAAAATCAATAGTCAATATTTTGAACAAAATTGGAACTTTATCTATTAAAGTTATATATATATATATATATATATATCCATAATATATTTGAATGATACATTAAGGGTCTCCATTTTGAGTCAATTTATCCCTAGAAAATGTGATGAGCTACATTATTTGCTCATTTATTCTGTAGGTGGTGCTATCCACCTATGCCTTAAAGCTATCTACTACAATTTATAATAAAATTTCAAAGAAAGGATTAGTAATTATTTCCACCTCAAGTGTATCTACATGTATGATCCATGTTCCTATAATGAATTTAATATCCTTTTGTTCTTGATTAGAAAATTATTTTATTAATCCTTGCATCTCTTGGTGACATTCTAACAAATAATTTTTTTTATTACCTACATGGTACTGGGCGAGCATCAAGTTAAATTCATGGTATGCATTTAGTCTATTATATTTTACAATGAAGACAATTTAGCATCAAAATCTTTAATTTTATCATACAAATTAACAACATCTGCCCATACTGGTTGAGATTTGGCTCTTATAGTTCAAATTTTGCTCAAAATGTGGTACACATTTCATTAGTAGAACTCCACATGTTTTTAATAATACACTTGGGAAAATTGATCACACTATACTCCTATACTCTCATGTTATACTATTGAAATCCCCTAAACATTTGTTTTATAATTCTTCTAGTAGATTCAACCACTATGATAGGGTATTCTTTAAATTCATCCAAGTGCCCTAGTTTTTTTCCTCTTCTTCATCGATGAAAACAATTATTCTTTTATTTACATCTCAATAGGTTTTCCATCCACCATCATTATCCTCTTCCTCACCTTTTTCAATGTTTTTGTGACTCAATAAAATCACATAATAACTTTAGGTTGCCTAGTGATGACTAGGTCCTACCTCATAGATTCATCTTCTTCTAACTATTGTATCTAGGTAAGAAGTACCATTACAATTTTATTAGTGGCTTAGGTTTAGGAAGATAAATTAGAAGGTGAAAGGTTACTTGGGGGTCTCATTAGTGAATATCTACGTTTACCCATGGAGTATGAATTGGAGGATGTGGTCAATTCAGGGAATGTAGGTATAGCCTTTCTCTAACATATGATTTTTATTTGAGGAGGGGTCCTAATAGTATAATTAGTTATACCTGGGGTATTATAAATTGAGACAAATGAAGAGAAATTTTTTGGCTTGAGATAAGACCATCGCTAATTGATTTAATTAACTTACTTACCTTGACTAGATGTCAAAAATGGCTCTAGATGTTAAATGCTCAAAATTTACACCAATATGTGAATCACTTATTAGTGATGAGAATCCATGGATGAATTATTGTATATTCAGTGGATGAATGTGATAAAAATTTATATATGGAGATATTATTAAAATAATAAAAAAGTGGATATTACAACTTGCCTTGGTAAGAACTTGATCAATTGGAACATTTTATCATAAAATCATTGTAGTAGAATCATCTAAAATATGAATTATAGTTGGTATTATAAATTTAAAAGGATCTGTAGTTAATCCATAGATAGGAATAATTTTAATTAATATAGAGTTAATAGTATCATCAAGGTACTACTCATGGCTATCCTCCCTAGTAGGTTGTAAAGTAGTGGCAAGCCCTATGTTTGACACATCTATTGCATGTGATTCTTCAATATCTAGAGTAGGAAATGTGAAATTTGGAGGATTATAATCAATTTGATCTTCAATCACATTTTATCCAATATTGTATAGTATAATATCCTCTTTCAGGTCATCTTAATTTGTAGGCTACTCATCAACCTTAGTATATAAAGGTCCAAGTGTAGAAAATGTATGTTCTACAAGCCTCTATTCTTATTTAGATACATTAAGAACCATTATAGAAGATAAAAGTTTTATTCCTTTCCTCTTATAATTACCTTTTATAGACACCTTAAACTGGTCACAACTGGCATCCAACTAGACTTCAGACTGATTCTTACCAACCATTAAAAATTAAGCCTATGAATCACTGAACATCCCAAATTTACTTATGCATCATTCATCAAAGCTCATAATCATGTTGAGACATCCCTAATTTAGGTATTATATTTTATGAAAGAATAACCTCTTGTGGATTCATCCCTAATCATCCCACACCATCACAACATGCAATTTTCCCTATGGAGCTATTAAGTGAGGCACATGAACAAATATCAAATATTGAAAGAGATACATGGCTAATCATAATTAATTAAAAATCTAAACCAAATTAGGATACTAATTGAATTATCCATGTGTAATTAGTGAATAACTAAAAAAACAAAATTCAAATATGAAATATCCTAGCTTTTCATGATTATCTTTTGTGAGTTGTCAATCCCTTTGGAAATATCCTAAAATATCTCATTTTGGAGACCCATGCCTATTCATTGAAAACCATAATTATTTGATACATATTAACTCTACTAGGGTTAATTTTTACTCACCTACACTAAGTTTTAACTTATTCCATCTTGAATCACCTTAGGTTAGGATTACATTCATTTTCTATATATAGATTTCCTTATTAAATTTTAAGCTATTTTGGTGCAAATTTATCATGCATAAATGAATTTAAAGCTTGTATATTGTAAAGATATAATGCAGGCTGTATTTCATGAGATTCATATCAATAATGTTATAATTCCCAAATATTGAGTGAATCCATACCAATCAAACAAAAGCCACAATGGTGCCAAAGAGGGGGAGTTACACAAAATCCATTGCTAAAGACTCTTTGATGCACAAGCCAAACAATCCACTCAACATTGCATTTGGATATCCTAATAAAGGTAAATGATATGTTATATTTTTAATTTTAGTTTTTTTTTCATTTATATTTTGTTATTAAGCTCACCCCTAAGATCTAGGCTTGTAAGTGTTAGTGTTAATGTGTTTCTTTGAGTTTTTATTTCTTAAACTAACACTCTACTATCCCCATTTGTTGGATTCCTATGATCATAAATGGCACACCCAATGGGACCTAAAGAATCGTACATATCAAGGAGACCAAAATAAATCTCTTAGTTTTTTAAATGAATGCTTGATCATCTAAAAAATTTGAGTTTTTGCTTTGTTTTTCCATATTGTATTTTTTAGTGTTAGACAGATTACACAAAGACTGATATCATTTTTTCCTAACTAGCATTGGTCTTGTACTAACTAGCCTCAGTCTTGTCCTAATTTTCATTAGTCCCTATGTATGGAATAACATGACATTAAAACTTAGTGATTGAATTTTATTGAAAGTTGTAGGATATTGTTATTGGTTTTAGAACTTGTAAAGTCTCTGTCTAATCATTTTATTGTAGGATCTCTCAAGATTTTATAATTATTTTGTCTAACAAACATTTTTCAAATCATTTTTATTTTCATATGTGTTTATAGTTAATCATCATCAGGTATTCTTGACTGGCATTGGTTGTGTTACAACCATCATCGGTTCTCTTCTAGCTGGCATTGATCCCTGTGGACCGACATTAGTCTCTGTGTAACGAAAATAGAAAAACCCAAGAACTTCTTTCCAAATATTATTTTTCATTAATGAAAGTGATTCAAGGTAGTCAAAAATCCTCTAAAATTTTCATGACCAAATCAATAAAGAGGACATAAATTTTCAAGTGATAAGGCTTGAACATTTCATTTTGGTGCCTAAAAGGAATTTAGTTATATCTTGAACATTTTGTTTTAGTGCTTGAAAGGAACCAATGTGTTTATGTTTAATAACTTTTTGAAAGTTTTAAGACTTTGAAACTAAGTCCAAGGGGCCAAAAATTTCACAAAAACTTCCATTTGGTGCATTAATGTAAACAATTGTCTGTTTTTGTCATAGATCTTTTATAATTGTTTATTTTTTATAATATAAAGGATGAGTGTATGCTCTCCCCCCATCCCCTTTAGCTAACTAGGGTGATCAAAATCACTCTTTCATTTGTAATTGTGCCTTGTCCAAGGTATGAAAAGAATGTTGTTAAGGCTCTCCCCAAAACCTGTATGGTTTGGGTGATCTAGACACAACCTTTAAAGTCTATTCACTTGGTCATTTATTTTATGTAACTTGACTTGTGAGCAGGAGTCCATAGCCTCCTCATGAGTCCTTTAAGGAATATTTGACCCATGAATTCATCTTCCAACATTTTTTCAACCACATTTCATGGCAAGTTATATAAATTAGGGCACATATACTATGATTTCTTTGGAGTTGAGTGGCCAACCTCTCCAATTGTAATGAAGACTTGAGTCAGGTCTAGCTAATCAAGGGATTTCACTAAGAAGTACATTGATGGAATCGATATGCAAAGGAATAGACCCTTGAATATTAAGTTAGACAGTATGAACTCAATTAAAATGATGCATCTCTAGTGTTAACCACACTTGAGACCATCTAGATGATCAAAAATTTAAGTTTTAGAATAACCCTATTTAATGTGGACATATTATTGATGTAGGGAAAGTAGCCAAAATTTACATATCACCATACAATATCTTGAGAGAATGGGGGGTGTAAAAAAACTACTTATTCATGCACTCTTATTTTTGGATTAACACTTAAAATCCTCTTAAGAACACATATATAGATAGAATTTGATAGGACTATGCAACCTTGTCAATTTTAGGATCTAAGACATTGCACTTAGGTTTTTTAATCTCATTTTATCATTTATTTCATGGCTTTGAGTCTAAATATCTATTTTTATTTGCTATGCCATGTAAAAATAAGTTTTGTGTATATCACTCCATTATTTAAGGAGGCATTATGCCATCCATTTGACACCATGTTTTGCCTTAGTCTTTTGATAATTATTTGTATGTGTCTCACTTGATTGAAAAGGGTAACATTACATTGCCCAATTCATTTAAATTTTTATGCTTGAGTCTCAAAATAAACCATTGATCACATATTTAGAGTTTGATAACATCATTATGCTTCTCAAATTATTTCATAGACTTGTTTGCCTTGTGCCCAATTTTGATTTCAAAACTGACCCACATGTGCCTTTGATATATTTTACCTAGTGTCATTATGTTGTTGACCTTTTTCTATCCTTTTATTTTATCAAAGAAGCCTAGTTTCCTAAGTTGAGTTTTTAATTAACCATTGATAAGTTCAAATCCAAACATTGATTAATTTATGTTTATGCCTTGTGTAATTTGTGCTTAAACACTAATCTTTCTCTTTTGTGTTGTGTAACTCAGGTTAATTCTTTACCCAATTGGAAGAGAAATAACCTATCTTATTTATGCATTATTCCAATTGACCAATTTCATTTCTAACAAAGTGTTTTAGATTTGTTAGATTAAATCATCCTTTTGTTTAAAGTCTAACTTTTGTGATATTTTTTAATCAAAAGTATTATCAAATGCCTATTTAGATCCCATATTTTAATTTCATGTTTGTCTAAAAGGCTTATCAACTTTTTAAATTTATATTAGACTTGTTTGGAACACTTTAGACCTACATTTTTAGCATGTTGGTTTTTATTCAACCACTTGGTATTTTGGTCAATACATTTAACATTAGACATTTTATGTTAGACTATTTTAGACCAAGTTTTAGCATGGACCATTTTGGAGATATATCTCCATTTACCTAGACCAATATTTAACCATTTTTCCTTTGGAAATTATTTTTTAGAGTTTGTATAACTCTAGGCCTTTTGCAGAATGTTTATAATTGATGTGGATATGTCTTGCTAAACTTATGCTATAGTCATGTATGATCCAAGTTATGATAGAATGGCCACACAAATTGAATTTTTTCAAGAACACTGTAGTGAAGAAGTGGTTTTTGATATGGATCCTTATCCTCATTACAACCCTAAATCTATGGAAAAAATCCAAAATCCTCAAACACAGTGTTCAGTAGTACCTTCTTCGAGTCAATTGACATACGATCTTTACCCCCTTATTGCTCATAGTGTTTGATCTCCCACCTATATCATGAATCCTCCTTTTTATTTCACAAGCCACCAAGATCCACAACATCCAATATTACCATTCTATGACCTCATCTTTTGGCTTGTGCAAGAAACTAAACTTCATAACACCCTACCATTTCGATACCAAGACCTCATTTTTTGGCTTATACGAGAAACCAAGATCCACAATGCCCTACCATTATATTACAAACCCTCATACTTTGGCTTAGTTAAATAACTAAGATTCATGATTCCCTACCATTTATATTTTAGGACCTCATCTTTTAGATTGTGCAAGTAACCAAGCTCCACGATGCCCTACCATTTCTATTCTAAGACCTCATCCTTTGGCTTGTGCAAGTAACCAAGCTTCGTAATGCCCTATCATTACCATTATAATAAATTATACTTTGGCTCATTATATAAATAAATCTTCAACATGCCCTACCATTACCATTATAGGCCATTCCATGTATGGTAGCTTGTTATCCCAATAATTTTTCCAATCACAACTCGATGAGTCACAGTTACCATCCTAGGTCATAAATCAATGTTTGTTAAGCCTACCATTATTCATCCATTTCTATCTATTACTCACTTTAGAAAACCCCTACCAATCATCCAACAAAAACCAAGCCAATCAAAACCTATTTAATCAAGCCAATCATTCGAAGACTAAGATATGCTCAAAACTGGTATTTTACAATTGATTGTAAACCAAGGCCAAGAGAGCCAGCTAGTCTAAGATGTTTTTGTTGAAACACCTATTTGTGATGAGTTAACCTATGATGAATCACCTTTTGATCTTATACCTATTGTCGAGGAGTCTCACTCTAATAAGCCATTATTTTTTTAGTCACTTCTTAATGATTATAACCACCTTTGGCCAAATAATTACCTCAACCATATGCATATTTTTAAAGATCCTCCCCTTGACAAAATAGTCTTTATGGAGTTATCTCTTAACCTTTTTCCACTCATTAAGGAGTTTCACTTTAACAAAATAGTCTCTATGGAGCCCATTATGCCATCACAAGCCATTATTTGTCCAATACCAAACATTTAACAAGACATATTTGTATTAACATCCACACCAAATGAAGAATCAAGACTAAATTTTTAGGTTCTATTCTAGAACTGATATTAGATTTACCATTAGAAGCATAATCAACATTAGTCTCAACATTATATTCAAATTCCCTTGAGATAGAATTAGCTTAAAAATCATAATATATTCATGGCTGTTACACATTGGTTATGTATGCCTCATAGATCAATTTAAATACATTTATGATCCTTATACAATTTTTGAAGATGAATACTTTAGTGATTTAATAGTTTTGTGAATATTCATATATTATTCCTAATTTAGTTAAAGGGTTTTAGTAGTAAAATAAATAAATAAATATGAAATAATTATATTTGTATAATTTGATAGTAATTTAAACCTTTCTAAAAATAATAAATAAAGGAGATAAAATAAGACTTATCTAGAAACTAACTGATACAACTGAGATAGAGGCTACAATTCACTGTGTAGGACTGAGACACTATTATAAATTAAGATCTAGCCTTCATTTGGTGAAAGGATAAGAGCATAAAAACAATATTCCCTAGTGTTTGGTTCTAAAGTCTACCTCTATCATTATTTTCTAGGAGATTTGAACTTTTTGGGTTTTATTCACTATGTTTGTGAGACATTGCCTATGAAATTTTGACTATTGGATGTCCACAAAACTCCTTATAGAGCTGATTTTGTCTTCAAACCCTAGACTCCATTATACTTTGACCAAATTTTAGAAAGATGGGGGTTAGTGTGTGTAATATTCACTGAACTTATATCCATGCTCCTTATGTGGGCATGTTTTCTACATAACAATACTCCAAATAAGGATCAAGCCATATGTAGTTTTCCCACTTTATGTTCTTTGTGAAATATTGTGTATGAAGATGCAAAATGCTAAACTAGGTGTACTTGAGATGTCTAGGGATTGGTGTAAGGATTCGAGTAAGTTGGAAATGATATTGGATGGCTGCATGTAGAGAATAGGGAAATATTCTTGAGTAGTCTTGCTTATTTTGTGATATTTTATAGCCCTTTCTAAATGAAATTTGAATGGGATTTTATAGGGATCTATTGGTCATTGGTTGGATGTTCTCGTATTAATCTAATAAGAAGAGGGATAATAATAAAAAAAAATAGTCATTTATGCTTGAAATGCGATTGGACAAGAGTACCAAAAATGGGACACCCTAGGGTCTGATGCTATAGTCCAAATTAGGTGATATTGCCATAAGTTGATGGGACCTAGGGAGATAGATCTATCATTAAAAGATAAGTTTAGATTAACTAAGATGACATTTAGAAGGCTATGGATGATTGGGAATTAATAAAAAGATGCCCATGAGGGTTATGAAAAGCAGGAGGGACCTATGGGATGGATGTCACAAGTCACACTCAAGTTAAATTTTTTTGCATTTTATATGACTACATTTCCCCCCCTTTATTATAGTGATGTAACAAAGAGAAATAATAGGATAAAGGAAAAATATAAAGCATACCTAAACTTACCTTCAAGGGTGAAGTTCATGAATCTGTGTGATGTTGGGTGTGTATAGAGAGAGCATGCTATGAAGTGTAAATTTACAAGATAAAATAAAGAGTAGATCAATTCTTACTAGATACGTTATATCTAAAATAATAATGTACAAAGTTGGGTAAGAGAGAGAGGAAGAAAAAGGAACAAATAGACCTCATCGGCTATACAAACTAATATAAAACCTATTGTGATGCTGAGTGATGCTAAGTAATAATGGATGATGTTGTACCAAGAGTAATATCACGAATAGGGCTAAGTGATCAATTCCCTAAGCATGAATCAAGAATGCAAAGGCTATCCTTTTAACTCTATCATCTCCCACTAAGTTAATCTATGTGATCATATGTGTGCTAATCAATGTTTGAACTATGTGTCTAATCCCTTTGAGTAGGAAGCTAAAGAATACAAAGGCTAACTAGTCCTTTAGCTCCATCATTTCCCCATGAAGTGAAGCTATGAAATGATATTAATATGATATTTATGTCATATGAGATGGATCCTAAAGGCCATGAATGTTATGTGATCTGACAATGTTGGTGTGGATAGTCAATTATATGTTGGAAACTAGGCCACTCTTGGTCACTCTAAAAGATGGAGATTAGGCTTGTATGAAAGCCTAACAAAAATGAGGCACTAGGCTTATATGAAATCCATTCCAAAATGTGGAGGTTAGGTTTGTATGAAATCCACTCCAAAATGATGCTAACCACCTATAGATAGAACAAGGCACACAACTACTAAGAATACTTGGGTAATATGCTAAACTTGAAAAGAAAAGAAAAATATATGGCATGCACATTGGCCCCAATCACTGGTGTCTAGAACATGGATTCTGATATATAAGTTATACCAAATATTGTATCTAAAGTTGGAAGTGAGAGCCATAATATCTCACATTATGCCCCTTATATCTAGATTCTTTGAGTAAAAGTGTACTAAAAACTACTAATTCTAAACTAGTTTAAAAGTGCAAAACTATAACTAAACTTAATTTTTTACCTACTTCTAGAAAATTTGGTTTTTTTTTGTTTGGAAAAGAGCATCAAAGAAAGGATACCCTAGTATCCAATGCTATTGTCTATTTTTGATGCTATTGTCCTTTGCTAAAACTAAAAATTATTCTAAAATTATGACTATTTTTTTGGTCTAGTTTGCCTAGTTTGAACTCTTATTATTGTTCGGAGTGTTTTGAAACTAGTTTTTCAATTATTAAGAGATCTGATCTCTATGGAAAAACCCCTATTTATTTCCCCCTCTTTTGAGGGTAGGAATGAAGACCCTATAATGACTACCCTCAAAAGAAAGAGACATGCAAGTATGTTATGCTACAAAATACATGATATAGAAATGATAATCGACAAGATATCTCAAGATATAACATGGTTTATAATAAAATATTGTTAGATCAATAGGGGTATGCATAGATATATATAATAATGTAATAACATGTGTAATGTACTGAATTGAAATTGGAAGTCTAGTTAATTGTTAGTAATCATAGAGTGATAGAGCATGATGTTCATCAGGAATCCAAGAAAGCAAGATAATGCATGATGTGGATCATAACATTTGCAAAAAATCAAAAATCAATCAAGAAACAAGCCTACAAATAAATAAGAAATAAGAAAACAAGAGTGCCCAAGGGGTTGAGAAAATAAGGGACATGAGCATATGTCACTCAAACTAAAAACCAAGCATACAAGGCATGTTCAATATGCCACATACACATACAATTAGAAACAAAAAAGGTTGGCATGAAAGCCACAATAACATATAAGAGTATAAGAAAATAACATTAACAAAGGTCTTAAGGCACAAACAATACATAAAAATAAAGGACATTACAAAATGTCCTAAGGCACATACATGAGAAATAGGAACTGAGAAATGCAATCAATCTAGCTATGCAAAATAGGAAAAGAAAGCATGGAAAAACTATAAATACAATTGTATCTAACTAATAAAATCAAGAATGTGAAAGTATGCAAGACATGGTAATATAAGACTAAGTATAAGCTAAGAAATACACAAGTGTTATATACTAGTGAAATATCGATAGAGTAATCTGTGTAAGCTATTAAATAATATACATCAACATGATAACTAGAGTGTGTGCTATAGGAATGACATAACCTAGATGGTGTAGTTATGTAGGAGATGCCCACAGTGGGTATGTATATCAATGTATATCTCAATGTAGAAGTAGGATTCCCCCTCAATGGGTGGAGTGAAGCAATCAAGGAGATGGAAGTCATTGCACACACTCAAAGAACATCAAGTAAAGCATGGAAATGTAGATAAATAAAAAAAACAATAGTATAGAATATCAAATGTAAGTCTAGCATAGTAGTAATGTAAAGCATTGATGATGCATATAATTTAAATGTTTTTGGTGTTTTTGAAAATTTTGAATGTTTTTGGATTTTTGATAATGAGCTATGTATAATAAATCATAAGGAGACTATGCACAATAAATTGAAAAGAATCTATATACAAGTAATATTGAGAATAAATGATACTAACCAATGCATCTCATTGGAGACTCCTCATAATGGTGTCCTATATTAAATGAAGGAATCATGCATGATTGTGAAGCAAGAGGGAATGGCTATGAATATGACTCTGAATATCTAGATTCATTGTTGGTATCATAGAAATCATAATGACTTATATTATTTCACTCATCATTATCATCTTGATTTTGAACTAATAGAATTCTAGTGTTGACTTTTATTGTATCTGGATCTTTTCCTTTGATGAATTATGTCTATGAATGATTTGCCTTAGGATGTTAGATAAATCCCAAACCTTGGTGATAAAAATTGTCAACTACTGGAATAGGAGTAGTGATGCCTTCATCATGCTTTCATAACCCTTGACCTTGATAAACAAACTATTGTATATATTTTTGACCAAACCCATATTGCTTTAAAAGTTGAGACTTGTTTTAGAGAGGTAGATTTACATATTTTTCATGCTTTTCCTATACTTGTGTTGTTTGTTTCTCTAATTTTTATTTTTGATCCTTTTGTTTCTCTAAGTGATGCTTTGGTAACCACTTTTATACTATATTTAGATTTGACCTTTTATGAATGTGTTCTTGTTTCACTATGGAATGCTTGATTGATTTACCTTATATAGGGTCCTTATTAGCAATTATTTATTGTCTATGTGTTTTCAATATGAAACATGAATCTATGTGATTATCATGTATTCTATGATATGCACAATAATATTTGGATCTTCTCATTGGATGTAGAGGAGGTAATTTGATCAACTAATATTTAATCGATTCCCTTAGTACCTCACTTGAACTCTTATTTTATTTTTGAATGCTTTGTAAATCACTAATTGTAGAGTTAATTTATTGTGATTTCTTGTTTTTATATTTAATATTACTCGCAACCAATTGACTAGGTGAAGGTGCATATACATGATTGGCACTAGGGTGTATTTGAGGCTTTTGTATTATAATCTAATTTTCTAATGTTGTGATATTTTCATGTAATATCTGATTTTTTATTTGTAAATCTAAAATTATTTTGCTCATACTAGTGATTTGATCCCTTAGAGTCTCACAAGTACAAACCTTAGTTACTTCTGATTGAACATGTAAGCACATATGTTGGAGATGTTTTGAAGAATCTATAGTTTAAATGTATGCATTAGAAATAGTATTATGGGTTGCCTCACCTTTTGAGGGGTGATAACATGAACCTAGTTAGAGGGAAAGTAGTTATCACCCTATTGGAGGAGAGGAAGAGAAGGAAACTATTTCCTATGCATACGATATGACATTGAAACTTGATAGGTGGTCATTAGCTTATGAAATGGATCCTCTAGGTATAAACCATGTATGTGGGATAGAATGAATGTAATTGGAGTTATAATTTGTATAACAATATTATTATAAAGAGCATTCCAAATGAGAGATAGAAAGTAAGGGATAGAGAGAAAGAAATGGTGCATGAATGCATAAAAAAATTGACATGTGGTATGATATTTCTAATATTTTAGCAAGATAAAATTGAAAATTGTTTCATATGAGTGATAGAAAGTAAGTGATGAAACCTTGTATTAAAAAAAATTAAACATTGTTTTTAAGGAAAAATATCTTACTATGTTTAGCAATCACTTTCTTAATAAAATCCCATATTATGAAATGTAAGCATGCAATGCAAAGAATGAAGCTTTATACTAACATATGGTAAACTTCATCATTCATGTACATGATAGGACCGAGTATGGTCTCCTTATTTTTTGTAATAAATGCAAGAAATATGTGTAAATAAGTTATATCCATTTTTGTTTTTATGTGAAATGTAATTTTAGATATAGGGTGATACCTCAAGAAAATAAAGGGACCTAGTATATGCAACTAGGGTTTTGAATAAAATATGATTTTAAAAATTACTATGTAATTTTAAAAATTAAAGTGAATTTTTTATTTGAATACATTAGTAAAAAATCAAAAAATTATTGGGAAAATACTGGGACCTAGTATGGACAACTAGGGTTTGAAAGAAAACTATTTTAAAATTTTAATGAAATTTTAAAATGTAATGTTAATTTATAATTTTAATATTCTATTAAAAAATTTAAAAAATATAAGAAAAATTAGTAGAAAATTTACCCTAGGGTTTGTAGGGTTTTTATGCATAGACAAAGTAAGTCGGGTTCACCAAATGATTTAATAGTTTTAAAAATATTCATATATTATTCGTAATTTAGTTAAAGGGTTTGAGTAGTAAACTAAGTAAATAAATATGAAATATTTAAGATACTAATTTGTATAGTTGTATTGTAATTTTAAACTTTCTAAAAATGGTAAATAGAGGAGAGAAAATAAGACTTTGTTGGAAACTGATTGATACAACTAAGATAGAGGCTATAATTCATTATCCAGGACTGAGACACTATCACAAATCAATATTTGGCCTTCATTCGATGAAAGGATAGGATGACCAAAAATAGGGCACTCTTGTGACTAGTGTTATATTCCACCTCTGCCACTATTCTCTATGAGACATGATCTTTTTGGGTTTACTTCATTGTGTCTGTGAGACTCTACTTATAAAATTTTAACTATTGGATGTTTATAAAACTCCTTGTAGAGTTGATTTTGTCTTCAAACCATTGACTCCATTATGTTTTGACCAAATTTTATAAAGAGGGGTAATTTATGTGTGTAATATTCACTGAACATATATTCATACCCCTTGTTTGGGAACACTACCTACATACCAATACTTTGAAGAGGGGTTAAGCATTATGTAGTAGTTCCCTCACTTGATGTGCTTTGAGAAACAATGTGTATAAAGATGGAAAATTCTAAATTTGGTGTACTTGAGATGACTAGGCACTGGTGTAAGGATTTGAGTAATCTAGAAATGGTATTCGATAGCTATATGCAGAGAATAGAGAAATATGCTTGAGTAGTCTTACTTGTATTCTTGCTTGCTTTATGATATTTTCCAACCCTTTCTAAATGAAATTTGAATGAGATTATATAGGGATATATTGGTCATGGGTTGGATGTCCTCATATTAGGCCAGTAAAAAGAGGGATAAGAATCAGAAGGAAATGGTCATTTGAGCTCAAAATATGATTAGATATGAGTACCAAAAATGGGACACCCTAGGGTTTGTCACTATAGTCTAAGTTAGGAGCTATTTTCTTGAGCTAATGAGACCTATGGGGATGGATCTATCATGGAAATAGAAATTTGGATCTGATGGGACCAGGTCTAGATGGCTACATATGATTGAGAATCAATGAAAATATGCCTGAGGGTCATGAAAGCAAGCAAGGACCTATGGGATTGATGCCACAAGTCACACTCAAGTTACCCATTTTTGAATTTTATATGACTACATTTATCTTTGACACAATTTATCCTAGTATTTTCTATGAGGATTGTATTGCCTCTTCCCATTCCTCTATTGTTACACAAGCCATTACCACCAACCAACCTAGCCTTTATATTTTCCTTCTACCTCCCACAAGTGTCAGTTGGGACCGATAGAATCACACCTTGTTGAACTACATCTATGGAGACATATCAGTTATAGAATATCATGGGGGCTAAGACCACATTCATGCATAAGAAGAATAATCTTATAATGAAATCTTTTTGGAAGTGCTATGGGATAATCAAATTTCAAACTCAACAACTTCTAGTGAACCTTATTTGAGACACTAGAAGACATTCAAAGCTAAAATCCAACATTCCTTAGTGAAACCTTATTAGAGGTGATATGGGAAAATCAAGACAATTTCATTGGTGAAAACCTCCTCGAGGTGCCAATAGTTGAGAACAACATTTATTCACTACTTGACAAAGACATTATTCAAGATAAAATCAATATAGCTTATAATCTACAACATAATCAGATGGTATCTACTCTTAGACCCAAATAATATTAAAATCTATTGGTCCTATCGAGAGCATCTTCAGAAGTCTTCAACCCTACCACATCCAAAGTTATGTTGAATCTAGAATCAAGAATATTATGTGTGCTTGAAAATTTTGATCTTCATTTGTTTCCCAACCATTATACATTCCATTATCATTCACCTTTACATTATAAAATCAAACCTATCATCCAAAATTTATCTGTAATTACCATCCCTATTTTCACTTTCCATTTTAGAGGCTACAAAGATACCTTATCTCAACATTTGGAGGAAATAGAATAAATGACCAATGAAGATCACAACATCATTTATGTCCAAATATATATAAGGTTATTTATAGAGTAACTATTTATAAGAGGTGTGGGATATCAATTTCCATGATTTTATTATTCTAATTATAACATATGTTGATTAGGATGTGCATCTTCACATTAGCAGGAACAATAGAATCATTCACCTTGACCAAAAACATATACCTTATCATTTTGATTTTGCTATTCCCTTACCATTGTTCATTAACCTAACATTTAACTTACCTTATCACTTGGGGAAAACCTTCTTACCATTTTATCCACTCTTCATACCATCATTGTCCTAATCAATGCCATACCATATATCATTCTATCATGACATCCCTATTAGATTGAAGTTTGTTTTATCCATCCTACCCAACTCTTTTGATCTTGGTTCCTTTGGTTTTTCCCACACCTTACATGATGGGATTCTAATCTTACTTTAATTAGTTTTAGAATTCTATGTTTAAATGATATTATATGAAAGTAGTGTAATAGTGGATCTAGCAAGTTATCTTTCATTTTATGTTTGAGTGGTACCACTGATTATAACCACCTATGGGAAAAGTAGTATCCCAACTTGTGTTACTAATTATAACCATCTTTAGAAAAATTAGTATCATAGATCTATTCCATTATTTATTAATTATAACTACCTATGGAAAAATTAGGAATAATACCTTTAACATACATTATCACATCACCATGCTATTACTAATCTCATTTTCTTAGCCATTTACCTTAATTTTAGAACTTATTATGACCTAGTCAATTCTCCCTGCCTTTCATGTTGTCATAAATATTATGAATTGAGACCCTAATGAGACTATATAGGTCATGCTCAATTCACATTGAGGTCAGCTCAATCACCCTTTTCTATATACTCTTACCATTTTGAGAGAAACCTAAGCCAATACTCTCTCTATTTTATGAGTGGTATCTTGTCAATCTCTAATGATTTAAGATACCTCAAAATTCCAAAAACATTCATAAAATTTCAAAAGCCAAAAACATTTTTCCTATTTAAACCTAGTTAGTCATCCTCGATCCACCCTACTTGGGAAAATCCATCACTGGTTTTAATCTATTCCACTACCACTTGTGGTGTGACCTACACTTTACATGTATCCTTGCTTGGGATCACTGCCCATTTATCCTTGTATCAAGCCTTCACACATAAATATTGACTTGGTTGATGATAGGATGCTTTATATTAATTTTTATTTGAATTTGTATATATGTTTGTTTACTTATTTAGTCATTTGTTTGCTTGCCTATTGATTTGCTTTTAGTACTATGCCTTGACTCAGTCTATATGTGTTCATTGAGTGATTCCCTAGGCATTATTTTTGAGTCTATCCACATTCATATTTCAACATTATCATCATGGTTTTTATCATTGGTATATTTTTTTTAATTATTTATTAGATCAGGAGTTAGTCTTTATGAACATTTTAACCAAGTTATCATGATTTTTTATATCATGGTGCCTACCATCATGTGCCACAACAAAAATCATCTTAGAAAGTCTTACAAGCAATGGAGCTGTAGAATTTTTTCTTTGGTAACCTTGGAAAATCCTCCCACCTTCCTTGATCAAATCAACCCATTGAGAATTCCAGTTATATTAATGTTAATAAGGATGAACATCTCAACATTAGTAGGTAAAATTGAATCATTCACATGGGTAAACATTTATTCTTCTATACATCTCTTTCATCAATTTACATATACTCATGTGCCTAGATATTTATGGCTTCTTCAGTCATTAGGCCATCACATATATGTTTGAACCAAATCATATTTAATTTGTATGATAGGTTATATCCTTGAGTTATGCTTGCTAATCTACGCTATGGGGGCATCAATCAAACACCTTTATGTTAGGATAAAATAAAACATAGATTTATCTCCAAATCACATACAAGAGAAAATATGAAATGAATCAATCAAATATACATAAAATAATCATAAACATGCACAAAATAAGAGACACTAGGTTTAACATGGTTCACCCAAGATGGGCTACATCTACCAAACTTATCTAGTATATTATTTTTAGCAATACAAGGGAGCAAAAAATTATAAAACAAACTTTGTTACACTTATCTACCTCTTTATACCTCCTCTCTATGTGAAACATGTTTCATCTTCCATCTCATCCATCTAAAAATACATTTTAGGGAAAAATAAACCTAAACATAACCTCTACCATCAGATCTAAAAACCTTTAATCAATGGCCTAGATTGACTA
Organism: Torreya grandis; assembly: GCA_037957365.1. Taxonomy (NCBI): domain Eukaryota; kingdom Viridiplantae; phylum Streptophyta; class Pinopsida; order Cupressales; family Taxaceae; genus Torreya; species Torreya grandis. Next base: position 584,533 of record JARHVA010007462.1, read on the forward strand.
TGAAATTAAAATTTTAAAATGAAATTTCAATAAAAATTTTACTTTGGGGGCACTACCCTCAAACCCACATCAGGGTGCACAATCCTTAGACTCTCCACCAGGAGGTCACCCCCTTAGACCCCAAAATAGGGGGTTTCCCTCTTGCAACCCCTTGTGCCATCATGGATATAAAGAATGGGATTTAAAAACCAACTAAAATAACATTATATTTTTAACCTTCGATCTTGGAAGACAATCAAGCTCCATACCTAATACTTTATACAAGCTAAGTCATCTTAATGATTATAACTGCTTATGGGAAAATCATTATTTTGACTCATCAACCTTAATTGAGGCATATGCCATTACCATTGATTATAACTATCTGTGAGAAAATTAGTGTCTCAACCTTTTTTATAGATTATATTTAACTTTGGGTGAATCAATACTTTTTCAATCAATGCATGAAATAATTTTATCAATTGGATTAATCTCAACCATGGGTTAATTCCCTCCTTTGTTCTTGCTTCTTTTCAAGGGACCATCCATCAATTATATGTGACAACCACTCCCTCAAGGGGCATCATTATAGTCTTCTCAAACATTTTTTGGAGCTTCTTCTTTACTCATTATCTTATTTTTGACCTATTTCATTATTTGAGAAAATTTTACTATGACTATAGCTTGTAACATCTTCTAAAATAAGGGCAAATTATAGACACCTAAAACTAGCTACAATTGGCTTCTGATCGGACTTCAAATTGATTCCTACCAATCATTTCAAAGAAAGCCTAGAAATCATTGAATGTCCCAAGTTTTCTTTTTCATCATTCATCAAAGCTCAAAATCATGTTTAGATATCTTTAATTAGGTTATTTTATCATATGCAATGATAACTTCTCACAGATTCATTCCTAATCATATTGTGGCATCACAATAGTCAATTTGATCTATGGACCTATTAACTAGGGTACATGAACAAATATCAAATATTTAAAGAGCTAAATAGATAATTAAAATTAACTAACAAGCTAAACCAAATTAAAAGTCTAGTTGAATTATCCATGTGCAATTAGTGAATAACTAAAAAAATGAAATTTAAATATGAAATATCCTAATTTTTCATGACTACCTTTGTGAGTTGTCAAGCCCTTTGGAAATATCCTAAACTATATCAGTTTGGAGACCCATGCCTATTCATTGAAAATCATAATTACTTAACACCTATTAACTCTACTAGGATTAATTTGACTCACCATAGTTAGGTTTGAACTCATTACATGTTTCAACTACACCTTGACTCACCTTAGGTTGGGCTTAAATCCATTTGATATAAATACAAGTCCTTACCTATTGAATTTTGAGCTATTTTGGTGAAAATTTATCATGCACAAATGACTTCAAAGATTGGATATTGTAAATTTATAATGCAAGTTTTGTTGCATGAGATTCATATCAAAATTTTATAATGCCCAAATATTGAGCTAAGCCACAACAAACTAACACAAGCCACAATAGTTACAAGGAGAGAGGGAGATACACAAACTCCATTGCCAAAGGCTCTTTGATGCAAAAGTTGAGAAAGCCACTCAATAATGAATTTATATCTCCTAAATAAGGTAAAAAATATCTTGTATTTTGAATTTTACTTGTGTTTTCATTTATCTTTTGTTACTAATCTCACCTCTAAGATCTAGGCTTGAAAGTGTTAGTGTTAGTGTGTTTCTTTGAGTTTTTGTTACTTAAACTAACATGTTACTAACCTCCTTTTTGGAATTCCTATGATCTCATGAATAGGAGGAGGATAAATAATAATTTCAAGCCATGGTGGGGAAGTAGAATCATAAATTAAATATAGATATATCATAATGGTAGGAACTGACACATACTCATCAATAATATAACATAATATAAATGTATCTATTAGTAATTATGCCAAGATCATTTAGCAAAGACATTAAAGAGTGTATAATTTAATGAAAGAAAGAAATAATATTACCTCTAATGGAGTAACCATAAATGATATGAATATTTTTTAAGTGAAAAAATAAATCTATCAGATAAAAATCCACAAGATCTTATTATAAGGATTGCTACTAAAATCTCCACAAGTACAAGATTGCATCAAGAACACAAAAGAAAAAATCATGATCACAAGAGAAAAAGAGGAGAGAAAGGAATATTTTATAGATTTATAATAATAAAATGGGAGTTACATAGAATTCCATTATGACCTTATAATCCTCCGATACGTGTGCCACTTTTGGCCTAGTCCCTTAGAAAGAAAGGCAATTGTGTGCCATGTGGGGAAGGGAGAGTTACATGCAAGTAACTCTATATCCAAAAAGTGGATTAGGAAGGTGAATGACACCTCATAAATGTAATAATAAAATGAATTTAAAAATATAATAAATATACACATAACTAAGACTTAAGATAAGCCTATAAACCTAGGAAGGACCCAAATTAAGTTTTATTCTACAACACTCCCTCTTAAGATTAAATTGGGGTTACAAAATTGGAGAGAACCTTTGAAAAAAAATAAGGGAGTTGAAATTACAATGATTTCCCCCCTGATATAAACTTCCTTTAAGAGGAATTATAAAATTTTAGAGAAGAAAGAAGAGAAGGTATGTCAAAAGTTTCAAGGTAGAAAGTGTGATCACCAAGAATCTCCACGAATCTTTTTTGGATAAGGTGGTCAATATACCATGGAATAAAGGCCAACCAAAAGGAGTAATGATCCAAAAAATTAAAAAATAAGTAATATGACACCAATATTTAAATTTAAGTAATCAATATGCCAAAAATATGATCTAATACATAATATAATAAAAGTAGATGTACAACTAGGAAAATTTGAACAAAGACAACTTCCATCATAAAGTGCACAAATCTATATGAAAATAAGTTAGTTAAAATAATAAAAGCATATATCATATGCAATAATAAACAAGGAATAAAAACATATATATTTAGATAATAAAAATGGAGACAAAGAAGATGTGTCACTTGCAAAAGATATTCTTTGTGAAACATTAGAATAATTATCTCAAGAAGACATATTAAAGTCTCTAGAAGATACATTATTTTATTTACTATTCCAAAAAAATTTACCCTTATAGGTAGGAGATTTGGTTATTTTTTATAATTAAAAGTATCATACATATATTTACCACAAGATTTTCATGGGTGCAATTTTCAACATTTTTATATACAATGCCCATATTTTCCATAATACATACAAGGTTTATCATTTTTAACCAAAGCATGAGCATTATAATAACTATAATTTAAATAATTTTCATTATAAGTCATTCAATGTAGAGGACAATAAGATGTTAAATTTTCATTAGAAGTATTAGAATAAACATAACCAAGACCTTACGAAGTTGCATTGGAAGTAGGTAGAGGAGGTTAGACTATACCATCTTGACACTTACCAAATTCATCACCTACATAGCCCATATTTTGGATGATTTTTATGCCAATATTTGTAAGACAAGTGTTAAAAGATTTTTTAGGTGTTTCAAACATATAAGAGGATTCACCATGATGAGAACTAGTTTCATGAGCAAAAGACACAAATTTAGCATTGAAAGCATCAAGAAAAGATTGCATATTATCCATTTTGTTTTGAAAATCATTTTTAAGTGTGTTAAAATTGAATTATGAAAAGTATTAATAGTATAATTTTGAATTGTAATCTGTTATTTAAGAGTAAATATGTCTTCATCTCAAATAGTTTGCTTAGTTTTTATAAAAACAAATAAAATGGACAAGTTAAGGCCCATGAGAGCAAAAGAGATGTATTTAGTTAGCATTGAAAAAAAATATATTATGAAAAACATAAATTGATCCAATGAACACTTAAAATATTCATTTTAGTGAAAAGAAAAATAGGATCAATTAACTGGTAAATGCAAGTTCACACCAGAAACACCAATTAAGTGGTTTTGAATGCCACTTTACAATTTAATTTTGGTTTGTAAAGAATTTTGAATTAATTCTTAAACACCCAAAAAAAATACATATACTTTCCTTTTTTTTTTTTTTGAAAGCTTTCATACAGTAAATGGGCTTAATCTTAAAAAAAACCCATGTGAAAACTCTTTTCATAAATTAAATAAGGGAAACGATAAAAGATAGGATTTAATTTCTAATGAGTGGACTTTAAAATTTATTTTGAAAAAAATTCCACCTTTATTATATATGGGAAGATTAAAAAAAATGTACACACACACACACACACACACACACACACACACACAACAAACAACATTTACAATAAAAAATAAATACTATTATATTTCCAAAAAAATGCAGGTCCATTATATTAAGATAAATTACATTATCTTGTCTATTTTATTATGTGCTCAAATGAGGTAAAAAGTGTTAAGTTAAAAAATATTTAGATGGTTTTGTTTTTTAAATGATTTGATAAATCATAAACTCAATGCATTATTTTTTTTGAAATGCATTCAAGCCAAGTGTCTTGTTGTGGAAAGATGTTTTAAAAAAATTTGAGCACACCTAAAAATAATGCACAGAGAAGAAAAAGCCACTAAATTGAGCAAACTAATAAAACACCTCACTCATTAAAAAAGGTAAAATGTATTTCATCAATACACAAAATCAAACCAATTTTTTTTTTTTGAAAGGAGACGCCACAGAGATTGTAAATGCCAATGTGACAGGGAACCTCTCAACAACCAAAAACCAAATAAATATATAGAAATGAAATTCAAAAAATAAGAAGTGTAAAGCATGATTGGAAATAAATAAAATATAATTTGAAACATATTACTGCTATAAAAAAATTGAGTGAGATAAATCACTTAATAATGATGGATAAAAAAATGAGCAACATTAGGAGAGGGGAGGGTGATGGTGCTACCAATTTTTTTTAAGTAGAGGAGCCTATTTAGAGGTGATCTATGCACTCCCAAATAAGCCCCAACATGGTTCTTTGGTGGTGATGGAAGATAGGTCTAAGTGATATTCTCCTTTCACCTCTAACACACTTAGAAGATAATTCACATCTCCAATGGAATGATTAAAAAAATAAACCTCACTAAATAAGACAAGATGAGATAAGGACTATGCAAATAGGAAAAGCGAAGGACAGAATGTCATGGTAGGAAGAAAGCTTAAGAAGAGATAAAATATAAATATCTAAGACAAATAAAAATAAATATAGGAGCATATAAAGAAAGAGAAAATATCTAATAAATAATCTAATTCAAAAAACTAGAGATAGGCAAGAAAGTGCAGAATAAAAGTGCTTATACTAATATTGAACTCCAATTGAATAGAAGAAGGTAGAAAAAGCTAGTTTTTAACGAAAAAGAGAAGGAAAAAACTCTGAGATATATAAATATCTAGATTTAAAAGTTCTTCAATATTAATAAGAAAATTAAGAACTATAAGGATAAAAATCTAGAATGCTAGAAAGGATGAGAATAGAGTTTTTTTTTTTGATATACTAAAATATGATTTGAATAAAAGATGAGACAACCTAATTGGAGATTTTTTCCAAGAAAAATTTAAAAAATCTTTATAATAAACCTGCAACAGTGGGTTAGAGTGTATAAAAATTAAGAAAAATTTAGGAAAAAAAAAACTCCTTTTTTACCATCAAATTTACACAAACACTCAAGAATCAACATTAGAAACCCATGGATCTAATACCATATTAGTTATTATGCCAATGTTATTTATCAAAGACATTAAAAAGTGCAAAATTTAATGAAATAAAGAAACAATACTACCTCTCATGGAGCAAACCATAAATATAACAAATAATTTTTAAAGTGGGAAATTGAACGCATCAGAGAAACACCCATGTGATCTTATTAGAAGAATTGATAATAAAATCTCCAAAAGTACAAGATTTAATCGAGAGAGAGAGAGAGAGAGAGAGAGAGAGAGAGAGAGAGAGAGAGAGAGAGAGAGAGAGAGAGAGAGAGAGAGAGAGAGAGAGAGATTCTAATGAAGAAAAGAGGAAAGGAAGGGACATTTTATAGATCTAGATGAGGATAATGAGAGTTATATATAATCCCCTTATAACCTTACAAGCCTCCTATGTGTCTACCACTTATGGCCTAATCCATCATAAAAAAAGGGAAGTGTGTGCCATGTGGGGAAGGAAGAGTTACATGCAAGTAAATCTAGATCTAATAAGTGGATTAGGGAGGTGACTGATACCTCATAAAGGTAGGAATAAAAGTCATCTATAAATATAATAAATGCACACATAACTAAGACTTAGGATAAGCTTATAAACCTAGGAAGGACCTAAATTAAGGTTAATTCTCCAACAATAGTATAAGTAGATACTGCTATAGAGTACATAGTGGTAATAAAATGTTTTATGGTAGGATAAGAACTTATTTATGGAAGTTATAATTTATATTTTGTAATATCATGTGAACTGGCTCAATAGAATACATGTGAGATGGAGGTGTTGACTGATTCATTATAAGAAAAGGGGTATCAATGCTTGGTGGCCTTTCTAGACACTTGAATATGTTAACCCTAATCTAGTTATTAGTATTGGTAGTAGTATCTTATCTTTATTAAAATAGATGAATGTTTGGTTGGGTTGGAAGTATTTCTTCATTATCTATGTCCTTATCATCCTTAGGAGAAATAATAGGGTCATACTTTATTTTCTATGAAACCCTAATATAAATTGAGTATTTATGCATATTCATCATTATCTTGATATCATCTTATACATTCATGAATGTGAGATCAAAAAAAGAAGATTCATACACATATTGGATCTTAATTTTTTTCAATATTTCTTAAGGACTTTGTGAATAACATGAATAATATGAACTATGATTTACTAAAACTATAGTAGACTTTGGCCTTGTTTGCTTGATATAAATAGTCCCATTCTTTATAATATTGGAGACTAATGTTGAGGGTAAGTTTAGGAATAACCCCTTGTATAGATGTCTTTAGTTTTATTTCAACATAGTTGGATAATTGGAAAGAAATTCTTTCTCTGATAGTTTCTCTAGAATACGTCATGGTAAATTTAATTGGGCTTCAAAGGTTATCTCAATTATAATCACTATATGGTATAGTAGAACAAATAATTAACCATTTTCTTGATTTACCTTTTGATTTGGTTAGATAACCTTGGAATTTTTTTCCCATTAATGGATCAATATATTATTGGGTAAAATTATCAGTAATCCTCTACATTTATACTCTGAACCTATAGATATAAAGGATAGAAAAATCAACCCATATTTTTTTTTGTATACTCTATAGAAGGATCCTAAGGTTCCTCTTGATGGGGGGTTAAAATCATAATTATTACATCTAAAAAATATGACATCATATATAAATTACCATTATTCATGCGCTTAGCCCTACTCATTTGAAACTTCAAATTGAAGCTAATTATTACACCTAGAGACATAATTTGTTTTATAGTTAATATGATGTTGAGTAAAGGGACCCAAATATCCTTGGCATAGGTGATGTTTATAAAAACATATAGTATATTCAAAAAAGTCATTTATATACTCAACCTAAGCTTGAAAATTAAATTTAGGATGCCATTAATCTAGGCTCTTAACCAGATAATGTTTGGGTCTACTGTGTAACTTTTTAATGTATCTTTGATACCATTAGCTAACTATGCATCAATTATGGGCTGGTTTTAGGTCATGTCAGGAATAAGGATCCTATAATAAATTTAAAAATCACTTGTTAGCACATAAGCTACATAATTTGGATTGCAAGGCAGGTGAAGGATGTTTCTTGAGCATGGCACATAAATAAATAAATTGAATAGGAGGTCACTGCATGGAAATACCTCAACCTTAGAGGTGATATTATGTATATTGACTACCTTGGTTAATAGTAAGTAATCTATGTATCTCTTGGTGAGTGAATCTAACTAGATGTTTACCCCATTATATATACTATTTTATGGATTATATAACACTACAGTATTATACATTTGGCAAACTCAGACCTTGGTTGTTCCTCTCAATTTTGGACCTTTTAAACTTTTAGAAGTATCGAATATGATATTATTTTAGCCTATATCTTGGTTTGATCAGTATTATTTTGATGACCTATATATTTTATCTTACCTAGAATGCTTAGAACCTACTTATCTTCCACCTATGAAAGTTTTGATTCTATACTTGCTTTCCTATTTCCTGGATACTAGGATCTAGGATAGACACCTGCATCAATGCAGATGTCTTACTCTGATGCAAGTTTCCAATGCCCTAAAGTCATCTAATTTGCAAATAGACTACATATTAATGGTTGGACTAAGTTATTTAATGTGAGTTACTTCTCCAAAGGGATTGATATAAATACAAGATCAACCCTCGTTCATTTCTTACCTATAAAACACCAAAAGAGATAGTCAAATTATCAAAATAATTTTATCAAGAATTCAATTGAGAAAAGCTTCCCTATTTTCTTGTATTTCCATACTAGTCATAGGGACAACACATATATAGGTCTAAAGCACTAAAGGAGTATCCCAAGATCTATAGTTGCCAAGTTATAAACTAGGTCACTATTGTAATTATTTATCACATATTTCATGATTCACACACAAGCCAACACATAAGGGATAAATACATCAATCTAAGGCTCTCTTTAGAGTATTGGCTATGTAAGCAATGTTCATTGATAGAAGGATATTTGGGGTCAGCTTGACACCATATGCCCACTAACCAATTTTTTCCTAAGATCAATATGAAGATGAAGAAATAGGGTTTTGAAAATACATGAGGAATAAAAGTACACGACCCATGTATGAATGCACCAAAGTGAAGGAAACCAAAAACCCAGAAGCATTTAAGTGGTCACATCCTATTTTAGTAAGTATTTAATATAGAACACCTACATCCAACATAGACACTAGTATCAACACAACTGTCCTAGACTCACACAAGTGTCTAAGGCTCTAGAGGCACCCAAATGATAAATTGGTGATTGTTCTAGAATCCTCTTATGTCTACTTTATTCCTATTTTAGGTTTAGAACTATGTCAACATCAAAACCAGTTAAGTACTTTATTTCTTTGTCATTTCCATATCTAGTATAATTATACTTACTATTTTTACCCTATCTTAGTTTAATTAATTCAACATATGTGATATATGAGTTTATAATCTAATTGGCCTAATATAGAGATCTGAATGCACCATATTGAAAATGATGAAAAACCTAAAAGCATCTAGGTGGTCACATCCTATTTCAGTAAGTGTTTTATATAGGACACCTATGTTCAACCTAACACTAAAATCAACAAAACCATCCTAGACTATCACAAGTATTAAATGTTTTAGAGGCACCCAAATCAAAATTTGGTTACTATTCTAGAATCCTCTTTTAGTTTGATTTTTGCATGTTCCAAATCTAGAACTATGTTAACATCAAAACCAAGTAATATTTTATTTACCATTTCTATATCTAGCATAAATATACTTGCTATTTTAAGCATATCTCAATTTAATGAATTAACCATATGTTATATCCAAGTTTGGCATCTAAATAGCCTACTATAGAGATAGTATATCACCCTTGTGTATTAGATTATATCTATCCCCTTTAACCTTAGATAACCCAAATCTAGAAACATTTTAGGGTTAAAAATTTGGTGAAACCAGTTTATATGAATGCAAACATTTATGATTCCTAGTATTTTTTAGTTAACTAGGGTTTCAAATTGTTGTACTTTTTCATTTCTTACTTATATTATTTTGTATGAAACCTAAGCATAGCCCTAGATTGGGAGGTGTTCCTATTGAACACATTGATCTTCCCCTTTGATAATATAATATGTTCAAATCCATTGAGGGACAATCTAATGGATCATGATGATACCAATGTTGAGAATGAAAAACATCCAATTGAGGTTATCATAGAAGAAGATTATTATAATGAAAACCATGATTCTAATGAAACTAATGAACATGAGAAAATAGACTTTGGAAAAGTGCAAGTAATTACATTGTTTCATGAGTGTATTCATCAAATCCTTAAATATCTTGATGAGATACTCAAAAATATATTGGAAATAAAAAAACTCAAAAGGTATAGTTGAAACATCCTTCCCATTGAACACATTATCACTTAATACTTATAATGGGGTCACAAGTTATGTGTTTAAACCTTTATTTCCTAAAATCCAAAATAGTATTGCTACATCTACCATGGAATTACCAATTTTTTTAACTCAAATACGAATTTTCTAAACTCAAATACTAGTTTCAATTCCTATTAATACTTAATGCAGAGCATAAATTATCGATCAACTTTAATGCTTTATTTAATAATGATAGGAATATTTATACAAAATAGTTGGTCCTATTTTCTAGGAAACCAACCTTATATATAGCTTTCATTCATATCTCCAATCCTATTTTTTTTGCTAGAACCTCTCAAAGATAAGCTAAATATCCTCACTCAATATTATTTATTGGGTGAGTTATGTTGACACACTAATAAATAGTCATATGATTACCAACCTAAAATTTACCCATAATATCATTACTCACCATTAATAAATGAGAGCACTAATATAATTACTTCCTAACATTCCACCCCTTAGTGTTCACATAGGAAAAGGAATATCATGGACTAAATTTATTTATATTATACCCCTTGAATTTTAACTTTTGGATGTCAGTACCTTGATAATGTGTCCTATACATAAATGGGAAATTATTTACATTTGATGTGGTCAAATGTTTTATTATCATCTACCTTATAATATAAAATTATTAAATATTTTAGACATGTAGACAACTTAGAAACTTACTATAAAAAATTTAAAAGACAATATAAACCATAAAAAAATATAAATAAACTATGCAAGATGAAAAAATAAGTTTAAATGACTCAATATTATTATTTTTAAAATTAAACTCTATAAGTACTATAGAATTCTAAAAATTTATAAACAACAAAAATATAAACTATAAACACATACCATATATAAAATATATCATAAAAAAACTTAACATAAGATTTAAATAAAAAACTATATAAAAAATGAAACAAACAAATATCATAAAACTAAAACTAAATACTATCTATTAAATAATCTAAAAACACATAAACAATACAAGATAAAATAACCTATTTAAATTAAAATGACTATCACTAAAGTGAAACCATGAATTCTTAAAACCAAAACTCAATACTAACTAAACATGAATTATTAAAACCAAGACTCAATACTAACCATAATTTAAAAATATTTAAAAGCTTGAAACCTAAAATACTATTTAATACCTAAAACCATGGGTGGTCTAATTTAGTGGGTGATGTGGTAGTTGAGGATTACCAAAGAAATGATGTGTGCATGAACTAAATATTAATTTTGATATGGTCCTTGAGAGAACTTAGGTTATTTAATTTTAGGTCAATGAGTGGATCTAGGTTGGAGGAATTGAGTAGATCTATTTTCCCATGTAGATCGAAGAACTAGCCAAAGTGGAGCTTGATGTGTGGTATGATCACTACTAAAGTCACACAATATAAATCTAAGAGACACCATTGCTGAATATATAGACTAGAGGAGACCATTCAGACTAAAATGAGTAAAATGTGTTTTACCATCTTTATATTGATATGGTATGAGGATTTGGGGTGGCTGAGGTAGAGACAAACTCTGCTTCAATGTCAAATATGCATTGTGCAAACCTAGATGCAATGTGAGATAAAATAAATAATTACCAAATATTATTATTGGTAGTGGGTTAAGAGATAGAATATCAAGATTCATTTAGCTCGGTCTTCAAAAACTACTGCTCCAAATTTGAGGCCAATTCAAGTGTAAAACTAACTAGATCATTTTTAGCATAGGATAATTTCAATGCCAATCCTATAATATAACCCATTGTTTGATGTGTGGATGCATGGATCAACTCACTAATGATGGATCAATGCTACTCTTTGAGGTGAGTTGGGGATAGAGTTGGGGTAAATCATGCACTTTAATGTTCTCATTTAATAAAATTATCTATAAAGAACAAGGATATATAGATAAAAGCTTTGAAATCTTCAAACCAATTCTAAATTTGAAACCTTTATCAATTATTATAGCCTGGTTTGGTCTATTCTAAGACACTATAAACTATAAAAACATACAAAGAAGTATATGTAATTATTATTATTATTATAAAATATTGCCAAAAAAATGTATAGTGGTCTACTCTAAAAAATTATTGGTAATTAATTTCTTATAGAATGATATAAGAAATTGACATGGTCTATACTCAAATGATTCTATTATGAAAAATGACAATAAATTATAGAGAGGTCTAGGGAACCCACTTTTATATCAGATAATGTAGAACACAAATTGCCAATGAATTTCACTACTTTTTAAATAATGATAAGAATATTTATATAAAATAGTTGGTCATATTTTCTAGGAAACCAAAATTATATCTATATTTAATTATTATTATCTCCACTCCTATTTTCTTCCCTTAAATCTCTCAAAGATAAGATAAATATCCTCACACAATCTTATTTATTGAGTGACTCACATACACACATAAATAAGTAGTCATATGAATACCAACCTAAAATCTACTGATACAATATCATTGATCATCGTTAATAACTATGATCACTGATAATATTATTTCCTTAGAACACTAATCAAACCATGTTTACATCCACTTTTGTGAATAATCAACTTGCTAATGTAAATCCCAATGGGTCCATAGTTTAAACACTCCTTCAAGTTATAAAGACCTTAGAGGACAAGGTTTCAAACATTGAACAAAATACTTTAAAATATCCTCATGCTATTTATTTTCAAGATGTGTTTCATAACCCTCTTACACTTGAGATATCTTTTCACCCTTCTATTTTTGTTGCACCTGGGTTTCTATTTTATGATGGTAAGGGTGATCCTAAACAACAACTTTGATCATTTTATATGACATGCCTTGAATATGCCACCAATGATAAAATTTTAAACAAATTATTTTTGAGAAGCCTTAAGGAATATGATTTTAGGTGGTTCTATGTTTTATCTATCCAATATATAAAAGCATTCAAACCTCTTGCATATAAATTTTTAGCACACTTTTCCATTAACATTTATGAAAAGGTTTCTTATGCTCAAATTTAAAAACTAAAAAAAGTAACAAATGAAACTACCAATGAATATGTCTTGAGATTCAAAACAATGTTGGCTAAAATGAACAATCCTATGGCTGATAAAGAGTTACAAAACATACAAAAACAAAGCTTGCTTAGTCCTTTACATGAGTCCATTATTTTTAACAATTTCAAATCTTTTGATGACTTATGTCATGTTGTATGGGATTGTGAAACGAATCTTATTTCATTGAATAAGTTCAAATATATAGCAAACACACCATATGAATCTACATCTAGTAAAAAAATTACAATCAAACCATGTTATAAGGTAAAACCTCTTGGTCCTAAAAAAGAAATAACCATTATAGTTAACACATTGTTATAATAACCTAATCAAAAATTTCTTATCCAATACACTGATAAGATAGTTCTCATCCTTACCTTAGTTTCCCACCTAAATATTCCTAAGGATATAAACTGACATGGTTAATAGAGTGCCATCTTATATTTCTCCCTCATCCTATAGAGATTGATATGAATAGACCTCTACCTAAAGGATATGATTTTAATGATTATTATGATTATCAATAGAGACCAAGACATTCTATGAACATATTGTTTACCATAAATCATAATATCAAATACCCTATTGATGAATAGAAGCTTACATTTGATGGTCCTCCCAAGGAATCAAGTTCACAACCTAGTGATCACAAAAATAGAAAATATTTAACAATCCTTTTCAAGATAATTCTAAGAAGGAACTAGAAGTGCAAATGGAATATAATGCACATCATCCTCAATGACATTATATTCACCCATTATATGGTATTATTGGTACTTAAATGTGACATACACATCCTATGGTTGAGAGACTATTTATTTATTTTGATGAATGTGAGATTAAGGATGATGAATTTTATCTTCATTATTTATTCATTCAATTATACCTTGATAAACACCTTGCATGTAGTGCTACAATTTATAATTGTGAAAGTGAAAACATTTGAACCATGACATTACTTAGACACTTTGGTTACACTTATCATGATTTACATCCTTCTAATAGATCAATTAGAGCATTCGATGGAATATCCCATAATATTTTTGGTGAGATTGACCTACCTTTATAGGTTGGTCTTGTACATGTGGTTAATAACTTTTTAGTTATACCTTCCATGGGCATCTTTGATGTGTTATTGGGAAGACCTTAGATCCATACACTTTGAGTAGTACCTTATACAATGAATGGGTGTGTTAAATATTTTCATGTCAATTGGGTAATTATAGTTTATAAAATTCTATATGAATATCCTCTTGAACAAGAAAACCTCATACCTAGGTAGTTAACTATCTAACCTACTAAGATTAATCCACTATAAAAGGGTCAAAAATAGGTAACCCCCTTTACTAGGTGGTTAGTATTTGAAAGACCATTACATTAGATACATATAATTAATTCCATGGAAACCTATATATTATGCATCATATTTAGATATATAGATCACTTACACATGTTTTTACTACTTATATTCTAAAGAAACCAAAGACCACTCAATAATGGGTTCTAAAAACTCCTACTCTTATTACTCCTACTATTTCTCCAAGACCACATAGTTATATTTTACATACATAGAGAATCATAGATACTAGAGTGATAAATATTACACCTATACATGCTCCTTGACATTGTCACCAACTTATTACACTAGGTTAACAATGGAGAGATATTTATGACCACCCTTCATAAGATAGTCTTTTTTTTAAAAATATTTCAAAAAAATTAAAAACATTAAAAACTCCAAAAAACTTTTAACACCTACATACTCTATTGGCTCCTTGAAGTTTATGTTTTAGTTCCATTTTGATGGATGGCATATTAGTTACACCTACATACACATGTGTGGCATGATTATACTTGAGTGTGATATAGGCATACACATATACGTGATCTATTACTATTTTTGATGTTGGGCCTTACCTATACTCATGTAATATGGGAATTAGGGGAATCCACCTCTATGATCATGATACTTTAGATTATATCATTCTATGGTCACTTTACATTATCATGTTTGAGCTCTTATGTACTTACACATGCCTTTATCTATGATTATATATTTCAAAAGGTAATTGATCTTATATGCACTTGAAAAAAAATTATAACACATTTTATCTATGAGATGTTATGATATGTATATATTGGTTGATAATTATTTCATTTATGTAGTTTCTTGAGTATCTTACCTTGTTATTAGCTTGTTTGTTCAAACATTTTAATATGTTAATTTGTTTACATCCTCTATGCCTATATGTATTTTATTTAACATTTTAACATGTAATTTTTTGTCATAAAAACATTTGAATATTTCATCCTTGATTTTTTTGACATTTTACTAAGTCATGTCCATTCAATTATGTGGAATTTAAACATTCCCCTTGTTTGTGGTTTCCTTAGACCATTGTATGTAGACTTGATTTTGAGTTCTATTATGTGTGTACTTGATTTAATTTTTGAGTTTGTATTTTTAATATTTATATGTTTACATGATACTTATAATTAAAAATAGTATTTCATGTGATCACATTGTTCTATGTGCTTTAATGACATATTTACCTAGACATGTTCTCCTATATGCTACATCGTTACATTCATAGATTATTCAATTCTCTTATCTTTTTGAGGTGAGGTAACTACTAGTTTATATTATTCCCTCACATAAAATTGGGGGAAGGGGGGAAGGAATATAAGTGGGGATATGTCATATAGGAATGGATTCCACACATTCAAATTTTCTATATTTAGTGGGTACATGCTTTGGAAGCATGTTCTCCACACTTATTCAGTATTCAAAATCTCTAGATTATAGTGGGGGCATGTTTTGGAAACATGTTATCCACATTAGTAATTATTATATATTTTATATTTATCCATTTATATTGGGGGAATTATTTGTAAACATTATCTCTAAACTTACACAATTTTTGAATTGGCCAAAGCACACATTTATATAATTTAGATTTCTAATTGTAGTAGAATTTTATACATTGGTAACATTGTTTTACATAGTTTCAACATGAGACATATCTAAGGTGAATATTATATTTAATGTGTGACTAATATTTTAAAATACAAACCATTTTCATATCTTAAAACTCTTTTTATGGACTCTCACCATGCCATGGATTTTTATGCACTGATACCTAGGACAGACTATATTGAGCCAATCTACTATAGTATTTAGTTAAATTTTGGTATGGTTGAGGTTATTAAATAACTCAATATTTTAAAAAAATTAGATTTTAATTGATTTTATAATGTATCCTCAATAGGTTATAAGTTTCATTGGGTTACATAATTAAACTTATTTCAATTGTCAGGTGGCAACTCACCTTTTCTCCAAGGTTGGGGGCATGTGCCTTCCAATATCTCTTTTTATATATCTCCTTAGATATATGAGATTTATATATTTATATATGTCATAATATCATTTTAAATGCCTTAAAATGATACATATTTTTAAATAAACTTGGTGATAGGCAAGGTGGTTACATCAATACATAGGTATATTCCTAAACCTTTCTCTTTCAATTTAAATGATTTCAATACTCTAAATTTTATAGTATATGCACTGATTATCTATTGTAACATGCTCATCATTATAGGTTAGTAACCAAAAAATCACTCAATTTGGACTCAAGGAAAGGTAAGGTGTGTTATACACACTTAGGTGCACATTCCTTTCCTTTAAACTAGTAATTTCATAACTAGATTAAAGGGGGGAATGTAGACACTATTTTATGTATTATATAGGAACTCAGTCTTTTACACTTTGAAAACTTAGACCTTGGTTGTTCCTTTAAGTTATATACCTTTATTTATTTTGTATCACACATACTCTATCTTATGCCCCTTTGCCTATCTCTTGGTTTGACCAATTATTTTATTAATGGCCTAGATCTTATATCTTGTTCAGAATGATTGAAACCTACTTATATTCTAGCTCAATAAGTTCTAAGTCTTCACATACTTTCTTGATCCCTAAACACTAGTGTCTAGGATGGACACCTGTATCGATGTAATTTTGCTACTCTAATGCAAGTGTCCATTACCCTTAATTTATCCAATTTTTAAATGAAATTTATCCTAATGGTCAACCTAAGTGATTTAATGTGAGTTACTTATTTAAATAGATTAATATAATTAAAATATCAACCCTCATGCATTCTTCATCTAGAAAATACAAAAAGAGACCAAGATGACTTATCAAAAGCATTCTATCAAGCATTCAATTGAGAAAATCTTCCCTATTTTTTCCTATTTTCATATCAATCATAGGGATAACACATTTATAGTTTTGAAGTAATGAAGGATCAACCCAAGACCTATATTTTCCAAGTTACAAGCTAGGTCATTGATGGAATTTTTTTTATCGCATATTTAATGATTCACACATAAGGAAACACATAGGGGAGAACTACACTAGTCTGATGCCCTCTTAAGAATATTGTCTATGTAGTATCCACACATTTAAAAATGGTTCTTTGGGTTCATCTCAACACTTTGTGCCCACTAACACCTTTCCACCCAATATCACTATGAAGATGAAAAACTAGGGTTTTGTAAGTTCATGAGAAGTGATATTCCATGACCTAGATCTAAATTCACCAAATCAAAGATGATGAAAAACTAAAATCATATAGGTAGTCACATACTATTTCAATATGTATTTTATATAGGACACCTATGTACAAATTAAAAACTAACATCAACATAACCATACCAGGCTAACACAAGTGTTTAAATCTCTATAGGCACCTAAATTAGAATTTGGTGACTATTCCAAAATCCTCTTCTATTTTGATTTATGCATGTTCTAAATCCAAAACTATGTTAGCATCAGAACCAACTACCTACCCTTTTTCCTCTTAATTTCCATATCTAGCATAGCTATACTTATTATTTTTATCCTATCTCAGTTTAAAGAATTCACCATATGTTATATTTGATTTTAGCATCTAATTGGCCTACTATAGAGATAATTTATCACCTTTGTACATTAGATTATCTTTATCCCCTTTAACCCTAGAAAACCCCAATCTAGAAACATTTTAAGGTCAAACACCCATATGGCTTAGCTCCATCAACCTCAAACCAAACTATTATGTAATATTGGAACTTATGCTCGAGTGTTGTTGAGTTGAAAACCATGTTTATATATTCAGTTCTTCCAACTAGACTAAATACATATGAGGCTAGTTCTCTAGATGATGATGCCATTTTTGTTATGCATATTTTAAAAAGTTATGGATTTTTATTGTAACAATACTTATATAGTAATTTGTCATTTATCTTGTTAAAAATATATCTTTAATTTTAATTTTGGGGCTACATATATCATGGATTTTTTTAGGCCTAAGACTTAAATGCATTGAGTCATCCATATGTGAGAATTACTATGGATAATGGTTTGGTCTCTTATCAAATCCATTTTTTGAATTTGATTTTATGAAGTTTAATTTCATAGGACTATTTACCACATGGCACATTGTCACTAATTCTGGTTACTTAGTCATCTTAATGAGTTAGTTATTTAGCCACTTGTCCATTTATCATAAAATTGAGGCTATATTCCCTTTGTATTTATTTTTATCCAAATTATGACATGTGGCCTATATTTACTTAGTCTCTTGATGTCATACTTTAGATTTTGTACTTTGGGCCTTTGATCATAATTTAATGAGATGCCAACACATGGCATGATCTCATTTATCTAGGTATTCAGGCCCTTAGTAATGTTATTTTCATATATGTAGGTGTCAAGTCTCTAAGAAATTACTATACTGAAAAATTATGCTAATTTTCTTAGTCATAAAGCCTTCCTACTATTTTTCTAGTGTTTATAGGCTGCGCGCTAAATAGATGTTTCCACATAGATGATTGTGGTTGTTCTAGATGGTATTTAGGTTTGAATTTTGACCTTTTATGGATAGGTCATGAATCTATGAAATGTTGACATGTGGAACAATAAAATTAATATACTTATTCATGAAGACTTGTAAACTATGTAATAAGTTTTTAGATGTGGTTAAGTGAGATTGGGATAAGTGGCACAATCTTGTTAATCTAGATGTTTTATAAGATTTTAAAATTATACAGTATATTATATATCTATAGGTATACCATCAATTTGGATAGGTTCCATATAAATTATAACTATAAATTATAGATTGCCCATATATAGATAGGGCTCTAGCTATGATATGATAAATTTAAGTTATATTAGGTAGGGGTATAGTCTAACCAGTGAAGAGGAACATAAAGAATGATCTCACTAATTTGGATCCTCAAACATGTTCAAGACTTGTAAATTTAAGTTGGTAGGAGTGAATGTATGAGATGATGGCAAGTGGTACAATCTAGTTAATTTACTTGATCATAAAATGTTCGAGTCTAAACTAATGGTACATAGGCCATGAATAGACACAATGATAACATAGGGATGGATGGCACTCATTTAGATAAATATTGTGGATAAAGACTTAGATGAATCCACTAATGAGTGATATTAATATAACTAGAAAAATATTATGGATCTATATGCTTAAGAATGGATGAAGACCTAGATGTTTCATTCTATTGAGAGCGAGTAAGCCTAATTAATACATGTGGCATGATCTCATTGATTAGGACAATCAATCATTGAAGATACATAGCCACTCTTTGATTTGATATATTTTAGGCATAAAATAGGCATGTGTCCAAAGGTATTATCAACCTATAAATTCAATGTGACCTAGAAAAGGAGAAAATCTTCTAATTTTTTTAGTTGGCTCTATTAGTCTATAAAATCAAAAACCAAATTTGTTAAACATTTCCAACTTTAAATCTTAAATATATGGAGAAAAGTAATTTTTATGACAATATACATTTAGGATTTTAAACTAAAGGTCGTAAGATAATATTTTAATTGATAAATTAACTTATCACTTCAAATTTTAAGGTATTTTATATCAGATTAGACATGAACTTGAATTTTTTTAGTGCAATATGTGTCCTTATTTGAAAATTTGAAAATGGGTTGTGATAGATACAACACATGGGTAGTGTAGATGTGTAAGTATTATATACAAGAGTTATTCATGAAAAAACAATACTAGAAATTGGAACATTATTTAGAGGTTGTGCATGAGAAAAAATATTAGATGCTTGGCCAACTATTTGGGAAATTGTGTTCTCAATTTGAACACTTTGGGTAGATGGTGTCAATACCATTATAGATATAAACATGTGTAAATATTTATTTTTTAAAGAATCAATGGATTGTACATTGGACATCAATGGAAAAAAGGACATGGGATAAGCCTAAGAATCCACTAATAAGGTTACTTGAAATGAAGGTAAAGTAGACAATGGCTTAGGAGGAGTGAAACTATACAAGAAAAAAAAGATGTTCATAGTGATCCCCTTACCTCAATACTATCCACATATTTAGAAGAAGCTGAATGGTAACCTAAATTAAAAACCTTGAAACACTATTTTTTAGCCTTTTGTCTATCCTTGTTATTTATTTCAATGGAAATTAGAAACTTGATCTTTTTTATAATACATATTAACTTTGAGGTTTCCATATAAAATCTTATTTAAATTTTATGATTAAATAATTATCATTTTAAATATTACAGTAGAACATGGCATCATCATGGGCTGCATGAATATATGTCACATTGAGTTTTACCTTAAGGAATACATATGATTGGAATCCCATTGTCTATCATCATGTATTTGAAGGGTAGTAAATTATTTTTGGTATGCTTCCAATGTTTTAAAAGTGGGAAAATTGTTATAACCTATATTGGAAATCCTGAGAGGCATGTGGGAATAGGTTTTATGTTTCATTATTTTTAAATTCCCACCAATTCCTTGAATAAATTCATATTAAATATGTTTTAGCTATTTTATAAGGTACATAATATGGTAATTTGAAAGGGTAAATAATAATTCCTTAAATTTTAATAATAATAAAATCCAAATAGTAATAATAGGCCCCAATACCCATGGTAGATACTCTCATTTATTTGTACATCCTAAGTATTTTTACATTGATGGACAAATACAGATGTGAGTTGAAATATGTACAAATATCTTTGATATGAACCTTGTATTGTTGAGCATAAACATTTGAGTATAACAAATGAATTGGAGAGTTTTAAGGTGTCCACTTAAGGAAATTTTAATTATATAAATGTATTATTGCACAACATGCATCACTAAATATAACATCATGTAGAAGATACCTCCCTATCATACCATTAGAATCTATTGTGTTATGTTATGAAATATCTTAGAGTAGGGGATTATTTGTCCTTAATGTTTATGAAAAATTAGTGCACCCATAATTTACTTAAATGCAAATGCCATGATATCCATACAATATATTTAGAACTAGCATCCCAACTCAGAATAATTCTCTAAACAACTTAATAGGATATTCATTAACATATTCAACATTAATTTACCTATCCATGTCTTCTACCTAGTCTTTTAGACAATTACTGAGATCACATGTATCTAAATTTTTTTGGAAAATATCTTTGTTATATGGGATATTGGGGTCTAAAAGATGATAATGTTTTCAAAATATTCACCATATATCAAATATATTCTATGCATTCCATCATCCTTACAACATGATATCCATTCATCCTTACATCATCATATGCATTCCATCATCCTTACATCATGATATCAAATATATATTCTATGAATTCCATAATCTTTGCATTACATATATCATATTTAATGTTTAAATCATCCTTACATGTAGAAAACATGAAAGAATTGTAAAATAAGCCACCATAAGGGAACACCACTAGTTTTTTAATGGATTTGTGTATTCCCAAGTTTTGAATAAACAATAGGTATTATGAGTAATTATTTTTGTTCTATTAACAATATATATTATTGATAATCTCTTTCATTTCCTCTAATCCTTAGATAATGAATTATAGTTCTTATATCCCACAATTTGATGCATAAAATATGTATCTGAATGTTTGGGTGTGACCAAAAGTATAAGGAAACATAACCATGATAATTAGTTTGTATTTATTATATTAAAAGGGTTTTATGTTCACTATTAAATATTGAGAATAGTTTTAAAAAATTTAGTCATTGTATAAGACAATGGATTCTCACTCTCAAATGGTACCACTTCAAACTTGATTGTTATGTCAAAATCCTCAAAATTTAGACATTTAAACTCAAAGTGATGGAGATGGTCATGTCATTCATGAGTATTGAATAGGCAGGTATCCTTTCAAAGTGAAATTAATTATTTTCTTATTGTATTTTTTATTTTAGCCTTATTTATTCCTTTATGTCTCTAGATTTAATGTTGTTTATCCCCATGCCACCATCCTAAGGGTCATAGAGTCTCAAAGTATCTAAAAATTGGTAGTTGGATCCTTCATTTATTTATTAAGGTATGTAAACTAGAATATATACACTACCTTGTCATATATTGGGGTCTAAATGAAGGTGACATTGAAAATTGTTTGCCACTTGCACTTGGATTTATTTTTCTTCCTTGAAGTGAACATGACCACTTCACATTCCATTTTGATATTTTGGAAAGTTTATATAATATATATAATTTTTATATTATGAAAGATCAAAAGGTCATATGGGAGTGTAAGATGGATAATTTCCAAGTGGAATTATTTGATTTTCTTGGGATCACATATCATACAATATCCTAAATTCTATCATCATCTCTACATATCATGGGACTGATGTAAGTACAAAAAGTGATAGATGGCAAGTGGAAATTATATTAGAGCTCTAGCAGTGCTTGGCCTTTATGTTGAGTATGATAATATATGATCACATGAAAATAAATAATCTAGGAGTTAATAATTATTTACATGAAAACTATAATAAGGAAAGGAAGACCTAGCCATGTGTCATTAATAGTATTCAGAGAAACCTCAAGAAGAAATTTTTTACGAATAGCTTTATGAAAATACACCCAAGCATGGGATTTTAGGTTTGTACAAAACCATGAAGGTGTGGTAGACATTCATTTAAATAAAATTTTGGCCACCTAGAATATAAAAATACTTAGACCCAAAATATGGTTACATCCTAAAATTTTAATTATAAATATTATGATGAAATATATAACCCATGGTTTTAATAATTTCTTAAATTCCATTTTATTAGATTTTTTTAATCTTATTTGTGTTTTATACACAAACACACTAAGAGAATAATTTTTTTGAATGTAATATGAAAATATTATAAATTCAGTAATATATGATAGATTATGGAAATTTACCTATTTTCACATGCAATAAATATAGTAAAACACTAGGAAATCAAGGGACAAAAGTATTGTATATTATTTCACATTCTATTTTGGATTGTGATAGTGATCTAGAATCATCTCATGATAATAAATAGGATTTAGGATCTACTCGATCTATGATTTTACTATTTTACCCCCTAGACACTTTCATTAGGTTTTTGACACTAGCATTGATGCAAATGCCTATGTTTATCACAAGTCTCAAGTCTAGATAATGTACAATAATGAACCCAATTTTTTATTGAAGTTTCAATATCACATGTATATCCCTTTGGTATTTCATAAAGTGTTATAATGTGCATTGATTCCATATAATTAGTAAAATCCCATATCTCATTCCCTAGATTACTTGTAACTTTGGTAAAAATGGGTTAACACATGAATTGAGCCAACCCTAGCTATTACTAGGTGATGATACATAGCCATATACTCTGAAGATGGCCTAACTCTCACATGTAGTTATCCTTCATAGGTATCTGTATATAATGGTGATCCTTTAACTATATGCTCTTTCTCATATTACAAAACCCTTGTTACAAGTAATGAAAATGCAAATTAATCTTTTGAGTTCTTTAGACTTTCAATTCTAGTAATATGTTGAAATTTTATAGCTTAGAAAATAAAGTTTTTTCTAATTTTAAAATTGATTGGTAATGCATCATGATATTAAATAAATCATAGCTTTGTATATATAGGGATCTCTTGATTTTGAATTAGGACATAGTGGTATGCAAAAATTATATAATAAAATAAACATATAGGTCTAAACAAAATGGTCGTAATGAAAAATTTAAATAATATACCCAAAATATAAGTATTGACGCTTATGTCATGGTTGACAAATGCATCGATACAAGTACCTAAACTAGATGCATGTGTCTAAAGGGTAAACACATATATATAATAGAAACACAGGTAGGGATCCCTTGTATACATTGATAAAATTATAATTTGAAAACATATACGAATAAAGGGTAATATAAATCAAGTTAAATAAGATGGAACCAAATAAGTACATATGAGACCATGCTATTAGATATCTAATTTTTTTTCAATAGACCCACACATGCAAAAATATATGAAAATGTACTATGTACTATACGTATACCAAATATGGCTACCTATATCCCCCACTTTAATATAATAACACATAAAACTAAAATTACTAATTTAAAAGAAAATGAAATGCATACATTGGTGTGCAAAACACATTTTGTGTTTTATTGAGATTTTTTTGAACCCTTTTTCTTGAATGTTTGCCTAAAAACATTAGATATGTTGTAAAATAATCAACACATATAATATGTAGATGAGTAATAATAAAAAGTAAAATAAAGAATTATTATGGATATAATACTTATGTGTATGTTCTAGGTAGTGATGATTTTGGAATCTTGGATCTACTATGGATATTGGATAATTGGAAGGGACTTGAGGCCTCATCCATATTCTTTCCAAGAAGATGAATGAGTTCAAAAGTGGTCAACTAGGTTACACTATATCAATGTTATATCTAGATTGGGGAGTTTTGGGAGGTGATCATAACCAAAATATAATATCCGTAAAAATTCATCTTGGGTATTATAATATTCCATACATTTGATAGTAACCTACTAAATTTGGAAGATAAATCAATATCTAGGTACATATAAGGAATTAAATATTATTCATTCCCCATGGAATATCTAGTTTGAATAAAATTATTATGTGTAGATCAATGTATTTTTATTATCATAATCAACATCAATATGTGATATATGTGTAGTGATAGTACCAATTTATATAATACTAAACAAAATATATATCTAGACCATATACTATGAAGAATAACTAGAGATAATTGAAATTGGTGCGAGTGTGGAGGACATCTAGAGGATCTAAAAACTTGTGTAATTTTAGAGAACATTCTTTCATAATGTTCCCCCACTCTAGTATGGAAATGTTGATTATAAAATAAGTGTGAAGGTCATGCATTTTTGTCATGCCTCCACATAAATCTTAAACTATGAAAATGTGGACACTATGCCTCTATGACATGCCCCCATTGAAATATAAAACCATGAAAAATGTGGTATCTATGACTCTATGACACACCCCAATTTTAAATTTAGGGGGATAAAATATATTAGATGAAGTGGATATAATGTTTATAAATCAAGTGTGTAGGGTATGACTACAAATTGGTGATGTGGTTAGTACTTTTATAAAGGGGAACATAATATAGGTTTAATAATATTTGTAAATTTTAATGATGCATAAATAAGATAAAATAATTAAGGTGATTTTTTATGTCACAAAATTTGAAAAAAATGGGTATAATATAAAATATCTCATTTTTTGGATCCTAACACAACTTATGATTTTAAATTTGGGCAACTGATGCTCAATAAATGTGCATTTGAAATTCTTTTAAAAGTATATATTAGGAGTTATGAATAGAAAATTAATTTAATTTGAATTTTTAACCCTTTATAATTTTTAGATTGAAATAGAATTTTACAATGTTATGCAAGAGGGCTCCATGACCACTGTGATTTGATGTACTTTAGACAACCCTAATTGGTTAGAATTTTGATGAGTTGGTTAGTATATTTGCATGTGATTTATGTATAAATTATATTTTTAATTTTTTTTAATAATTTTATCAAAAATTTTGATTTTTCATGGGAAAATGGACACTTCCATCAGATTTTTAGATGTTATCATCAAGACTTTGATGGTAGTGTCCAAAATTAGATGGAACTATCCAACGTATGTGTCTTGATCCAATAAATCCAACACTACTATATATTTATGTTTTTGAATATTTAAATGTAACATTTTATTTGTCTTACTCAAATTTAATGGTAAAAACTTGTTTTTAGTCATTTTTGTTTGTAAAAAGATCTACATATATACTAGTTTTGGCATGGGAAACACATATACACTATGGCAGAGTTAAGCTTAGATACAACTAATTGTTTCATTATTATTCAAGTTGGATTAGTTCATGTGGCCTAAATAGGCTAGATTCCATATGATATCAAAATTATCATGGCTTCAGATAAGAGGTTAAATCTAGATAGTTGTACTTTCTAGCCCCTGACAAGGTATATGATAGTCACTTTTGGAAGATGTTTATCATATTTTTGGTTACTGATTATGGGTGAGAGAACACAAGTTGTTGTGGATGGTATTCATGGTTACATTTAGTGGTACCATGTATATTTCACTAGGTATATATCCATATATGTAGATCTAGGTAACATGATACAACTAACTATTATTATTAGAGATGGCATTCCATGACTACAAAAAATTGTGTCATATTAGCTTCATTTGTAGTAGTAGAGGGTGGCACTATTACAATTTCATATCACATATATCAGATTTCTTGGCATATTTAGGAAGAGGTTATTAGTTATTCATAAGGTTACATAGTACTAGACAGTTTCTATAGATTATGTTTGGAAAGTGGTGGTGGTGGTATCAGATTTTTTACCTAGTTATAAAGTTGGGATTATGAGAATATTATAGTAGTGTTCCTAGTTTATGGACTTGTATCAATATATGCCCATAATTAGATATATTTATAATGGTGGGTACTCCCTTGATTTATATTACATACCATGATGGAGTATCATACTATTTTGTATTGATTAAACTTAGATTAGATCACATGGCATTTATACAAGACATTTTATAGGTGGTTTGAGGATGGACATGAGTTACATAGGTTCCAAGTCAACATATGGTTGGTTGAACAATTTACCATAATTTATGAGTTGTTTATAATGAGAACATACTTTAGTTATTTGTTATAAAGTAAGGGTGCCATCAGCTCCATACCCCTATCATTAGATAGTTAAGGGTAGGCATAAGTCTAATGATAGATCAACACTGACACCTATAGACATGGTCTCTTTACCAAGTAATGAGAGATATCACATCATTTCCATGGATGTAAGATATTATATAGGATGTATATATACCTATATGTAGTTGTGGACATTATCAGATTAGCCATTATTGTTTCTAGTTATAGTTACCTTGCCTATCACCATACATGTGACATGCAAAGGTGCAGGAGGAGATGGAGGTGGTAGAGACCCTAAGGGATTATAACCCTTAGATGAGGTTACATTTATAACCACATTTAATTATCATATTTTTATTTTTATTTGATTGATATAATTGTTTATAGAGTAAAATTAGTTAATTTATATTTTGTTTTGATTGACTATAGGTAATGAATAGAGGTTTGTTATGTTAGATAAAGTGATGTAGGACCTAAAACATAGTGCTCATAAGGATATTATATATATATATATATATATATATATATATATATAGGGATTTAAAATAGGGTTATGGACATTAAAAATGCCCATGCACCCCTATTTTATCATGTATCTAGAGTAGTGGCCATATATCACATGGTAGCCACTAAGAGTGAGGAGTTATATGCATAGCTTGATACAAGAGGTATCTCAGAGTATAATGATATCAAGAATATCCAGGTTTTGATTGATTGATATGGAACCCTACATAATTATCATGATGAGACAGTGTATCAGCTAAGGTCATTTGAAGAGAGAGTATGTGATTTGTCTTGTTAGGTGGGCCTATGAAGAATCTAGGTGAATCTACATCAAGATATTCTAAAGATATGGATGTAAATAGTGATGAATATTATACACATGAGGATATTACCCAAACATTTAATTGATGTTATAATATTATATAAATTATATACCTTTTTAATGTGTGTGTGTGTGTGTGTGTGTGTGTGTGTGTGTGTGTGTGTGTGTGTGTGTGTGTGTGTGTGTGTGTGTTTTGTGTGTGTGTGTGTGTGTGTGTGTGTGTGTGTGTGTGTGTGTGTGTGTGTGTGTGTGTGTGTGTGTGTGTGTGTGTGTGTGTGTGTGTGTGTGTGTGTGTGTGTGTGTGTGTGTGTGTGTGTGTGTGTTTATGTGTGATTATGCTCACATGGTATATTTGGCTTCAAATGGATGTGTGATTTACTTGAATTTATTTGTTTAATAATATTTGGAGATCATAAGTTTGAGTTTTGGTATAAAATATTTAAATTTATTGAAATTTTAAACTTAGTGATAGTGAAGAAATCACCATATGTAATGAAACCTAGTTCAAAATAAGAAATCTCAACTATAATTATCATTTGGTAATAGAACCACTTGTTTTGTTTCTATAACTATAAATGATGTATCTATATAAATATTCCATTTATCTTTACATGAAAATTTAGGAAACCAATTATTTTGTCTAAGTATGCCTCCTCCATGTGTCTCTTTATAATGAAACTGATCAATCAATGGTTCCTTATTAGGATCAGTATATATGAGATCAGTGTTTTTAGAGGTTACACTAAGATAAGGACTTATACTAGTGGTTATCTATTACAAAGATTTATGGATGGCATGTTCCTTAAAAAGAGTAGTATGGAATGTCATTACCCTCTTAGAATATCATTAGAAGTAGTGTAAATATATATAAATGTATATTTATAAAATAGGATGAGTCCTTGATCTACCAGTTGTGTAATATTTTGTTTGAGAGCAACACAATAATTATATCAATTCTTATTTATACCATGGTAAGTGAAAAAAATATGTTTTTTTTTACTTTTTAAATCTCTGTGGTGGATGGTGGTAATTAGGATTAAGTTTTATCATCTGCTCATCCAATAGTGTATATGATATATCATGTGGTCTATCTCAAAACCAATCAAACTAAAGTGGTTTCCTTTTAGTAGAGGCATATATTGTAGATGTAGGAGATAATTTGTAAGTATGTTCCTTTCCTATGTTTGATAATTTTAGTATTTATTTGTTGGTATGTACTTCTAATTTTTAAGAAGGTTTTTGAAGTGGTTCATGACCCTCCTTGGTTTGGATGCTTGTTTTGAAAGTGTTGTTTGTACCATGTTTGCCTTTAGGTGGATAAATAGGTAATACAATTTTTGTTTTCATTAAGACACATGCATATTTATGCACATCCCATTATAAAAAATTTAATGAAGTAAAGGGCTTGTGTAATGCTCTTTCTCTAAGTAGAGAAAGAATACCCATACTAAATATAAATCACACTTCAAAATTTGAGGGGGTATAGTTTAATGAGTATATGATATCCTTAAATATGATAGCATAATATTGAATGGACTCATTCTTGTTTTATGTTAATAGTTACAAATGTTCCAATGCTAACTTAGATAAGTTACATCTATGAAAAATAGATAAGAATACATCTTTGAGTTTTTTGAATATTGATAAGGAACCATTTGTGAGGCTATAAAACCAATCAAGATCCTCATGAGCTAAGCTTTGATGGAAATATTTTAATAGATATAATCCATATTTAACTCAATGTGAAAAGGAAGTTATATATTATTTCAAATGAGTAGTCTAATCCTTTTACCATTGAAGGAAGGTAATAAAAGCATGATAAAGTTTTAAGGATAAGGATATTAAAAAATATATCGAGTAAGAGGTTGATCCTATAATACATTCTATTCAAATGTAGCCTTATGAGAAGAAACTTTTAACTTAAGGGTGTTTAATTCTTGTTGAAGATCTCCCTTGGTGGAAATGATAGATAACATATTACAAAGAGAGATTGGTAAATGGGTTGAATATTTGGTTAATAGTTGTAAACTACCATGAATATGAAACATAGGAATGTTAGATTCATTACCACCCTCTAAAATATTATCAACACATGGTTTTTAAATATTATATAAGGGACAACCCATGTCTAAAGAGGTAAGTATATAATTATTAATATCATGAATGTTTATATCATTATCATTTCAAGGTGAAGCATTATTTGAAATTTTGTGACATACAAGAGGAATAGGAGAAAGAACTTCACATGTAAATACACGTTCTTTGTGAATAGAAAATGTTGGGGATGGAGAAAAAGAAACATTTTATAATTAATTTGTAATATTAAAAGAGGAAAGATGAAATTTTCACTTTCATTTGTATTTTCAAAGAAGGATGAGAAAATACAATGCCACTTTATAGTTTATGGTATGTCGTTATCATATGAGAAAGAGACATTTACTGTAACCTTTTACTTATTAATATGAAATGCACATTTGATTTTATTTGAGTTATTTTTCTTGAGTTTTTTAAAATATTAATATAATATACTTGAAAACTTAATTGTATCACTAAACAATCCATCTTAAAAAAATATATTTCTTGGTACTTTGACAAACATTTCCATTTTTCCATTCAAGAAAGATAGGAGAGGATGTAATTCATGAATTTTTGTCCTTAAAAACTAAATAAAGATAATTTATTTCTTTATTTTAATTTTAGTGATCTAGATAAGGAAAAATATTTTCAAGATTAGCATTATATTGGAAATAAGAGAGACATTAATGTTTTTTAACATTGTCATCATTGGAAATGGAAGAAGAGCAATAAATTTGTTCAATATTGGCATCCTTTTATAAATAAGGCACACATTCAACTCTTTTACAATTTTCATCATTTTAAATATAATAGTAAATTCAATGTTTGATTCATATGGAGAATGTATACATGAAACATTTTGAATTTTAACCTCATCAAATCTAACTTTTTGCATATCCATTGTATCATCTTGAAGTGAGGCACTAAAAAAATGGATCATTTTTAACCTTTTGGGCCTTTAATTATTATAAATAGAATAGATAGGAGAATTAGTATCCTCATATTCACATTAAAAGTGTATAAAGTCACACTCATAACCATATGAAATAATGTTTTGATTATCAACATATTTATTTATACTTGCATATTTATCATTAGTTATTTAATTATCATAGTTATAAGCAAAGTAAGGGTTTTGAGTCTATTTTTGATATGCCATGAGATCCTCGTATGAAATATATTGATCTTCAATAACATTAAACAGATTTTACAAAGGATGGGGATTTCCATGTCCTTTAAAGAGAGAACCCATAAGGATTCCAATTTTGGGCCCAAGCACAAAAACACAAACACAATGCCTAAATCAAATATATGAATAATAATTGCTTAATATATATGTAATAAATCATATTTGATAACTAAATACATGAATCTAAAAGAATATTAAAAGGATAAAAATAAAACCCTAATGCTAACTAGGGTTTGGTTAAAAATTTAGAGGACGGGTTCACCAAAATGTTTTATGTTTTTTAAATTTTATACATAAACACAATAATCAAATAAAAAGTATTTGAATTCAATATAAAAATATTTGTAATTCATTGATATATTCCAGATTATGAAAATCTAACTATTTACATGCAATAAATATAATAAAACACTAAACAATCAAGGGATATAAGGAACATATCTTATTTCATGTTTTTTTCGACTGTGATAATGATACAGAATCATATCATGATAGTGAAAAAGTTTTTAAATATGTTTGTTCTATGTTTTGACTATTTTTACCTCATGGATGCTTGTGTTGAGTTTTTGATACTAGAATATATGCACATGTCTGGGTTTACCATAAGTGTGCAGTTTATAATATGTATAGTAATGAGCCCAAAATATTTAATGAAGTTACACTATCACTCATATATTTGTTTAGTCTATCATAATTTGAATTAAATCCAACCAACAAATAAAATCCTAGATGTCTTACCCTAGACCTCTTAAAACTTCGGTAAAAAGGGGTAACATGTGAGTTGAGTTAACCTTAACAACCCCAATTGTTTCTAGGTGTTTCTTACATATTCATATACTTTGAATATGGCCTAAAAATCATATGTAGTTATCTATCCTAGGTATACATGTGGAATAGCGATCATGTAACTATATGCTCTTTCTCCTATTGAAAATACATTGGTACAAGAAATGTAAATGAAAATTGATCTTTTGAATGCTTCAGACTTTTAGTTTTATTAATATGGTGTAATTTGATATCTTTTATTATAAAGTGTTTGCTAATTTAAAAAAAAAAAAAATAGTAATGCTTCATGATATGAAGTAAACCATATATTTATATATATAGGGATCTATTGATTTTAAATTAGGTCCTAGTGGTGTGTGAAAATCTGACCATATAATAAACATATTGGGATACAAAAAACAATCATAATGTGAAAATCAATGAAAATACTCAAAATATAAGTCTAGACACTTGTTTCATAGTTTGAAACCTACATAAACACATGTTTAACTCAAACACATGTCTAAAGGTTTAAAACAATAAATAATAGAAACATAGGTAGGGATCCATGGCATACATTGATTAAAAAATATATAATTTGACTATAAATAGACCCAAAGGGGAAGATAAATAAAGTGAAATAAGATGGAACTGAAGATGTTTATATGAGACTGCTACATTAAATATCTAACTTTTTATCAAGAGACCTACACATGAAAAAATATATAAAAATGTAAAATGAAATGTACCTATACTAAATATAGTTATCTACACAAAAAACAGGGTTTGGTTAAAAATAAATAGGATGGGATCACCATACTTTTTTATGGTATTTGTGCGTTATACACAAACTAAGCAAATAAAACTATTTCTATATAATATGATAATATTAAAAATTTAGTAATATATTCCAGATTATAGAAATATACCTATTTACACATGTGAAAAAAATACAATAAAACACTAATAAATTAAGGGATAAGTGCATCATATCCTATTTCATGTTCTATTTTAGACTATGGTAGTGAACATGCTTTGGGATTTGCTCACTATGTGTTTTGACTTTTTTTGGCCTTTTGGATGATTGCATCAGGCCTTTGACACTAACATCAATATTGATGTATGTTCATCACATGTGTCTATTATATAATATGTACAATAATAAACATAAAATATTTATTGAACTTGTGCTATCATATGTATATTTATTTCATCCTTCAGAATGTGTTAGACAATGCATTAAGTCTAGATAATAAGTGAAACCTTGGATCTCTTACCCTAGACCTCTTGTGACTTGGTAAAAATGGGTTAGAACCTAAGTTAATCTAACTTGAACAACCCTAATTATTGATAAGTGTTACCTATGTATCCATATACTCTGAAGATGGCCTCAAAGTCACATGTAGTTATCCCTCCTCGGTTTTTATGAGTAATGGTGATCTTGTAACTATATGATCTTTATCATATTATAAAACCATGTTTACAAGAAATGAAAGCATAAATTAACATTTTTAATGCTTCAAAATTTCATTTTCAAGAATATGATGTAGTTTTATATCATGGAATATAAAGTGTTTGATAGTTTTTAAACTTTCTTAGTAATGGTTCATGATATTAACTAAACACTAGCTTTGTATTTATAGGGACCTATTAATTTTGAATTAAGACCTAGTGGTGTGAAAAAATATGAGAAAAAAATAAACATATGAGGCTAAATAAAATGGTCATAATGTGAAATGTATAGATAATACTCAAATTATAAGTCTGGACACTTGTGTCATGGTTTGACACTTGTGTTGATGTAGGTATCTATCCTAGATGCATGTGTCCAAAGGGTAAACACACATAAATAATAGAAACACATGTAGGATACTTAACATACATTTATAAAAATATAATTTTACAACATACAAGCCCAAATGTGAAGATTATACAAGTGAAATAATATGGAATTGAAGAGGTCCATATGAGACCATGCCATTAGATATCCTAATTTTTATAAAGAGACCTACACATGTAAAAATCTATGAAAAACATACTATGAATTATACATCTATTAAATATGGGTATCTAAAAAAGTGTGAACATCAATATGATTATGATGTAATGAACTTGTGGCATATGAAGGCTAAAATTTGAATTAAATGTAACATGAAAAAATTTAATTTATCCTGAGTTTTCATGTAAATATCATCTAATTTGGGGGTTTCTTTTTCTTAAAAATACATGGGGGTGTGTTGGTCACAAAAAATGATGACTTTATGGGGAAAAAATTGTTTAAAATTTACAATTCAAAAATTACTTTTTACCTTTAATCATGCAAAACATAAAATAAATTATCCTACTTTCAATGTAAAGATAAGTATTAGATTCATTTTTATCACATAACATACTAAATTTTGATACTTATGAAGATTCAAATGTATGTGAAGAGTGATTCATTTACCTCTACATTTGAAGATTTTTTTGGGAATTTCTATGCTTCTAAACTATAGTATATATCCCTAACAGAGATACCTTTGGTTTTAATTCAGGCCTTGCTCCCTTTCCAACTAGGTGTCTAAAGCCCTGATGGAAGTTACCTAAATCACATTTTTAGGAGAACACTTATAAATTTTATTTGAGGATTTCATATTCTCATTTTTCTTTTGATGTTTTTTATTATCTCAATGATTTGGGAACCAACATATCCAAGGAATAAGGATATGTATAAAATATTTTTATCATAAATGATTTCTATTTTGTTGTTTTATATACCTCAATATAAATTTTAATATGCTGAAGTGTAGTGTTAGATTATTTTCATCATAAAAATCATTCTTAATTCATGCGATGATATATAAAATATTCAATTTTAAATTGAAATTATAAAAAAATATCATGACGTTGATATATAAATACAGTCAAGTTTCATAAACCTTTTGAATTTTAACAATGAATTAGTTTCTCTCATTCAACTGAAAATGATCAAATATCTCAATGTTTTGGTTATCGGTAAATATGAGTTCAAACTATGAAAATCTTAGGGAAGATGTGTGAAATATTTTTAGTTTATTTCCTTGTCTCTTCACAATACTTATTGATCTACCACAAATTAAATAAAAACTAATCTAAAAAATGCAAGTAGTTGCATCTATTCTAAACTAAAAAATAAATATATATTTGAAAGAACACACACTAAAATAAAATTAATTTAATCCTATTCTAATCCTTTACAACTCCTAAATTAAAACTCATAGAGAGTCCAATATCGATAAATATGGAACAATCAAGAAGTATCACTTTAGTTATTTCCCATTGTTGAGGTCAACATACCCTATTTTTGAAAATAAGGACCCTTGTGCAAACTTTGAAACTTAACACTGAAAAACTTGACATGTTCTTCACGTTATTTAAATTTAAAGATCATCCATTCCTGATAAGGTTGGCCTATTTGTTCATGGTTCTGATTTAACCTTGCCTAATATTGTTGACAAAGGATCTTCATGTTTCAATTGTAGGTTTCATGGGACCCTCATGTAATAGACTACACTTGGAGTTTACAAATTAATCCTATTCAAGATTTTACTAACCTTTAGTATGTGAAAACTCAAATTTGAATTCATGTTCTAAAACCTTCCTTTAAAAAACCCTAGCTTAGACCCTTGGTTCATATCCAATTTGGAGGGAACATTTTAAAAATGCTTTGGACTTAAGCATAAATTTTATGTTAAAGTTTGGTCATGTTTTTTAACATGAATAAACCTTGGTCTAAAATTATAGGTTTGGTCTTTTTATATCTAGAGCACCTTTGGCTCCCCTTTCATTATAAATAGGGTATAGCTTTTATTTTTGTATGGGATTTTTTTTCTTAACTTGGTCTCCCTTTATGTCATTGGTCTTCTTTATTAAAAACTTAGACTAAGGTCTTAGTCTAAAGGCCCCATACATGTTTATTAACATGAACTAGACCTTAATACTAAGACCTTAGCCTAAATATCCCTACATTAACTAGCCCTAACTTAAGTATCTTGACTCTTTTTAGATTTGATGGCTTTCACTTTATTAAGACTAGATGATCAAATAGAGTGAAGGAGGCCTAATAAATATAAATCCTTGATCCATTAGACCAATCCCACGTGATCACCCAGATCAAGATCGATAGTCCACAATTAAGTAGAGGTCAAAGAACTGATGGCATGACACCAAGATCAAAGCTTAAAAGGGATCCCTTTTATTAAACACAAACTTAGCCTAATTTTTACCCTAAGGTCTCAGTTGTATTTATTATTACAATGAAACCTTAAGATAAAACTTATCTTAGGTCCCTTTAATCATTCAAAAGGCCCTTTTATTCAAAGGCTTAGGACTCATATGGTAATTTGGTCCCGTTTTTATATATCCATGGCCTCACTTAATCCATTTCTAATTTTAAGAATCTATCACATGCAAGCATGCAAATCAAGATCTATGATCCATGGCTAATCACATGAAATAGATCTGATGGACTAGACACAATGTTATAATATCAAAGACCCACAAAAGTCCCATAAAGGTGACAAGTGTCACCATCTCAATAACTTAGATCTTTATTGATGGTATGTGGATCCTTCCTAGGGTCATTAGGGTCAAATCTTAGAAGCCCAGCGAAATGACCACATGGTATTCCCACATTCAAGCTTACTGATAAAAGGGCCCCATGCATCAAAATGTAGACTTAACCTAAGTTTTTGACCCTAATTTTATCATATTTTTTAATACAATTAAACCTTAGGCTAAAGCCTTATATTATCACTATAATGTTTGAAAGGTCCTATTTTATCATGCTTTAAAGACTTAGGCTTATAACTTAGTCTAATTTTCATATATGGCCCTGAGCTAACTCTATCATATTCATGATTTTAAGAACTAATGGAGTGCATATAATCATATCATGATCTATGGTTTGTGATTACTTATAGGGGATGATTTTATGGAGCATATTAAATCCAAGCTTCTATAAGACCAACTATGTTTGAGATTGAGACTTAAATTTGATGCTCTCATGCCCATCATTTAATGTACACAAGGCTGTCATTGACGTGTGTGAGGCCATAAAATTTTAGCCTCGTATGATAGTTTATTAGAGCTTAATTTTGACATTCATGTGAATGTTAGGAGACATTAATTAAATAATCATTGACATCCATGAGACCATCAAAAATCAACTCAAATATCCAATTTCACTTAAAAGGAAAATGCACCTAAGTCTTGCTTATCAATGCCTAAATTGATCATCCATAAATTAATTAATTTATTTAAAGCTATGTTTAAACTCAAGGCCCTTGAAAATAGGTTTAGATTTGTATAGTATAAGCCTGAACATCACTCTAAGACATAGTCATGTTTTTTAACATTGACTTTAACCTTAGTCTACATAAGCCTCATGGTCTTTTAAACCTAATAAAGTTAATTTGATAAAAGGGCCCATCGTGATAAGACTTGGCTTAAGACTAGTGATCTAAATTTTTATTGTGTTTATTAACATGATAAAACCCTAGGTCAAAGCCTTGCATTAGGTCCATTAATCATTTGGGGGGAGGGCCCCCTTTATATTACATTCTAGGACTTAGATTAAAACTTTAACCAAGATTTTATATCATGTTTATTAAACACAAAATAAACTTTAACCTAAAGTATTTATCCTATATTTCATTTTTATATCACAATGATAATTAAAGCTTGTGCACCTTTGTAGGATCAATGACTCATGGTTAATCAGAACAAGATGATCAAAGAGAGTGTAATCAACATGGACTATTCAAAATAACCTCCTAAGGCCCATGGGTTCAATGTATGGTAAATTCACATTCCCTACATAACTGATAGGGTATAGAGCCTAAGAGGCCCATAAGGATGCTAAGAGGTATGTCCATAGAGGCCAAGCTAGACAAGGATCAATAGCATGCAAGGACCATGATCACAATCAATGACCCATGTTGATTCATGCATGAAGATTTAATGGCATGAGACAAAGCAAATTTTAAAAGATAATGGATAGTGATTTGAAATCATTAATGAAAATTCCATGAAAATTACCATATAGATGCCATGCAAGCATAAAATTGTAAAACCAAAAAAATTATGGGCATGAAAAGGTAAAGGTATTAAGGTATGGGTATAAATCAAATCCAAGGCATGAATTTACCTAAGATCAAGAAAAAATCACCATTAAACCTATAAAGAGAGCCCTATCCTTCAAAAAAGCCTTAATTTGAGACCAAATCAATCATAGTCAAGCCAAAAGGAGCCCTATTACCATCTAGACAAGTGAAAACTAATCTAGAGACAATTTGTAGGCCATTAGTGAATAATTTTTAGATCTCAAAGGCATGATGGCTCAAAGATAACATCAAAAGGGAGGACATAGAATTGTACTTAAACTTAGACATGGAGGGAAGGATCTTCAAGGACACAAAATTTGATGTTGCATCATTAAACACCAGAGATAACAACTAGTCCAAACTTTTTTGGACTATTGAGGAGATACAAGCTATCACAAGGGAAGAGTAGAAGCATGCCACAATAAACTAGATATATAATGACCTAGTCTCCATCTAGATGACTTATCTCCATTACATGGTGGTAAAACCTAATGTATTTCATTGTATCAATGTCATTGCTCCTATTTTAAAGGCTTGTAAGATTGATTAGGACATGATAGTGCATGAACATAGTTTCAAAAAAGTAGTATATATCTCCCCTCTCACATTTGAAAGTTATTATAAGCTATCTAAAACTTAGGTGGATTTTCTTATAATTAGATAATGGTCAAGAAAAAATGACATGAGATCCATCCTTACCCCATGGTTGTACTGAAGAACCCATGTAGTCATAAAACCCACTAGTAAAATCCCAATTACCTAGTTTAGGGAGGGAATTAGAATAATCATGACACTACTAAATAGATTGTCTGGGCCCCCCTCCACCACTTATGTCAACAAAATATCAGTGGCTTATGTATATTTCATGGTGGAAAAGGGACCCACTTCCCCAATAGGTGAGATGATCAACATTTGCTTGAACAAAAATTCTCTGCCATAAATAAGAAAACCAACAATAACTTATTTATGATGTCCTATCTTTTAGATGCCCTACTAGCCACTACCAAAATCCCTAACATGAAGAATTGGTCACCTAAGGGAAGACCAATGATTTCCCATCACTATTCAAAATTGCATATATTCAAATATATACAACATACAATTTATTTGTGATTGTGTATATCCAGCTATAGTAAAAGACATTACAAGGATCCCTATGGGTAGGGTTAGGCATCTAACCAATAATTATGTCGAGCTAATTAGGGATATCTATTTATACCTATACTACACTATACTTAGAATAGAAGGAAGCCTGACTCAACCACTCAAATTACCATTCCATGTGCCTAATAAATTGGTAGAGCAAGAAATAACATACCAAGTATTCCATGGTATAGATGGAGTATGCAAGAGCAAAAGGGACTTATCCACCCTTTTCCTTTGGCCATTATTAGGACTATATTGTAGGCTTGGGAGTAGGTAGACACAATTTACAAACACAGAGACTTTCAATTTATAGTTGGATGAATTGAGGTAATGGGACCCTTATGATAGGGTTATGAAGCTTTTGAAGGAAAAAATAATAAATAAAACTTATGAACACCAACCTAGTGTCCATGATGTAATGTATATTAAGGCCTCTAATTTCATAAAATTATTGGCCAAGCTAAAGAAGCATATTATCAAGCTTGAGGTTAAATTTATTAGAGATGAGAAACCACCTAGTGAAATTTGGTAGATGGGACCCATGAAATACCACTTATTACCTGGACCCTCTTCTAGGCCCCCTCTAGAATAGACATAAGTAGAAGTACAAAAACCTCAAGTACAAGTTATATAAAGATCTGAGAACGAGATATTGGAAGAAAGACCTGGTGAAGGGGCATCATATTCAACCCAACCTAGTAGACCAGAGTCTCCAATTGAGTATATTGAAATAATTGCACTAGGTCCTAAGGAGACAATGGAGGATGCACTCAAAGTACTTACTAATGCCTATGGATCGAATGAATAAGAGAAAAAAGTAGAAGAAGCTCAATCCCAAGTTGAAGAAGTAAAAAAGTAAAATGGGAAGGAGATTAATTTGGACCTAGTTCTAGTTGCACCCCTACAAAATAGGAAAGCTGAGTTAGCATTGGTCTCAGTTAGAAAGAGAAACCAAAGTTAACCTTCACTCATCATTTGAGTAAAGTTAACCTATTCAATGATGAGAATATTATTCATGGGTTAATCATACCTGAGTAGTTCATATATGGAAAAATTCAAAAAATTCCAACCTTACATCATTCATGAGCCATAAACAAGGTAATCAAAATCACTATCCATGACAAGATTAAGCCATGGATAGTTTTTATGATGAAGGAAAAGCAAGAAATAAATATGAAAAACTTTAGAGAGTTAAGTGGCATTCAGGTGGAAATTATTGAGGCCTAAAAAATCACACAAATGGAGATTCCATAGCCTCTAAAGGTTATAAAATCATCAGCCAATGTGAAATTCAGTCTAGAGACTATAAGACTGGAAAGAGTGGCAATAAAGAAAGACATAGTTGGGGGTGAAGAGATCACTTTTCAGAGAGTTGAACCATTTGTTGGCTTGACTCCAATAGGAGGTTATGGTCCTTGTGAAGAACCAATCCATGAAGAGGATATAGTTGGATTAGTTGATGCTCATTCAACTCAACTAAAATTGAGCGTCAAAGGCCTATATCAAAAATGTGAGAACCTACATAAACAAAAGGAAAATATTGATACATAGGTTACTTTGTCATTCCTTAAGGAAATTATTAATATGTTTGAGGCATCTTTTTATGATATCGTTGACTCTTTGAAGACAATAAAGGAAAGGTAAATTCCAATGGCCCATTAAGATGTAGTAGCCAAGGGTTTAATAGCCCAATTGTAAAATTTAAAGGATAAAATGAAGAAGCTAATCAACATAATAGTTGAGGATCAAATTCCTAGTTTCAAAATTATTAGTTTGGCTAGTTTAAACACAATCATGGGATCAATTTTTAACAAAATCAAAGGTTTGGGCACATGGTCAAGGAACTTGGAAAGGCTCCTAAGATATGATAAATAGTTGATAAATAGAATTTAACAAATCCTTATAAACATGAATACTAAACCCATAAAACTTATCTCTCTAAGCATAATTTTAGATGATGAATACAAACATAGAGTCACCTTGGTCATGCAAGAAGTAAGAAGCAAGAGCCAAGGCAAGTTTGGGACCAAAAATAGTAGGATCATGAATATGATCCTAACTATATAAGAGAATATTGTTGAGGCTAGGAGCATCAAATAAGCCATTATAATAAATGATAAGGATTTTGAATATTTGGTTGACTAGGAAGAAGAGTGCTTCCCAGAGCCAACTATCAATTTAAAACTAGTTGATGAACAACACCAAAAGGCCATGAGGATTCTTAAGAAACAATAAGGGATATATTCAACTTAAGGCCTACCAAATAGCTAGTAATATTCTATTTTGTTTGAGACTTTGTAATATTCAAGAGTGGAATATTCTTTTTGTAAAGGCATGTGCAAATTTGTTAGCATATTTGCCTATAGGTCACTCCACTTAGGAAAAGGGAAATGTATTCTAGAAACTTTTTAAAAATAGATAGATTTCCTTAATTTTTCATGTTTGTAACTAACATGACTGATTGGTATACTTCCTTATCCTCCTATAAAAGGCAGTATTACCATTTGTAAAAGGAGAGAGTTATAAGAGCTAGAAACTACATTGTAACTTTTGAACAATTTAATACAAGCAGGGAATACTAAAAAGTTTGTCCCAATTTTTTTGTGTGAAGTGCCATCATGTCTTATCTCTCAATTTTTTATTCTAAGTCTTATATTTGAATGGTTTTTAATAATTCTAGACATGCATCTATAATACAGGGTTGCTAATTTGTAAAAATGCTAGATTAGCTGAATGTACTTAAGTTTACTTCATTTAATTTTACTCTACATGAGGATGTGTTATGTTATTTTATTAAAAAAATAATTAAATCTAGTTCCTAATTGTATTCTTTCATATTATCCTTAGAAACTAGCCTAGTGTGTAATAGGATTTGAGTAAATGTTATTTCATATTATACACTGGTTGAATGCATGCTTAGCTAGAATTTGAACCTTGTCATGATGTTTGAGATAAATATCAACAATCACATACCTTATTTCCACCCTCCCCTTCCTTTTTATTCTTTATTTTACCAAATCACTATAGTTTAAAATAATTATAACTATACATTCTATAATAGTCTTAAATTAGAGTCTGATTATAATTCACCACTAGTAACATAAATTATGCATACTTTTCAAAGATTATTAAGGGCCAAGATGGATCCCAACCACCAATTAATATAAATGTTATGGAATAGTCTTTGTACTCAACCTCAATTTCACCAAGGATAATCTAATTATCACAATCTACAAATCATGATTTCAACTCCCTAATTTATAAAATGAGAAGTGTTCTTTAAACACTGAGAGCACTTGTGAT
The DNA here is from genome assembly GCA_037957365.1 of Torreya grandis. Taxonomy (NCBI): domain Eukaryota; kingdom Viridiplantae; phylum Streptophyta; class Pinopsida; order Cupressales; family Taxaceae; genus Torreya; species Torreya grandis. Next base: position 627,221 of record JARHVA010007462.1, read on the forward strand.
ACACATAGAGGCATCAACAAGTACAAGATCCATTGATGCTAGAAGGAGGGCCAATCTTTGGGAAATTATAATATCTTCACTAATTTTGGTGTGTTTTGATCAAAGATTGGTATTATTTTTACATATTTATGTAGTTCTTTTCTCAAAAGTGTAAAGATCATCATGGTCTTTAACCCATATTTGTGTTTCCTTTAGACAAGGATTGAAGTTATTTGAACATAGACACTTAATTCTAGAAAAGATAGCTTAGGATATGACAATTCAAAGTATTTAAGGTTATAATAGCTTATTTTAGTCAAATATTGATAGATATTTTATAGATATGAGTTTATTTGAGTTTAGAAGTGTAAATATTCATCATATTTATGTAATTGGACATGGCTTTGATATAACTTAGTTAAAGGTTGGAATCCTTTGTTGTTTTTTATATAAATATTTACAAAATTTTCTTAATGTATAGACCCTTGTTATTTGTAAAGTTTGAGTTGACACATCATATTTCAAATAGGATCCAAAGTTATCAAGTTGGAATTGCCTAGAATGAGAATGAGATTTAATTAAAAAATGAGAGAGCATTTGTTGGAATTAGAGATCCATAGGAAATATAGGTGAGACAAGGTTAGGCATAGATATTCAAATCCTTTGTCACCTTTACCACTTCAAGGTACTCCCACATTAAACATTCATCAAGGTTTGGCATGGTTAGGTGATTCTTTCATCAATGTGTCAGGTGTAGTACATGATCTCCCCATAATTATGAGAAATATTTGCCAACATTTAGCCCAAATGGCGTTGTAACTACTTAAGAGCACATTAAATCATGTAAACCTACATTAAGATTATTAAATGTTATCCATGAATATGTATCTTGTAGACTATTTAGTTTTACATTCAAGGATTATTCATATGAATAGTTTCTTAATTTGCCCAATAATTACATTACCAAGTAGGATAATTTTAACAATGTCTTTATTGACCAATTTGGTAAGGTTATTAATCCTTACATTCTGTACCAAAAATTTACAACCATCATAAGAGATGATAGTGAGTTCATAAGGGCATTTAATGCCAAGTTTTAGAAGGTGCATAACCAAACCATAGAGCCCTACAAACTTGATGATTCTCTATCTTTATAAATCTATAAATATGTAGTAGATTATATGACATTTGTGTTTCTAAAGAGGTCTCTCTTAGTCATAACCACCTTAGCTCGTGCCTATTTTGAAGTAGAGATCATTAATGATCAAATTTAACCTCAAAGATAAATGGTCTACTTTATCTCAAAAATTAATCCACATATGCCTACCTTGAATATATTTCCCATCAACATTTAGATTGAGCCAACCCTGAATTAGATCCTATTGCTAAACTAGTTACCTTTGAGCCATTCTAACCCTAATCAAAACTTATGATTCTTTGGTCATGTTGAAACTATATTTAGTCTAAATTATAAAAAGGCATTAGTACCAACATTTGGTTCTAATGAATTTCATAACTCTAAGACCCCCAAAAGTGAGAATGACTATATTTTAAAAATGGTCCAAAAGCTTAGCATAGATTTCCTTCAATTAAAAAAATAGTTTAGTCATACTAGTGAAAGATTATGAAGTAACTTCTCTTTCTAGAGGTCTAATAGACCCAATAATAGGTTTTAGAATGATAGCTTCTATAACAATAAGAATAATGAATTATATAATGATAAGAAGAACATGTACATTAATGTTATTGATATTGAATTTATAGATTACTGTAGAGTTCATTATCATGCTAAACATGGAGAAATTGATTGTATTAAATTATTTAAAGCTTTTGAAGCCTTTTAGGAAGAGTTGGACACTTTTGAGGTGGTACCTAACAAGGATAATGGTGCAGGTAATTTAGGATCCAAGCTTGTTGACCAAACCTTCATGGTGGAAATATTTGATTTCCCTTTCAAATAAGATAATGAATTTTATAATGTTCTTGAAGAAGTTCATGCCTTCTAGTAGTTCCTAAAGAAGACATATCCTCTGAGGAATAGAGAATAGAGGTAACCTATGATTACTTCTACTCCTATGTAAAACTTTAGCACTCCTCCAGACACTAAATTAGATAATAACCTAGAACCTCCAAATGGAAGTACTTCTAAACAAAGTGCCGATACATATTTTCCTTTAAATAAAACTAGGTATAATATTATAGAGGGTCTGAATAGAATTAAATATAACATTAATTTGCATGAATTAACATAGATAACTGATCAAAGAGACCTATTGCTGGAATCCTTGTCCAAGAAATCTAACAAGATGTCCATAACTAAAAATGCAAACATATCTATGTACAAAGTTAAGATAGAATCCCCACCCTTCCTACTTATAGTTAGAATGTTTGGTAATAACTTGCATAATTATTTATTATATTTTGGTACCTTTACAAATATTATGCCTATAGTTATTTGTAAGCAACTTGGTTTGACCCCCATTAAGTTTGATAGTGTTATCACCTAATCAGTTAAGTCTAGGGTCAAGGTGGTTGGAGAATTGTTAAATGTCCACATGAAACTAGATTTTGAGCCAAGATTCCAAAAAATAATAGATATCCAAGTGGTGGATATCCCTGATGCTTATAGACTAATTTTAAGTAAAGAATGGATGCAATCTTTAAATGGATATATGTCCATAGACTATTCACATATGTGGCTACCTTGGAAAGGAGTCCCAAATTAAATTAGAGTGGAAAGAGGACCAAGGATGAAACATATGATCATAGAATAAACTATTATTAATGAAAAGGTAAACATAGTTCACTTTGATTTGGGAGTTTTCACCCTCAAAAATACTAAACTAAATAACTCTAAGCCTACTCATACTATTCCTAGATTATGGAAGATGCATTTTGATAGGGCTAAGTGTAAATCTAGATCTAGGGTGGGCATTGTTATAACTAACCCTATTGGTAGGAAATATCATTATTATTATAGGCTCTAATTCCCATATACTAACAACCTTACAAAATACAAGGATCTCATCCTAGGGCTATAAATTTCCATAAAGAAAAAAGTCAAGCAATTAGTAGTTTATAATGACTCAGAATTACTAGTCAATCAGGTAAGGAGCAAGTATCAATATAAATTATCATACCTTAAGAAGTATAAATTTAGGATCTAGGATCTAGTTGAGTCTTTTAATGCTTTTAATATTATGTCTATTTGTATAGAGGAAAATAAAGCTGCTGATGAACTAGCCTTTCTTGTAGTTAATCTTATGCCTGACCAAGACTCACCAAATTTTAGCATTGAGATAATACCTTATCCTTCTATACTAGATAATGTAAACTATTTGTAGGTCTTTATTGATGACCAATAAATCCTAAAATTCATGTCTAATTCAAGATCATTTGAGGCTCAGATCATAGACGAGGCTAATGAAACCACCCTTAAGAACAAATTTGATGGAAAAGTCATTAGGCTAAATGAAAATAAGATACCCAAGGGAATTATTGTCTTAGAAGGGTTGTTTGATCAAGATTATATAGTTGAAGCCTCTAAGATCCCAAGGTAAATAAGAAATATTGTAATGCAGTTGATCTTGGGCCTCAAGATCAACCTCTACTGGTCAACATTGGGAAAGCCTGTACTAGTGTTGAAAATAAAAGGGCCAAAGAGCTATTAACAAAATATAAATATGTGATAGCATGGTCCTATGATGACTTGAAGATTTTAAATCCAAGAGTCATCACCCATACCATACCTCTTAAAGAGAATTGCAAACCTTTTAATCAAAAGTAGAGACTTGTAAATCTTGTCTTAGAACCCATGATTTTTAAAGAAGTCAAGAGATTGTTGGATGTTAGAATTTTATTTCCCATCAGGCATTCTACTTGGGTTGCCAATTCAGTGTTAGTTAGGAAAAAGAATGGTAAAATTAGACTATGTGTTGATTTTATAAATATGGATAGTGCATCTGAAAAGGATAATTATCCTCTTCCCTCTCTTGATCAAGTAATACAAATTGTTTCAAATTCAGCCATGATGTCTTTTCTGGATGGTTTTTCAGGGTATAATTAGGTGCTAGTAGACAAGGAAAATAGAATGAAGACAATATTCACAAATAAGTGGGGCACCTTTACATACAAAATAATTCCTTTTGGACTGATAAACGTAGGAGCCACTTTTCAAAGAGACATGAGCCATGCCTTTTAAGTATTAATTGGTAAGTACATTATAATTTGCATGGATGATCTAACTATTTTCTCTAAGAATAGGGAGGACCATTTCATTCATTTATAATATGCATTTGAAAGGTGTCAAAGGTATGGAATCTCCCTTAACCCTAAGAAAAACATTTTACATATCACTAAGGGTAAATTATGAGGCCATGTTATCACTAAAGATGGAATCTCAATATATCTTGAAAGAGTGGAATCCATATCAAGTATAGAGCCTTCCAATAATAGAAAAGAATTGAAATCATTTTTTGGAAAAATAAAAATTGTGAAAAAATTCATTTTTGGCTTTGCATAAATTATTAAACCATTGAATGATATGTTGAAAAAGAGTGCTAAAGTCTTATGGAATGAGGAGTCAAATAAGTCCTTTGGGGATATCAAAAGGGTAATCAATCAAGATCTAGTCTTGATAAGTCCAAAATTTTCAAAAGGGCAATCAGTTAGGATCCAGTCTTGATAAGTCCAAACTTTTCAAAGGATTTCTTCCTTTACTCTTTTGCCTTTGAGCACACCATTGCTATTATTTTGACATAGAATATGGATGGTTGTGATCATCCAATTGATTTTATGATCACTAACTTAAATAATGCTAAGTTAAACTATCCTTTAATTGATAAATAAGCCTTTGCATTAATAAAAGTAGTGAAGAAATTTAGGCACTACATTTTGAGGAATAAAGTGCATGCCATTCTTTCAGATCCAGCCACTAAGCTTATGCTAAGTTAGAATGAGCTTGGAAAAAAAAGAGGTAAGTGTATGACCATCCTCTAAGAATATGACATAGAGAAGAAGACTACACATTTGGTAAGGTGTCAAGGTTTTATCCAAATAATTACCAATACTAACCCCAAAATAAGGATTATGTAGGTTGATTAGCAAATTTTTCAACCTAATGACTGGTATGATCCCATCATTCATTTTTTGATCAATGAAACTTGTATTATAGGACTAACCAAGGAGTAAAAAATAGCTCTAAGACTTAGAGTATCTCACTACCTGATCAAAGATAGAATCTTGTATCAAAAGAAATTTGAAGGTGTGTGCCTAAGGTGTGTTTCTAAAGAAGAAGCTAATGAGATAATAAGAACTTTTCATGAGAAATTAGGAAGTGGACACCTATCTAGGATAACCACATATCACAAGATCCTTAGGGTTGGCTATTATCAACCCACCATCTTCAAAGATTCTCATACACATGTAAGAGAATGCCATTCATGCTGGACATTTAGTATAAAAAAACCAAAAGCAATAATATGTTATAACCAGTAATGGTTGATAAATCCTTTACATAGTGAGGGATAGATTTCATCGGATTCATTAATCTTAACTCATCAGAAGATCACAAATATGTTCTGATAGAAACTGAATATTGTACTAGATGGACTAAAACAATAGCCACCAAATAGTTCAAAACTGAAGAAGTGATCAAGTTTTTAGAAGATAACATATGCACTAGATTTAAGAATCCACTCTTTTTGGTATGTGACAATGGGTCTACATTCATACGCATAGAGATGATACAATGGGTATATGATAATGGTTTTATCCTTAAGTTCTCATCAAACCATCACCCCCAAGGTAATGGAGTCTCTGAGTCAATAAACAAGAACTTGATGAAGGCAATTATGAAGTCTATTGCAGATAAACCTATAACATGGCATAAACTTCTCAAATATTCTCTTTGGGTAAATAGAATAAGAGTTAAGTAGGTCCTTAAAACATACCCTTTCTTATTAGTATATGGCCAAGAACCAATATTCCCCATCACACTTACACTACCAACTTACAATTTTATGCAAGAGTATATGGAGGAAGAATAATAATTTGAAAATTCAAGGCTATTGAATATTATTTAGATGGAAGATGCATGAGAAGAAGCTTTTTCTAACTTTAGCAGGCACCAAACTATAGTAAAGAGGTGGTTTAACAAATGATCAAAGATAAAGGTGTTTAGATAAGGAGATTTAGTTATTCTTTAGGATAAAACAATTGAACCCAAGGGAAAGCATGGCAAGTTCACACCTTTGTGGATTGGCCCCTACCAAATTGTAGATACACTAGGAGATAACACCTATAAATTGAAAGACCTACAAGGAGTAGAATTCACACTACCCACTAATGGGAATTATCTCAAGCATTAATTCTCTATTATTTCCCATGGGATATTCATGGAGTAAATATGTAAGAATGGTTAAAATTAGTGTAGATAGGATAGTTAGTTTCCTTTAATTCTCTCCTTCCTATCCCTTGTTTGTACATAATTTTGTATATATTTAATTTTTTTCCTTTACTTTTTATTGTGTGTTTTCTTTTTGTTATTGTGTTCCTTACGTCTAATAAGTCCTTTTGGGATAGTCCTCAGCTCAAAGTTCATGTAGTTTGCTTAAAAAATCCATAAGTTCAAAATATAGGTATGAACATTATGCATATGTTCACCATGGATCTGAGACATGAGCTTGATGTTATAACTTAAAGAAACTAGTAAGGACTAATAGATAGGTTAAATACTTTGTAATACCTTAAACATTATATTGAATTGAACTTGGTTTTGAGAAGAAGTATACATATAGAATGAATTCTTAATCTATTAAGGCACAATCATTTTTGCACTTAACAAACATCTTTGCCTAGGACAAAGTTGTAACCATAGGTGATTACCTAAATATTAGACACTTAAACAAATCCTTGAACCTAGCTACCCTAGTTCCCAACCTTTGTTGGATCCTAAAAGACCTAAAAATACAAAAACTAAGAACTTATTGAAAAATCAAAAGATTTTCAAGTGAAGGTGATTCTAGTAATCTCCATCAGCGCTATGAAATCCTAAATTGTAATGGATCAAGGCTGTGAGTGGAGCCAAAGGCATATCTATTAGGGTTATGGATTCTTAGATGATATTAGAGCAATGCCCAAGCCTTCCTTGAACTATAAGCATGGTTCTTAAGAAATATCTAAACATGCTTCAAGTTAGTGTTAATGATTAAAGGCATGAAACATGGAAGTCATCCCTTAAATCCCATGGAAAATAGTAAGTGGAATCAAAGCACACACATAACATGGATATGTTAATATGTTTGATCCTAATTTCGTACATGCAAGGCTTGTTTCAACCATGAACTAATCTTGATAATGGAATTGATCAAATGGAATAAGTGACCTTGTTATTTGTCTAAACCAGAGTCTCTAAGTTCTAATATATTACTATGTTTTCCATAGAAATTATCATTTGTTGAGGTGAACATACCCCATTTATAAAAAAATGGGACCCTTGTGAAAAATTTGAACCTTAACACTGAAAAACATGACATGTTCTACACATTATAACCACACCTGATAAGGTTGGCCTACTTGTTTATGGTTCTATTTTAACCTTGCCTAATATTGCTAAAAATGGATCTTCATGTTTCAATTATAGGTTTCATGGGACCCTCATGTAATAAACAACACTTAGAGTTTGCAAATTAATCTTATTCAAGGTTTTACTAGCCTTTAGTCTATGAAAACTCCAACTTGAATTCATGTTCTAAAACCTTCTTTCATAAAACCCTAACTTATACCCTTGGTTTAGCTCCAATTTGGTAGGAGAAAATTTGGTGGGAATGTTTTAAACATGCTTTGGACTTAATCCTAAATTTTATGTTAAGGCTTGGTTTTATTTTTAAACATGACCAAATCTTGGTCAAAAATTTTGTGTATGGTCTTTTTATATTCTGAGCCCATTTGGCCCCACTTTCATTGTAAATAGGGTCTAACTTTTATGTTTGTAGGGACCTTTTATTCTTAACTTGGTCTCCCATTATGTCATTTGTCCTTTTTATTATGAACTTGGACTAAGGTCTTAGTCTTAAGACCCCATTCATGTTTATTAACATGCAGTAAACCTTAATAATAAGAACTTAGCCTAAGTCCCCACATTAACTAGACATAACTTAAGTATCTTACCTCTTTGCATAATCAATGACTTTCACTTCACTGGGACCAAATGATCAAATAGAGTGAAGGAGGCTTGATGAATCTAAATCTTTGATCCATCAGACCAATCCCATGTGATCACCCAGATCAACATTGATGGTCCATGCTTAAGTGAAGGTTGATGATCTTATGGCATGACACCAAGATCAAAGCTTAAAAGGGATCCATTTTATTGAACACAAACTTAGCCTAAGTTTTACCCTAAGGTCTTAGTTTTATTTATTAATACAATGAAACCTTAGGATAAAACTTATGTTAGGTCCCTTTAATCATTTATAAGGTCCCTTTATTTGAAGGCTTAAGAATCATATGTTAATTTGATCCCATTTTTATATATCTTAGCCTCACTCAATCCATTTTTTATCACATGAACTTATCACATGCAAGTGTCTAGATCAAGATCTGCACTCGATGAATACTCACATGAAATATATCTAACTAGTAGACATAGTGTTATAATATCAAAGACCCATAAAAGTCCCATGAGGGTGACAAGTGTCACCATCTCAGGAACTCATTTCTTGATTGATGGTTTATGAGTCCTTTCTAAGGTCAGTAGGGTCAAATCTTAGGAACCCAATGAAATCACCATGTATTATTCCCGCATTTGAGCTTAATGATAAAAGGACCTCATGTATCAAAATATAGACTTAACCTAATTTTTTTACCCTAAATTTTATCATATTTTTTTAATATAATAAAACCTAAAGCTAAATCCTTAGATTATCTCTATAATGTTCAAAGGGTCTTATTTTATCATTCTTTAAATACTTAGGTTTATAACTTAGTCTAATTTTCATACATGGCTCTGAGCTAACTCAATCCTCTTCATGATTGTAGGAACCAATGGTGTGTATCCACTTAGATCATGATCTATGGTCTGTACTTACTCATAGGGAATGATCTAATGGAACATATTAAACCTAGGCTTCTATAAGAATAACTACATTTAGGACTTAAATTTGATGTTCTCATACCCATCATTTGATATCTATAATTCCATTATTGACGTGTGTGAGGCCATCAAATCTTATCCCCATATGATAGGTTATTATATCTTGATTTTGACATTTACACAAACATCAAGAGATGTTTGTGAAGCCATCATTAACATCTATGAGATCATCAAAATTCAACTCAAATAGCCAATTTCACTCAGAAGGAAAATACACTAAAGTCTTGCTTCATGATGCTTAAATTGATCATCCATTGATTAATCTAGTTTTTTAAATCCATGTTTAAACTTAAGACCCTTGTAAATAGGTTTGGATTTGTATAAAATAAGCTTGAACATCATGCTAAGACCTAGTCATGTTTTTAAACATTGACCTGAACCTTAGTCTACATAAGCCTCATTGTCTTTTAAAATCAATAAGTTTAGTTTTAAAAAAGGGCACATGATGATAAGACTTTGATTATGACTGTTTATCTAAAGTTTTATCATGTTTATTTACATGATAAAACCCTAGGTCAAATCCTTGCATTATGTCCATTGATCATTTGAGGGGAGGGCCCCCTTTATATTATGTTTTGGTAATTAGCTTAAAACTTTAGCCTAAATTTTATATCATGTTTATTTAGCATGCAATAAAATTTAACCTAAAGTCTTTAACCTATGTTCCCTTTTATATCCCAATGCCAATTAAAGCTCACGTACCTTTTCAAGATTGATGGCTCATGATTAATTAGAGTATGATGATCAGATGAAGTGTAATCAACATGGACTATTCAATGGAACCTCCTAAGGCCCATAGGTCAAATGTATGGTGAATGTGTATTCCCTGCATGACTGATAGGGTGTAAATCCTAGGAGACCCACAAGGATGTCAAGTGGTGTGTCTATGGATCCCAAGCCAGACAAGGAATAATAACATGCAAGTTCCAAGATAATGATGAATAATCCACATTTATTCATGTATGGATATTTGACAACATGAGACAAAGAAAATTTTAAAAGATAATGGCTAGTGCTTTGAAAGCATTAATGAAAATGTAGTGAAAGCTGCCACATAAGCATAAAATGACAAAATCAAAGATTTTATGGGTAAAAATAGGTAAAGGTATAAGGGCAGGGGTCTAAATCCAATCCAAGGCATGAATTCACCTAAGCCCAATTAATCATCACCATTAAAACTACAAATAGAACCCTAACCTTCATAAAAATCCCTAATTTGAACCCAAATTGATCATATTCAAGCTAGAGAGAGCCCTATTACCATTTAGATAAGTGTGAATTAATGTAGAGATAATTTGTAGGACATTAGAGAAAATTTTTCAAAGCTCATAATCATGACAGATCAAATATAACAACAAAAGGGAGAACACAAAATTATACTTAACCTCAGACATGGAGAGAAGGATCTTCAAGGACATAAAATTTGATGTTGCATCATTAAACATTGGAGATAATAACTAGTTCAAACTTTTCTAGACTATTGAGGAGATGCAAGCCATCACAAGGGAAGAGTAGAATACTACCATAATCAATAAGAGATATAATGACTTGGTCTCCCTCTAAATGACTCATCTCCACTATGCGGTTGCAAAATTTGAGGTATTGCACTATATTGATGTCATTACTCCTATTTTTAAGGATTTAAAGATTGATCAGGACATGATAGTGTATGAACATAGTTTCAAAAAAGTAGCACATATCTCCCCTCTCACATTTTAAAGTTAATACAAGCTATCCAAACCTCAGGTGCATTTTCCCATAATTAGAGAATGATTAAGCAAAAATAACATGAAATCCATCCTTACACCATGGCTATACTCATGGACTGGTAAAATCCCAATTGGCTAGTTTAGGGAGAGAATTAGAATAATCATGACATTATTTAATAGATTGTGTGGGGCCCCCTCCACCACCTATGTCAAAAAAATCTAGGTGGCTTATGTATAATTCATGGTGGAAAAGGGACTCACTTCCCTAATAGGTGAGATGATCAAAATTTACTTGAAACAACAATTCTACACCATAAAGAAGAAAATCAACTATCATTTCTTTATGATGTCTTATCTTTTAGATGCCCTAATAGCCACTACCAAAATCCCTAACATGAATAATTGGTCACCTAAGGGTAGACCAATAGCTTCCCATCATTATTTAAAATCACATATATTCAAATATAGACACACAATACAATTCACTTATGATTGTGTATATCCAATTATAGTATAAGCCATTACATGGATCAATATGGGTAGGGTCATCCCTAAGAAGTATGTGGATCTAAATGGGGATTTCTAGTTATACCAAAAATGCACTATAATTAGAATAGAAGGAACCCTGACTTAGCCACTCAAAATACCAGTCCATGTGCCTACTAAATTGGTATATCAATAAATATCATACTAATTATTCCATGGTATAGATAGAGTATGCAAGAACAAAAAGAAGGGACTTCTCCACCCTTTTCCTTTTTCTATCAGTAGACTATATTGTAGACTTGGGAGTAGGTAGACATAATATATAGACATAAATACTCCTTCAATTTATAGTTGGATGAATTGAGGCAATGGGACCCTCATGATAGGGTTATGAAGCATTTGAAGGAAAAAAAATAAGACATATGAACACCAACTTGGTGTCCATGATGTAATGTATATCAAGACCTCCAATTTCATAAAATTATTGGCTAGGATAAAGAATCATAATATCAAGATTGAGGCTAGGTTGGCTAGAGATGAGAAACCATCTAGTGAAATTTGGCATATGGGACCCATATAATACCACTTATTACTTGGACTCTCTTATAATCCCCCTAAAAAATAGCCACAAGTAGAAGTAAAATAACCTCAAGTGCAAGTTTCACAAAGGTCTAAGAAGGACAAATTAGAAGAGAGACTTGGTGATGGGGCATCATATTTAGCCTGACCTAGTAGACCAGAGTCCCCAGTTGAGTATATTGGCATGATTACACTAGGTCATGAGGTGATAGTGGAAGATACACTCAAAGTACTTGTTGATTCCTATGGATTAGATGAAGAAGAGGAACAAGTATTATAACCTCATGCCTAAGCCAAGGAAGTAGAAAAGGTAAAGGGGAAGGAGATCACTTTGGAACTAATTCCAATTGCACCCCTATAAAAGAGGAAGGTTGAGTTAACATTGGTCCCAATTGGAAAGAAGAAACTAAAGTTAACCTTCACTCATCCTTTGAGTGAAGTTAACTTATTCAGTTATGAGAATCTTATTCATGGGATAATAATCCCTGAATGGTTCATAGATGGAAAAGTTTAAAATATTCCAACCTTACATCATTCATGGGCCATAACCAAGGTAGTCAACATCACTATCCATGATGAGCTCAAGCCATGGATAATTTCTCTATTTAAGGAAGAACAAGAAATAAAGATGACATCCCCTAGACAGTTAAGTGGCATTCAAGTGGACACTATTGGGGCCTCAAAAAGCACACAAATAGAGATTTCAAAGCCTTAAAAGGTAATAAAATCATCAATAAATGTGTAATTCAACCTAGAGATTGTAGGACTAGAAATAGTGGTAAAAAATAAAGTCATGGTTGGGGGTGAAGAGCTCATTTTTCAGAGAGTTGAACCATTTATTGGCTTTACTTCAATAGGAGGTCAGAGGCCTAGTGAAGATGCAATCCATGAAGAGGATATAGTTGGATTAGCCGATGCTCATTCAAGTCATATGAAATTGGGCATCAAAGGCCTGTATCAAAAAAGAGAACCTATAGAAATAAAAGTTAATTATTGAGATGCAGGCTATTCTATCAATCACTGAGGAAATGATTAAGATGTTTGAGTCATCTATGATATAATTTAATCCTTGAATATAATGAAATAAATTTAGATTCCACTAGCTTATCAAGATGTAATAACTAAGATTTTGATATGCCAATGGCAAAATTCAAAGGATAAAATGAAATAACTAGTCAACATACTGGTTGAGGATACAATTCCTAGTTTCAAAACTATTAGTTTAACCCATTTAAACATAATCATGGGATTAATTATTGACAAAATCCAAGGTTTGGAAACATGGTAAAGGAACTTAAAGAGGCTTATAAGAGATGAAAAAGAGTTTATGGATAATATTTAAACAACTCCTTAGAACCATGATTACTAAACCCAAAAAACTTAGCTCCCTAGGCATAATTGCAAATGATGAATACAAGCATAGAGTCACCTTGATCATGAAAGAAGTAAGAAGAAAGATCCAAGGCAAGTCTAGGACTAACAAGAAAAGGATCATGAATATGATCCTAACTATACAAGATAAGATTGATGAGGTTAGGAGCATCAAAGAAGCCATGACAAGAAATGATAGGGATTTTGAAGACTTGGATGACTAGGAAGATGAGTTCTTCGTAGAGCCAGCTGTCAATTTAAAATTAGTCCATGAACAGAACCAAAAGGTTATGAGCATTCTTCAATAGTAATAGAGGATTTATTCAACTTAGGCCCCATGAGATAGCTAGTAATATTCTATTTTTTGTAAAATTTTCAATATTCAAGAATGGAATATTTCTTTTGTAAAGGCATGTGCAAATTTGTTAGCATTTTTACCTATAGGTCAGTCCATGTGGGAAAAGGTAAATGTATTCTAGAAACTTTGTAAAAATGGATAGATGTCCTTAATTTTCCATGTTTGTAACTAACATGACTAACCAGTATACTACCTTAGCCTCCTATAAAAGGCAATATTATCATTTATAAAAGGAGAGAGTTATAAGAGCTAGAAACTACATTTTAAATTTTGAGCAATTTAATACAAGTAGGGAATACTATAAAAATTTTCCCAATTTGTTGGTGTGAAGTGCCATCATGGATTATCTCTCAATTATCTATGTTAAGTCTTATATTTGAATGGTTTTTAAGAATTATGGACATGCATCTATAATACAAGGTTGCTAATTTATGCAAATACTAGATTAGCTGAATGAACTTAAGTTTACTTCATTTCATTTTAATCTGCATGAGGATATGTTATGATATTTTATTACAGTATTAGATCTTTAAATTAAATATAGTTCCTACTCGTATTCTTTCATATTATTCTTAGAAACTCCCCTAGTGTGTAATAAGATTTGAGTATATGTTATTTCATGTTATACACTAGTTGAATGCATGCTCAAGTAGAATTTGAACCTTGTCATGTTGTTTAAGAAAAAGACCAGATATCACATACCTTATTTCCAACCTACCCTTCCTTTTCCTTCTTTCTTTTATCAAATCACTGTAGCTTAAAATCATTATAACTATACATTCTAGAATAGTCTTATATTAGAGTTCACAATTCACTACTAATAACATAGATGCTACATACTTTGCAAAGATTATTAAGGACCAAGGTAGCTCCCAACCACTAATTAATATATATGTTTTGGAACAATATGTGTGATCTACCTCTATTTCACTAATGATAATCTAATTATCATAACCTGTAACTCAATTTTTGAACTCCTTGAGTTCTAAAATGAGAAGTGTTCTTTAAACACTAAAAGTACCTGTGATACACATAGAGGCATCAATACCCATTCACTAGTAGAGATAAATATTTTCATTGTAAGTATTTCAATTTTAAATCAATGAGTCTAAACATCTCTAGAATTTGGTACAGACGAATCCAAAGAGGGTCCATGCTTGAATGTTGTCCCTTTTATCATGTTATTTATCCCAAATCATGACTAAGTCTAAAATTATGAAATATTTTACCTTTAATCTTTTGGCAAGCCATCTCTTCATTAGATCTTGATGTCTACTAGAATTTTGCATTGCTTCATCCCATGCAGCTTTGAATAATGTTTAGTTATCTTAATTTCATGTGATTATTTTCTCCCATGTATTATTTTATGAGTTGATATTTATAGTAATGGGAAATAAATGATCGTATACATCTACAAGGATAAATGGAGATATTTTTAGATCTTTTTTATGTTTTCTTCTATGAGCCCATATAACATATTTTAATAGTGAGTGTCAATTCCTTGATTTGTTTGTAAGAGACATTTTTGGTGGAAACAATGAGGTTTTTATTTATGGATTTTTAAAATCCATTCCCTTATGGATAATATTTTTAAGATAATTTCAATGTGATATTATTATCATAATCTCATTCAAAAAAATTAGTTGATTGGAATGTAGGTCTATTGCTACAAATAAGAGGAAAATGAGTACATAGCCCTTTGGGGAATCTAATTAAACACTAAAACTAAAATAAAAAAATTAGCTATCGAAGATGACTCCCTAGACATCCTTAATGCCCTTTTGGATAAGGTGAACCATTCTCATACCCTTAGATATCTAATCTAGGTCTCTATTAGTCTCCTTCATTCATTTAAATAATTATCAATTTTCCATATCTATCAGGAAGGGACTTCTATTATAGACAGCCTAACTAACATGGGGGTATCTAACTTGGATTTTACCTCTTTTCATGGGATTAGTATCCCCCCAATATCACCCTCATTCTCAACAATGATTTTCAATTAAGTAATAACCTTTCAAGGGATGAGGACACATGAACAAACATGGTATATATCTAATTTTGAATCAAATTCCATCAAGTGTTATGATGTAGGTACCTATTTTAAATATTGGACTAGCCTACATCATCTCTTGAGGCATGATTTCAATAGGGGCCATCACTACCAAAGTTACCTCCCCATTAAGCATCAAGATCAAGGAAAAAACCAAAAGTACTAAGAAAATGAAGAGTGTTTAGATGGCTCCCAACACTAAGGGGTCAAGTGAATAGAAGGGGAGAATGGTGGATGGACCAAACATTTACACAAGAGGTAGAACTAAGAAAACCAAGATAAAATAGAGTATAAATAGGCGTGAACTCAGTATTGTGGAGAATTAGGTAGACTTAGAGGAACTTTTAGGGTAATACATGCTTATGTTTTTCCCTTGTGTCATGTTTAGTCATTGGTCGATCTTGGGGTCTTAGTGGTGTTTTGATAGAAGTTTCTAGTTGTTGCTTGGCCGATGTGGCCTATTTCAATTATGTTTCCCTATTAAAATTTCTTATTTAATTTTTAAACATTGTGGTTTTATGATCCCTATAAAACATAAGTTTCACCCTATCAAATAAAAAATAATCTTTTCAATAGACTTGATAAATTATTTAACTCTTTTATTTTTTTCCTACTACTTTGATTCATATAGTTTAAGAATTTTTAGCTGTGATCAAAAAAAATTTCCCTTAGTGTAATGTGGAGTGAGGACACCAACATGATAAATATTTCATGGGATGAATGTCATGTTTTCAATCATTGTCTACAAAGGCATAGCTACATGCATTTATGTTTTGGTGAATATACAACATTAATCAAAAGATATGACATAGTCATGAAATTATTTAAATATTTTGGGCAAGTAAAATAAAGCTCTTAGTTTTTGTTTGTCAATTACATTACCATAAGGGTCACAACTTCCTATTTTATTGTGAAAATTACTTATGATTTCATCGACTTTTATCCTAGTAATGCATCTAAGGTATATATAGTCATAATTTTACTATACAATACTCATTTATTTATCATATAATGGGATGAATTCAACCTAATATATATCCTTGGTTATCTATTAATTTCTTAAGGACATGTTACACATAAAATATAATAAATGATATGATCATATTATTGATCAAATGCAATTTGGGTCTGATCTATTTGTATTACTATGATCCCAAGGTTGATTTTAGTTATTAGATGAGTGATAGATTAAATTTAAACCATATTTGATAGCTTAATATTAATTTAATACTATTTTATTTTATCCATCAACTTGCTTATACACTCCCCAAGCTTGTTATGTCTCAACATAAGTTTCACAATATGACCTACTATAATAGCATGAACCTTTTTGTAAATAATTTAGTGTTTAAGTTCTTAAATCATTTACCAAGTCATAGGCTTACTTGTCCAAGATAAAATAATTTAGTTATGCATCCTTTAAGTTTGTGGTTATGAAATAAATATGATATTCTTCATCATTGACCTTTTGTGTTAGCAGAACTTCTATAGTATGCTTTGAGGTAAAGGATTAGAGATAAAAATCCTTTGTAAAACTAATACTAATTATTATTAGGACATGTATAATGGATTTTTTTATACCTTTTAATTATTATTTGGATTAAAGCACACATTCTATATTTTCATATTTTTTAAGCATAGAGTTAAAGGGTATAAAAATCTCAATAAAAATAGAAAAATGAATTTTTAAATAAATATTTTAGCTCCTTTTTATTGTTAGGATTTGAAATTTTTGAAATTTCATTCACTCTTTTGAGATAAATAAAAATGCATTCCATTAGGGTGATGTGACCTAAAATCATACCTTAGATGTTGTTAGAGATGGTATTATTTGGTTTCAAGGAAATGCCATATATATATATATATATATATATATATATATAGACACACACACACACACCCACACACACACACACACACACACACACACACACACACACACACACATCAAATAATTTAATGTAGATGATGCATGTGGTCTAACTTAAGCATAGAGAAAAAATAAGTCATCCATGTAAATAATTATGAATTTACAAATTAATCCTTGAAAATAGAAATCCATAGCTCATTCAAAGGTGGATTTTTCATTAATTAAACTAAAATGAATCTTATTATATGAAAAACTTCCACATTCAGTTATGAAAGTTTTTTTAACCTTATATTCTCTATCAACTAGAACTTTATCATAACCTAAGAATCCATCTAAGAAAGACATCATCCCATAATCACTAACCATTTTCACAACCTAATCAACATATGGTAACCCATAGTTATATTTATTTGAGGATTGATTCAATTTTTTAAAGTTAAAAAAAGGTTTAGTTTTATAGTTTTTTCTTATGGAAAAGACCTAAGTTGGTTACCCATTTGTAGTGGAGAATTGGGAAAATATTTTTTTTTGAGAGCAATTTATGAACTTATTTATAAAAATGACATTCAAAAATGGGACTAATTGGTCAATGTATCCACCTAAGGGGATTTTATGTTTCTTTGAGTGGAATAATATGTGTTATAATGCTTGGGTGAAAAAATCCATGTCTTCATATGTGAAAGTAATCACATCTTTATATTCGATGAGCAATTGTATTATTCTTTATTTTTCTAACTCGATACAATCAAGGCCAATATTGAAATTATGGGATTCCTCTAGTAATCTTATATTAAAGAGTAAGGATTGGTGGCCCATAGATTCTCATTTGTTAAATAATTCAGTTGATTTATCAAGGTCAAATACCTTCTCAATTAATAGCATTCCTTTGAGGATCTATTTTTACATCAAATTTATGATTTCATCATTGTTAAAATCATTATATGTGAGACACTCCCTATCCTTTTCATCTATATCATGTGTATGAACGACACCTATACTATTCATAAATTAAAAATATATATAATCATCAATACACACTATCAAATTTTAAAATTTGTTTGGGATAGAGGGACAAGAAATTATTTTGTTTGAGAAATATTGTGGATTCAAATAATTAAATGGAGATATATTTGCAGTAGATGTTGTAAGAGAATCTTTAGTTTGATTATTTTATCTAAGAATTAGAACAACATTGAAAGTATCAAATGATTTGATCAAATACCAATATCTATATTTATATTTATTTAAGTAAAAAAAATCATTAAAACTTAATTTTTACTTGATTAATTAATAATTATAAATCTTTAAATAATTGTAATTATTTAACCTTGTGTTTGAATTCAAATTGTAAAATAAAATTAAGGCTTCAAATTCCATAAGATTATTAGTGAAAAGAAATTATAAATTATATGTATCTAAGTATATTTTTCCATGTGGACTAATTAGACCATTTTTTTCAATTAGTTCCATCAAAATAAGTGTCCATAAGCTAGAGTAATCTCAATATTTTTCTTGTTCATTGCTAGTGGGATTTTTGGAAAGGGTATAAATTCCTATGTCATGGGATTAAAAAATCACATTTTCATTTGTAGTAATGTATTTAATGATCACATGTTTCATATAGGCATGTGTGTGTGTGTGTGTGTGTGTGTGTGTGTGTGTGTGTGTGTGTGTGTGTGTGTGTGTAAATTTGATTATCCATTCCTATCCAAGGAATCCACATATATGGGAGAAGTATGTTTCCATAGAATCAATAAGAGTTTTGGACCAATCTCAACTTGATAACATTCCATATGCATCAATAATCTCTAATATTTGGATGTCTATGATATTTTTTTATTATGATTGGATGGTAAATGCATATGAAAATTGAATGAATCACCAATCCCTATGATTTCATACTAATCTATTTAGACAACATTAACTAACAATCCTAGATCAACTAAAAACTATGTAATTTATTCCAAAATATTATAATAATGTGAATAAAATATAAATTTTCAACATTGTTCTTATGATTTAATACATTGGCATGTGTCTCTTCTTGTTTGTTCTGAGTTGGTTTCTTTGTCAATGATTTTAGGAGCAAGTCTTGTTGTTTTGTAATTTGGGCTATATCAAGAAATGTCATATTTGATTTGATTAATTTAATGTCCTAAAATATATTATATACAAATTTATAGATAAAAAAATTTAATTATAAAATGGGATGTTTTAAATTACCATTTGGAGGTGGAAGATCACTATTTACTTTCATATGAGGGGGAGTGGCATTGTTACTTGGTGGAGTGAAAGATGTGAGTAATTTTTGTTGTGTCTTGATACTTAATTCATAATTATTAATCTTATAGTATTGATATGCATTAATATCAACCATATTTTATTATGGTGAAGCGTTTTCATGTTTACTATGAAAACCAAAGGTCTCAAGTATCATGGAAATACTAGTGGATTTATATGTAATAGGGGATTCAAATGTGTTGGTTATTTTTTAATGGTTTGGAACCACTTCATACCCTTACATATAATTTTTAAATATGTCAAATATATAACCTAATTTTCCATGTTGGTATGTGTTGTGTACCCTTCACCAATAGGGTAAATAAAAATCATAAATGTTAATCTAAGGTAGTTTGTTTGGAGATGGTTCAAGATTATTGTTTGGATAGTTGAATGGTAGTTGTATCTTTGGAATGCCAAATTTTATTTTAAATTTTATCCATCAATTATTTGAACTTACTTTTTAATCCTTAATAATCAATTCCTAATTTTTTGAAACCTAATCATATTACATCTAAATCATTTTGTGTAGAATATTATGGCACAATCTGAATATTTTCAATATTAGTAAATAGGGCTTAGATTTTTTTTAACTATCATCTCTATTTTTGGTTTTTGAGGAAACCCAAGTTTTGATTGGAACTATATGTCTCAATTTTAAGTGATTTACAATTGGGATAAATTTATCACTGAAAAAATATATTGGCATTTGGAATAGGATTCAATGCTAGGAGGTTGGAGTTGCCATTTGGAATAGTTATAAGATTTTGTTGTAGTGGGTTTAACTATTAGTCTATGTTAATAGTTTTATAATTCTAATATAAATTATATGATGATAGTATCTATGTGGATGAAAGCTATTATAAAAATACCCATGGTGTTTTTTAAAATTATGAGTGTCAGTATAATATCATGCCTATACAATATTGTAACATGATTATACATATTTTGAAATATTATGTTAAAATCTCTATTTTAATCACTGGTATCTCTCTGTATGTTATAAAATTATTGGTATAACATACTAGGATAAGTAACCTATCCAAAATTAGCTAATTATGTATCATTAAATTGAACCCAATAAGTAGTTGAGTTCTAAGAGAGATTCAAAAATCATTCATCTATGACATCTTATAGGGTAAATGACAAAAAGATACATGTTATGTCCTCATGCCCCACATGTAAAAGTCTCAAGTTTCACTTGAATGATGGTATGTTTTATTCATTAGTGTGTTATAAATTATATGTGAACCAAGGAATGTATATTTTTGGATTTATTAGTAAATCATGGGCATCTCTAGTGATTTTGATGGTTGATCTTGCTAGTATGAAATTAGTTAGAATAGACTGGGATTGATTTTTTTTAGTGAAATAGGTTAATTCCTAGAGATTTTAGGACTTTATTATCATACATAGGTCTTTGATTTGATTTCAAATTTTGAAAAAGTAGGTAACCTAATTCACATTTAGCCTTGGTGAGACATGATGGGAAATATGGATTATTTCAATATTTGAAAACAACCTTATTATTTTAGGATTCCAATATTTGTGGTGCAACACTAAAGGCCCTTATTTTAGTACCACATTTAGTTTGATGAATTTTTCAGTGAAAAATGGTATATATATTAGAATATTGGTGTGCTATGATTATTTTAAATCACCATACCACAAATTATTCAAAAAATATGACTTTACCCACAAGGATTTTTATCAAATTTATTGGTGGTCCTCCTTCTAGAACCAACTCTCTATTAACATGGGTTTTATGAACACCACAAATCATTTGATTTAAACCTCTCTTTTTAAGACCAAAAAATGTAATCTAGGGAAAAAATTATAATATTTGACTCTCCTATATAGTCTATTTGGAATAGTTTTATGAAAATTTGTGAATGTTACCATACCTACATAAATATTTCTTGCAATTAATTCCTCTCCCCTTCAAGTGATACGGATCCTAAAATTATTTTTAATTTTGTAATAATTCACATAAACTAATTATGAGTTTAATAAAATAAAAAATAAAAAATAAAAAATAAAAAATAAAAAATAAAAAATAAAAAATAAAAAATAAAAAATAAAAAATAAAAAATAAAAAATAAAAAATAAAAAATAAAAAATAAAAAATAAAAAAATAAAAATAAAAAATAAAAAATAAAAAATAAAAAAAGAGGGTATGGTAGAAAATAATCTTTTCCAAATTTCACTGAGATATTTTTCATAAAAAATGACTACTTCCTAAATTCATTGTCAATTTCATCTGTCTTCTGGATTTATCATCCACTAAAACTAAAAAAAAACATGGAATAGGGTCTAACTAATTATTTTTTGCAATTATAATTTCCATAATATTGCATATGTTAGATATATTAACATAGGGAATTGCTAAATAAAAATGCATTCATCTATAATAATCACATTAAAATATAGATGACTATGAAAACTAGTTAAATTAGCTAATAATAAAACTTGACTTTATTCCCATGAGAGATTGAAAATTACACAATGGTAATAATAAGATTTAAACATATACAATGATAAAACATAAATATTATAAAGGAAAAACATTACAAAACTCACAAAAATCCCAATACTATTTCAAGTTTAAATTGTCAAACTTAAAATATTCCTCTATTAAAGAACTCACAATGAATGCATATATAAGAAATGGGAACTTTGTTTTCAAAAAATAAAAATCATATAGTAATCAATGGAATCTGACATAACTAAATAAAAACCACTACCAAATAAATCACTAAACTAATAAAAAAAACAAGATTATAATATTCCCTAGACATATGGTAAATATTAGCCTCCACTCCTTCCAAGTCATCATGAATTATCATCATCAAACCATTTCTAGCCTTCTTGTTCCTATAGAAAATATAAAACCAAATTGTCATCATGATCAATTTTGGAAATATTAATAGGTGAAGTGTGAAACAAGACCTTCCACATGTCAACAATTTTTCGTGATTATCCAATGGAGTCTTCAAGTTGTCCTTAACAACACTAACCTTTGTTATACTCTTTTTGGCCTATTTTACTGAATGGTTGACTTGTTGAGATCCATTTATATTTTTATTTTTAACTTTTATATTGAATTCCATTTTAAACCTATTTATATAAATCCCAAAATCATATAGAGAGACATTTTTATTATCTTGGGTGAAATATGTGGGTACATGTGAATCTTTGAATTAAGATAGAATGTTATCTTTGAAATATTATAAAATTGATATTATTTCCATCATAACTCTCATCCAATATTACCAATAGGTTCTCATAGACATAAGAAATTTTTGACACATATTGATGTGAAACAAAGTCATTGATTTCAACAAAGGAAACACAACATTTTTTACTACCACAACCATGTTTCTAAATATGTTATTCATCTTAATAATATTATCCAAATTAATTTGAGCCTTTTGATGTATTATATTACCCTTATACCAAACTTTTATAACTTGTATCAATGATTTAAATAAAAATGACAAATTAGTCTCTACCTTACCGACCATTTTTTTAGGGAACATAGTCTTGACTTGAGATTCAAGTCTTATTAGTTTATTATTGTTATTTTCATAACATTTTATTTTATTTCATTAGAATATGTTACAACTAAAACATGTTATTTTATTTTTTTCCTTCACTAGTCCTCTTTATTTTCTTAGTTATTAAACAAATTATTCCTCTGATTCTTATAACATCGGTTTACCATCTTGAATAAATTTGGAGGTAGTTACCATTTTCTATTTACTAGTATTTTTCTCAAAAATTAATTTTATGTCAATATCTCCATAGTGAACCACCTCAAGCCTTTGTGTTTTTTCATTTTTTAGAGCATCGATCCAATCTTCCTATGAATCTTACCCTAGTTTAATTGTGGACATGCATGTGGAAAGTGATGGTAGTGCTTATGAAATGGATGAGGTGGATGTATATGATGAAGGGGAAAATAAAAATAAAAAAAGTGGCCATAATTATTTGAATTATTTAATGAGGCACAAAGGGTGTCAATTATGTCAATATTTTCCAATTTTTCAATTAGATAAAGGGTTAAATGACCCTTGGGAGATACAGCATTTCATAAAATGGCATCTTAGCATAAAATACATGAGGTGTATAAAAATTGAGATGACTATGGAACTAATCATAGGTGAAGTCATAGTATTAGTAACCATGGGTGGTGAATAAGTATAAATATTAGACATAAGAGTTATTGGTGCATAAATTTTACTATAAATTAGAACATTATTTATAGGTTTTTTTGGAGAAAAAATATTAGATTCTTGACCAATTATTTGGGAAATTGTGTTCTGAATTAGAACACTTAGGGTGGTTGGCACCATAGTACCATGCCAAGTATAAACACGTTCAAATCCTAATTTTATCAAAAAATAAATAAAATGCACAATGGATGTTAATGGAATAAATTATGTGGGAGAATGCTTAGATTCTACTAATAAGGGTAGTTGTAATAAAGGTAAACTAGACAATGGACTAGCAGGAGTATAAATATATAATAAAAATAAGATGTGAATAGTAACCCCATTATTTTATTAGTGTAGATTTTTAATAATATTTAGAGGAATCCAAAGGAAAACCCTAAAACCCATGTTATTTATCCTTTTATTTTTCTTCGATGTTTCTTCCAGTGGAAAAAAAAATAGGTATTTATTATAACACCTATTGTGCATGTTATTCTTGACTTTGAGTTTTTGATAGAGAAGGAGATTTCAATTTTACCATTAATTCATCATAATTTATATGATTAAATTAGAACATTCCATCATCTTGGACCTCATGACTATATTTTGCATAGTATTAGGACTACTAGTAGTAAATTTATAATAAAAAGTGGATGTGCGTAGTTATCCCATTATTTAGTTAGTGTTCATGGATTTGGCATAAGATGTATATTGAGCCAAAAAAACCATTAAAAATAATTCTATTTAGCCTTTTTTTATATCCTCAGTGTTTCTTCCAATGGAAAATGGAAATTGAGTCTTTTTACTATCATCTATTGTGCTTGTTATTCTTGACTTCAAGGTTTCCATAGAGAAGCATATTTAAATTTTCAAGTTACTTAATCATATATTTATATAATTTAATTAGAACCTATTATCATCATCATGGGCCTCATAAATATATTATTTATGTGTGTTTTATGCACACTAAAGACTTCATGTATTTTCACCCTCTTATTTTAAGATTATTAGTAATTTTTCTAGGCAGGAGTTTCATGTTTTTGACTCTCCTATGTAGTCTGTATTGAATAACAACATGTGACCAATATCCAAACAAGGGATATTTATCCTAGTAATCTAAAAAACACCACATGATACATATTTAAAATGATGATATAATACAAAAACCATATCTCATTAAAAAAAGTAAAGTGGAGGGAATGGTAAGGCAAAAAACAAGTTTCAGACTTTATCTATTTTTTTATTTTTATTTTTTATTTTTTAAAGAGAAACATTTTGATATCTACTATAAAACAATAAATATTAATTAACTGAAATTATGCACACAAATCATAATAAATGTAGATAAAGAGTATAAGGGAAAATAGTTATTAGTTAATATTAGAAGTATATCTTTTTAAGATAGATTGATTACATATAATAACTAAAATCACATTTTTATATAATAATTTTATAAAAATCTATTTCCATAAAGAAAATAAAATTCAAAACATCTAACTATAGTTAAAGAGAAAAGATAATAGTTAACTGAAATGATCAAAATAACATAAATGAACATTCTAATCTAAGTATAATAAGAGAATAAATTTCTTTGGTAACTATATAAAGCTGAAAAATACACAACGTCAGTCTAAATTTAAGAAATAAGAATAAAAATATAAAAATAAAATCTCATGAATATTCCTCCTTATTTTAAAATTTATCTATTTACATTCTGTTAAAATTTCCATTCTCGTGGGAGCTAGCCAACAATCAAGCTGACTAACAACATAGTCCAAAAATATAGAGAGAGCTGAACTTACAATGTTTACAAAATTTATTTGTATATATCCTAGCACCCTTCCCACTTATGGTCATAATGGAAAATTTTATTACAAGGATTAGACAAACAAAAAATAAAAAACAATGAGGAAATTGGTGCAATTGAAAAATAGCACAATGGGTTATTCCATTGGGACCACCCAAAAACATTCTTCCGCTTTTAAAGTCTTCTTATGCCATTAATTATATTACAATCCCATAATAATCTATTACACAACATCATGAAAACCATGACTCTCCCATGCCTAATACATATGGTCATTTTTTAATGTTATAAATATTGAAATAGGATGACTATAGGTTTTTACAATGCTTATGGATTTGATGGTTAGATAGGTGGTATTGGTTGGTAATTTTGACTTTGTGTCATTAGATTTATATAGTCATCAAGTTTGAAAACTAGGTTTCTCTATGTGCTTATTTACATCCTTGCCATGCAATGTCATTTCTCATATCCATTGCCTTGCTTTCAAATTTTAAACACACAACCTATTTTCCTTTGAAAACACTTGTGATGATGACAACTATCATATTTAAACTACTTCACATTATACATAGTATATAACTACACTATAAAGACCTATGAAATGAAGACATATGGCATGTTTCTCTTGGGTCACATTCCCATAGTAACATGAAATTTAAAAAACATTATGATTCCCTTTAATGTTGTGATGTTTTGATAATGTGCTTTGTGGAATTAAATAATAATGCATGTTAGTATGTGGTGGTATCACATACTTGTAGATTGTGCCATAAATGCCTTGGTTAATAAGCTATGAATTTATGAGTAAACATAATGTTTACACAAGATATTATTTCATAAAAAAATTAAAAGGATTGATTTCTAGAAAAATATTTTTTCAAGTATAAAAATGCAAGGTCATGAGAAGAATATTCGATCGATAAGATATGATGAGTTTAAAGATTACAAATACATGACAAGTGGCAAGATAAAATTGACTATGAAGAAACATAAACATGTTCTAATTTTGAATGTTATGAATAACTGAAGTGTGAAAGCCTAAAAATAAGTCATTTAATCTTGAATGAAAAAGTATGGAATTTATCGACTAATAATTCATGAAAATAGGATAAGTAAAAAATGACTTTTGGGACAATGTAAAAGAAAAAATATGATCTTAAATCCTTATGAATTATTTCACACAACTTTTTTATCTCAATTAATGCTAAATAATTATAAAACATATAAAAATACTACATGAATATGTTTTAAATTAATATGATTTATTTTCATATGTCCAACTTGAAATAATCAGTAAGATAATCATTAACATATATTAGAACAAGATTTTATAAGGCAATTACTTATTGGACCCAAAAAATCAAATTTAAGGTTTTGAATTTTTTTCACAATATGTTGTTATGAATATGGTTCCCTATTCAAAAACTAATTGGGTATGTTAGTGACAAAAAATAGTGGCTTTTTGGGGGAAAACATTCTCAAGTATTTTAAACCCAAAATTTCTAGATTTACCTTAGAAAAATCAAATAGAACTTGAGACAAATTTTGATATTATCGAATAAAAATGGGACATTCAGGTTAGTTTTATCACATAGCATACTAATTTTTAATAAAAAAATAAGTAAACATCTGTGAATAGACATTCATGTAGCTTTACCTTTGAGTTTTTTTATATAACATAGGAGTAACTTTCATGATTCAAAATTATGAAAGGTGCTTCATTTTATTCATTCATTGGTCAGGGGGAGGCTTTGGAGTTTATATACTTCTATCTAGGTGTATATAACCCTAAAAATATACATTCATCTCCACTCTAGGCCTTTCTCCATTGCCAGTTAGGTGTCCATATTGCTAATATAAGTCACCCAAATCACCCTTTGTTAAGAGAAAAATATTAATTTTATGTAGATATTCATAATCTCATTTTGATTTTGATTTTGATTTTATTTAGTACAAGAGGGTTGGGAACTAACACAAAAAATATTAAGGGGTGGATTAAGAAAACATAATTTCATAAAAGATTTATCTTATGCTATTTAATAGACCTTGAGGTAGCTCTTTAATGCATCAAAGTGTAGTGTTTATCTATATTCAGTAAGAAATCAATTATTATTTCACATGTTAATTTTCAAAACAATTATCCTATTCTAATTTGAGAATATTAACTAGTTTATTATGGTATTTTCTATCTAAAATAAAATTAAACCTTCCCAATTTTCAATTATTATAGTGGATTCAATATGTCTTCAGCATCTAAAAGTGTTTAAAAGTTTGGTTCCATGATATTTAAGGAGGTATGGACTCAGTCAATAAAAACACTATGGCAAAGGGGAAGGAAAATATTGTCTCATTTTCACAAACCACTTATTGATAACTATGAAAACAATAAAATAAGATAAAGTATAACCAAGAAAAAAGAAAAAACCACAAATAAATAAAAAGTAGTAAGGAAAGAAATTAAATTGAAAGGTAAATAATCTAACTTTAATCAAATCCCACACTACTCCTAAAATAAAAAATTAAAGTCAAGGCTTGGAGGGTGAACCTAATGGTTTTTCATAAAACATTTAGAATTTCCAAGCAAGAGTAAGGTTTTAGTTTTCATAGTTCTTAGCCTATAAAAATCATCCTTATATCATTTTAAAAATTCAATCAATTTTTATAGTACATGTTTAATAAGATGCACAAGTATATGTTTCACAAGAAGATATTTATTAAACATGGTATTGGAAAAAACATTGGGTTTAATTAAACATACCTAGATGTTAGGGAAAATAAGTCCATGAAAATATTTTACCTCGGTCTCTACCATATCTATAAATGAAATAATTATGGATACCAATTCTTAATGACATGACTCAACTAGGGAATATGATTCTATTCCTTCACTTTGCATGGGTTCAATGAGAATTTATTCATCATTATTGTCCTATTTTTTCTAACCAAAATATTGTTTTGGTGAATCTATGCCAATAATAACTTGTTGATTGAATTCTATAAAAGACATTATTTCTTCCTCACTTGATGAATCATCAATATATTTTGACTATTCTCTATGAACCTCTTCTAAATCACTCTCAAAGTCAAGATACACAATAAATTCATGTTTAACATATACCTTAATACCACATTAACTTTCATCTAAATTTCATCTTGTAGTTAGTTGAATCAAAAGATATAAATGAAAGGAAGGATATCCCACTATTGTTTTGGAAGATAACTCCCTACCCAATATTACATCCTAAACATATGTTAAAAACAAAGTATTCCATGTTTATGTTTTCAAGAACATGGGAATGAGGATTACATATATATAATTAATGTATAATTAAAGTATGGTAGCCTATTTATGTCTATAACCATTGGGAATGTTGCTATAGCTATCTTGAGTTTTAAAATCAAAATCCTTGATTGGTTTATTGGGTTGTCTCTTGAGTGTGAGCAACTAATTCAACAAAGCAAAAGGGTTAATTGGTTGTCCAAAATGTAAAATAGGTACATCCTATAATTCTTTCTAGTTGAAAATTGAAATAAGCATTAAATTTAGAAATTATTCATATTCAAGGCTATATAATATGAATGGAAATAATATACATGCTACATTCTCATGCTAAACACTTAAGAATCCTATATTTTTAAAAAAGCCTAAACACATTTTTCAAATTTTCTATCATTTTTAAACTTTAAAATGTAATTGAAATAATTTATGTGAATTTCATGATCAAATCTATGGATACTAATGGTTATTTCACCAATCCAGACCATGCTTTCACCTCTTTTTTATTTTAATATATTTTAATATTTATGTATTTTAACATATTGGATAAAAACTAAAATGAAAACACACAAGTGGAAAATAATCATAAGAGAGTCCTCCTAGTGTAATTTAATGTCCCTTTGATGTGATTTTTATACACAGAACATGAAATGATAAATTTAAATGAGGGACCATAAGACATACCACAAATTAATTCAGATTTACCTCCTTATAACACCATTTAAAACATGTTGATGTAGATTTAATGCACACTAAAGACTCATGGGTTTTCACCCTATCATTGTAGTCCTTCTGATAATTTTTTAGGGGCACAATTTTTAGGTTTTTGAATCTCTTACACATGTAATAACATCATGTGACCTATATCCCATCAAGGAAAATTCGCCCTCATGAGAAAAGCAATAGCACATGGTGATTTTTTATAATGATTTTATAATAAAACAACTATATCTAATGATAAAGAAAAAAGGAAGGAAGGTTAGGGTAGAAAATAAGTTACAGACTTTAGTTGAGTAAGTATTTTACTTAATCAATGTCTTCTTATATCTACTGTAAAGTAATAGACACTCTTAAAGTCCAATTATGCATATAGATTAGAATAAATGTAAATCAAAATTCTAAAGGACAATAATTATGAGTTAATCTCATAAATATCTATTTTTGAGATAAATTGATTATATAAAATATATAGAATCACATTCTACTAAAATAATTTTATAAAGATCTAGTTACCTATAGAAAATAGAAATAAACACATAAATACAACAAAATATATTAGAGACTAGATAACTAAAATTATAAGAATAGTGTAAATTCACATTCTAAACTACTCATAATAATCAAATAAATATCCTTGATAACCACTTAAAGCTAAAAAATACATAATATTAGTATAAATTTTAGAAAGAAAAAAGATAATATAAAAAAATAAGCTTGTGAACATACCACCAGAATTGGGAAGTTATCTCTCTACATTCTATTTGAATTTACCTTCTCTTAGCAACAAGCCAATGATAAAGTTGACTAAGATCATAGTCAATCAACCCAAAGAGATACACACTTATAATTTCTATAAAATATGTTTATATAGATATCGAGACCTTTCCCACTTATGATCATTATGTAAAAGTTTGTTGTAATTATTAAACAAACACATAAGAGATAAAAAATGAGTAAATGGGCACAATTGTACAATAACACAATGGGTCATTCCATTGGGACCACCCTAACATATTCAAAAGTCTTATTGTGCTTTTTATTCTCTCATAATCCCATACTGATCTCTTACACAATTCATGTCAAATGTGCCTCTACCATGCCTCATAAATGTTCTCTTCTTGAAATGTCATAAATATTGATAGAATATTACTACAAGTTGTTACAATGCTTGTAGATTTTATGGTTTGATGGGTGGTGATGGATGTCAATTTTAAATTTATGTCTTTGGAGAGACATGGACATCAAGTTTGATAATTTTATTTATAAATTTAATTATTATTTACATCCTTGTGACAAAACATCGTTTCATATTACCACACCCTTGCTTTGAGATTTTGAACACAAAGATTGTTTTCCTTTCAAAAATATTGTGATAATGACAAGTTTCATCTTCTAACTACTTCACATTTTATAGAGTATATAAAATAACATAAAATACTCATGAAATTAAGGCATTGGGTGTGTTTTACTTGGGTCAAATTATTGAAGGGGAATGAACCTTAAAATACAGTGTGCTTCCCTTTAATGTTTCTATGCCACAAGAATGTGCCACGTGTTACTGAATAATGATGCATGGTGGCTTGTGATAAGTTTATATACCCACATAACATATATAAAATGCATTTGATAATAATATTAAAAGCCACAATTAGATGTGAAATCAACACTTAGAAAGTTGTGGTAACTTCTGAGCTTCACAATTATTGGTTACCATAAAATTCTTTTAGCAAAGCATGAAGATGCAAGATTGTGAGAAGATGAAGTTCACACCATTGATTTTAACATACATTTAATTTTTTTTAATAAGTTGTGAATGTTTGAAAAGTGGAAAGCTAAGGCTGACTCTAAAGAAAGAAAAAAATTGCTAAGTCAAATATTACAAATAAATGTAAAAAACCTATGAATAAGCCCTTAAAGATTTATGACAAAGAAAGAAATTCAATGACCAATAATTCATGAAAATCAGATAAGTAAAACGTGACTTGAAAAAAATATGAAAGAAAAAAAAATGTCTATCATACATCGTTAAAACATAATTGGAATAAAATTAGTGTTCCCATCTAATGCGAAAGTATGCCAAAACGTAATAAAAACTCACATTAATAAGTTACAAATAAAATTGATTTATTTTTATATGTCAAACTTGAAATAATATGTAAGATAGTCCTTAGCATATAATTTAACAATATTTTATAAATAAAATACTTAATAAACCTATAGAATCAAATTCAAATAATTATTATCATGAGGTTTTGAATGCTTTTCATGTTTTATTGTTCTGAGTGTGGATCCCTATTCAAAAATGAATAGAGGGTGTTGCTCACAACATGTACATCACATTGAGTAATGAACTTAAGGCTTTCACATCTCTTGAAATTTCAATTGATATCTCATTGTATATCATCATGGACCTGAAGAGTAAATGATTTTTAGTGTGTTGCCAATGCTTGAACTGTGGGGAAATTATTATACTCTTTGTTGCTAATATTGAGAGGCATGTGGGGATTGGTTTTTTGTTGATTTTTTTTAAATTCCCACCAATTCCTTGAAAAACATTATATGTAATATATATTTTTACTAATTTATCAAGTATATAATATGGGATTTTTAAATTATTAATAGGAATTAATTCAATTCTAATAACAATAAAATTTAGGTAGTACCTATAGGCTAAAATCTCCATGATAAATTCCCTCATTTTTTCAAACAACCTAGGTATTTTATTTTCATTGGTGGCCAAATATAAATGTGGGTATAAATACATATGAATATCCTTGATATGAATCCTATAGTGGTGAGCATAAAATTTTGAATATACAAAAATGGATTAGAGGGATTAAAGGTATCCACTTTAGGGAAATCTAAATTCTATAAATTTATTGTGTCACAACATATATCAACTAAATATGACATCATGTAGAATCTACCTCCATGTCTTATCCTTAACATATGTTGTGATATGTTATGAGATATAATACTTCCTAGATCAACTAATTATTTATCTTTAATTATCATGGACAATCAAGGCACCCATAATTTATTTACATGTATAATGTCACAAGCTTCATATAATATATTTAACAATAACATCCCAAATCAGACTCCTTCCATGAAAAAATTAATATTATATGAATCAACATCTTCAACATCAACCCACATATCTATTTATTCAACCCAATATTTTAGAATCTTCTTAAGATAGTGTGTATCTAACCACATTTGGGAAATCTCTTTATTATATGGGATAGTGGGGTTTGGAAAATGATAATATTGTCTAAAATAGTTACTAGATATCAAATATATTTTATGAATTCCATCATCAGACATGGTTGAAATAAAAAATTGAATTGGGGTTTAAAAACTCTAAAAGGTTATCTTACTATTCAATTCCCATGAATGATGTGATCATAACCATCACTTTGAGAATAAAGTTCTAAATGTGGAGGAGTTCATAAAATATATATATTTTAATCATTGATAGCACACATGTATGTAATCATTGAAATATATTATCTTGTAAAGATTAATAGGAATATGTGTGATCCATAATTTAAATGAATATTCCATGGTTTAACTTATCAAAACTAATCATATATGTTACAAAAATGTCTTGGATCATTTATCTTGATGTTTTCTTAAAACAGTCAACTAATGCATTTAATATAGAGTTGATAATGTTATATATTGAAATCAAAATCAACAATAATAATAAATAAATAAAATATTGTAATAAAAAAATAAATATAACTGATAAAGATACAATATTATCTTAGAGAAACATAAAGGAAGTGCATAGTAATGGGGGTCAAAATGTGGTTCTTAAGTGGAAAATATTACCTAGAAAAAAAATAATTTGAGCTTGGACGTACACTTAGAGATAGTTATGTAGAAAATTATTAGATAACGTAAGAGGATGGATTATGGAATTTTCAAAAAATGTTATAATTAAAATTTTTATTTTAAGACCCATATGACAAAAGTGTGTAGAATTGATTCATTTTTTATAACAGAAAATTACTTTTTGTGAGAAAAAAAACAAGCATCTATATGAACACACTTTTTGGAAGTAAATGAATGTAATATATATAAAATTTATTATTTTGTTTACAATATTTTCATTAATTTTTAAATTATCATATATGTATTTTATGTTAATTTTATAAGTCAATTAAGTTTTTAAAATGTTACAAGTATAACAATAACTGTTTGACCTTAACATCATAAAATTTGATTTTTTATCTTCCTTGGCATATAAAATTAACACAAAATTTTGACCATTTAAATTTATATTCTAAAGTCACCTTAAATTCACATAGGATTTTATTTGTAGAAATTAAACCCTTAAGTTGAATTTAAACTTTCTTATAGGAGACATCTCTAAAGGGTAATGTTAGGGTATCTTTAGAACACATGATTTTAGTAGTTGAAGTTAGGGTGACTTTATATGTTACATTCTAATATATAAACTATGTGGATATTCCACTCTAAGTTTTATCAATATGGTTCCTATGACCCATAACACAACTACTGTTGGAAGATGAATGTTCTAGGCTATTTATCATGCTAAAATGATAAAGTAACAAGTGATATAAATTATATGTATAGTGTATGTCACATGAAATTTAAATCATAATAATGAACCAATATCATAACAAAACATAATATTTATCTTGGATAAACCCAAGATGGGAAAATATCTAGTGGGTAAGGCAATTGTACTCCCCTTCCACCATGTAATGCAATAAATGTATAAGGTAATACCAAAAATTGCCTTTGTGGATAAAATTATCACCTACACTCTATCCAATTCTTGTACACAATGTTGATATAAAATTATCAAACACTTATTAGACATCCAACACAACTTAACCAATCATATTTAGTTAGGAAATAATGAGATAACAAGAGAAAAGATCCAAACTTCCAACTTTGAAATGTGAATCAATTTTCAATAATTTTCACTATGTTTTCTAATCATTACTCCTTTCCAAGGCCTACATTTATGATATGTCAAAATTGGATGCACCAAGTAGCTTAAATGAACTACCATTGTGAAGATTAAGCATTTGAAACTATTCAACTTTAGTAAATTTTTATATTGGTGAAATCAATGGTGTATGAAAAATGGTAGTTAATTAATCACCACTCAAACATTGATGGTTATGAAATTTTTGAGGTGGTTTTGAATATACCACCCTAAAAATGGTATAATTTCCACTACATATGGAAAACCCCTCTATTTCAAGAGCTAAAACACACTAACTTCTTGACCATGAAGATGCCCATATCACCCCCATATTTAGTTTTCCACTATAACATATATGATTTAATGCTTTGAATATGAAATGTATTACAACAATGTCTTAGAAGGATGAACTACACATAAATTGACATGATGGAAACATCTAGTACTTTAACATATGAATTTGGATCATATCTCCCAAAATTGACAATATTAAGTCCCTAAAATCTTTAGGATTCATGTAAGAAAGGAAATTTATTTCCCACATATTTTTTGGAATACCATTTGGTTTTTCCAAGTAGCATTGTACTTTACTTATTCTAAAATACAACATCCTTATCCAATGCTAACTAAATATCTAGAGAAATGTCTTCAATTGTATTTAGAAACAACCCTCCATATTCATTATTTAACATAGAAAGATAAAAAATACATAATTTATAAACATTGAAAATAGAATTTATCTTCATATAAGGAGGTAAATTAGGTCTGAAATCATTCTTTCCCACTTACTCTATAATTTTAAATGGACCATACAAAAGAGGATTAAGCTTCTTATACTTATGTTGGGTCCTTTTTATAATAAATTACAACCATACCTTGTCTCTAACAAGGAATTTTGCTCACTCCCATGTTGATCATTTCTTGTTATGTACTTGGATTGAGGCTCCTTTAGCCTCTCTTACACTTAGAGGTGAATTTTCTAAATATTCTCTATTAATTTATTAGTTTTGTAGACCTCAAGATCCAATTTCCCATTGCATTTTTATGTTTATATATTAAAAAAAATCAAATGAACATGGATGTAAGTATATAACATAAGTTTCAAATTGTGTTTTACTAATATAGAAATGCATTGTGATATTTTAGGAAAGTTGAATACACACCAAAATTTCATTTTGAGACTTATTATGCTTCTTATTTTACCCTCTCAAATTTTTTGCCAATGTTTCATTCATATCCTTGGTTTTCCCATTATTTTTTGGGTGAATAAACTTAGTATCCATCTTATCTAACAATGTGACCCAAAAATTCCCAAGAGACCTTGAGTTCTGATATAATAAAATAAAACTAGGAAAACCAAAATGTACCTAAACATTAGATTGTTAAATGCATCCTCATCACTACCTTTGATGGTCTTATTAGAATGAATAAGAATGAACTATTTACTAAACTATTCCAAAACCATAAATATATATTCATTCCCCTTCCTTGACATAGACAACCTTCCTACAAAATCCTTGGAATCCTTTCCCATGACATAGAAGGAACTAATAATGGCATATAAAAACCCAAGTTCATGCTACAAGGCTTCTCATACAACATAATACACATCATAATATGAACTTAGAAACATATACTTGTATTATATGCCAATAAGCATACCTTTACAAATGTACAATAACATTTGTAACATGAAAATATACCACAATTTTTAAATTATGTGCTTCTTTCATTAGGTGAACTCTTTCATCCTTGGGCACATAAAAATTACCCAAATGTAAATAAATCCATCTTGAAGATAATAATTATCCTTAAGTTTAAACATTTCATCTTAGGACTTATCTTCTTGAGTAAATAGATCCCTAAAATCTGCATCATGTTCATATCCCTCTACATAAGATCATATGTAAAAGGCTCGTGAAGAGTTATGGTACCCATGAATGAAAAAAAAATGTCTAGATAAAATTATCAACTAGTTTATTAACCACACCTTTCTTATATTTTACAACCAAATTAAATTATTGTGAAAATATTATCCACTTATAGTGTCTAGTTTATTGAATTTTAGTTTGAGCTTTCAAATATTGGAGAGGCTGTTGATCCATATGGACCATAATTTACTTACCCATTAGAGAGTGATTTTATTTATTGACCAATTAAATAAGAGAATATATATATATATATATATATTCTTTAAGTAAAATAATTTATAATTTCACCATGAAATAACTCTGAATGGTAACATATTGTATTACCTCCTTAATGTAAGATAACCCATCTAACATAGTCACTAGCATTCATTTCCACCTCAAAGGGTATATATAATCTAAGAAAAGATAAAACTAAGACATGAATAATATTATGTTTGACCAAATAAAATAAATTTTGTTGCTTCTTACCCCAAGTACAAGTCTTACCTCCTACTTTAATCACATGAAAAAGTATAGCTACGGAAGAGACATTATTCATGAACTTCCTCAAATATTTAATTGTACCAATAAATCTTGTTATCTTAGTCACATTAGAATGCCTTGGCCAATTAATTATTATATCTAATTTATTTAGATCAATACTTAATTCTACATATCCAACAACATGCCCCATAAATACAAGTGATTGTTGATCAAACTCACGTTCAGGATAACTAGGTTAGTGCTCACATTTATGGTGAGAAATAGTTTTTAGGTTAGTAATAAAATTATATAAGTGATTATTAAATGAGGTAACCATAACATAGGTTAGTGATCATAATATATTATACTATGAGAAAATAAAATAATAATGTTATTGTGCTGATAATACAACTCGTGTAGAATGTTTTAGGGATAAGGCTAAGTAATATAGGGAGATATTGTAGAGATTAAGATGAGAATTATCTCCTTAGTTGTAGGAGACATTCCACCTATAAATTTAACTCTATACAATTTAATAAAAAATGTTTATTGATAGACATAAAATATTATGCTCTACACATCCAGAGCCTTTAGATCTACCAGATAATGGATTAATCCCATTATCTAATATCAGAGCAGGTTCTACCCTAGACCTTTCTACAATTTATATCTTGTATGTAATAAGAGTTTTTGAGTACATACCACATTGAATTATCTTTTATTTCAATAAATCCTTATTATTTTGGTTAATAGATGTACAGTGTAGAACACTATACTCTTTATTGGTAGTATATTAAATATATATACATTTTATTGTTGGTCATACAAGTATATTCGTGAAGCAGGGTATACAATTTTTAGTTTTCTATGTTTATTTTGACACAAGGATATTTTTGCTCAACCCCTAGCCATACACATTAGTAAAAACATTTGTTTGAAGTTGCATCAGGCTCAGATACCTCTACATTTTTTATTTGGCTTAATTTTTATGGTCTCTACAATTAGCTTTTGCATTAAGATCAGATTCTTGGTGAGATCCTCGTATTCATTGATGAGATCCTCATTCATTTTAGGTGAGATCATTTGAATTTTTTTTTTCACAAATCCTTGAATGTATCAATTAACTATTATGGCCTTATCTTGTCATTTTCCCATATTGAACCTGGTCCAATCATCTATTGATAGGAGAGACATAGTCATCACAAGACATTTCTAACTTGCCACTCAATTTTCATCCATATTACATTGGAGTTTCATTCTTTCATGTTTAGATCTTACTTTGCACTCAGTTTGTGAGTTTGTTTACATTGACTTTGATTTTATGGTAGATCCATTCAAAATGTACCCCTCTATATTGACATATCCTCTCTACTACATAAATTCTCCACCTATAGCATTTGATGCCTCTCCATGGCTTTAATTAACAACAATAAGATCTCCTTGGTGTTTTTCACTATCAAGCTACCTCCAACAATCTCCAATTTAGCAAGCATATCCTTTGCACCGAGTTCATAACTACATGCTGACATTCTTGGATAAACAAATACATTCACAACTTTAACCATTGGAATTTTAATACCACTCAAAGCATATGGTTTTTTTTTTTGTGTGTGTGTTTATTTTAGTTTTACCATTTTTTTATTTATGTTAAGTGTTTAAGATTTATTTAAGGGGATTAGTTTATCATAGTTTTATTTTATATTAAGCATTAATTTCTTTTTAATTCTTTATTATTTTGTTTATCATATTTCATTTTAGTTTTCATTTATTTTTTAGATTTCATTTTTTATGAAATCCATAATTTGTATTTTTAAGTTTTTATTTTATATGGTTTTATATTTTTTATATGTGGTTTTTTTCTAAATTTGTGGCTTTATGATATGTTAAGTGGCTTAGGTATTAGATTTTAATAGAAGAATAGTTAAATTTATATTTATTATTTTTGTAATTCATTGTTTGTATTGTTTTTTATGATAAGTGGTGTTAGTTTTAATTTTGAGTCATTTTTTAAATTAGAATTTAGTAGTTATTTGATTTCTAGTTTTTTTTACAAGTCTTATGTCATTATTTCATCTTTTATACTTTATAATCTTATTTTATTAGTTATTTGTCATTTGAGTATTTCAAGTGTCTTGTCAACTTTTGTCATTAGTTTTAAATAAAGTCTTTAAAGGTAGATGAACCTCAATAAAGCATGTATGATCCGCTACAATGTAATAATCTTCTATTCAACGTAATGGATGACTTTTTAAGTGAACATGACATCTGTAAGATAAAATTAATGGGGGTAGGAATATAGTCATGTGATTCCTCTCCCCATATGATCACTAAGGAGGGGAATATTAAGGATAACTAGGTTATTTTTCATATTTGTGGTGATAAATAGTTTTTAGGTTAGTAATAAAATAGTGTAAGTGATTATTACATGAAGTAATAATCACATAGGTTATTGCTCATAATATATTATACTATGATCAAATAAAATAATAATGTAATTGAGTTGATAATACAAATCACATAGAATGTTTTAGGGACAAGGATAAATAATATAGGGAGATATTGTCGAGATTAGGATGAGAATTATCTCCTTAGTTGTTGGAGATATTCCCCCTATAAGTGTAACTTTGTACAATTGAATAAAAATGTGTTGATTGATAGACCAAAAATATTGTGCTCTACACATTATGAGCCTTTTGCTCTACCAAATAATGGATTAATCTCATTAACTCACATGTATTCTCATCAAACACTATTTTTTCTCCTTCAAAACATACACAACTTATTTAAGATGATCAGTATTCTCATCAAAAATTATACTTAAAACAAGAGTATTATTTAAATATACAATGATAAAAGTATCAATGAATGTAATAATTACCTCATAAATTAATCACATGAAGGTAGTTAGTGAATTACATAGCCAAAAATTTATAATCAACCACTCATACAAACCTTGCCATATTTTAATTTCTTTTTTTATAATTTCCTCTTCTTAATCCATACTTGGTGATACACAGTTTCAAATCAAGCCTAGTAAAATACTTGGCATGTTGAAGTTGATCAATAATATCATCAGTCCATAGAATATTACACCTATTATTAATGGTTATATTATTAATTACTCTATAATCAACACACATTATCTATGAACCATCTTTCCTAAGTAGTAAAAAATAGGAGAACCACTTGGACAAGTAGTAAGATGGATTATAACTTGACTAATCAAAGAATATAATTATTGTTTTACATCAATAAAATCCTTTAAGTATTACCTATATAACCCAATATTTTTAATCATACTATTGTATAGAAATTGAATTATGTGCTCAATAGGCCTAGTTTATGGTAACCCCATAGGATCTTGGAAAGCCTCCTTGAACAACCACACTAACTCTCCCATACACTTCTAAACTTTATTAGTAAACATGTTATAATAAGTATTATGTTCAACCACTTATTCATCTTGAATATATATAAAAATAAGAAAACCAAACCTCCCACTATAAATAATAAGCTTATTAACTTTAGAATCACTTATCAAATATATTTTAGAATGACCTTTATAGCATGACATGATTTAGCTCTTTCCATCCATCACCAAATGGTATTGGTTGAATCTCTTCATGAATATAGCATCTTAGATATAAAATTAAGGGTTTAAAAACACCACACCACACACATCAAGTGACATAACATCCATATTAACTGTTAGTTGAAATTGGCTACTATAGGCGGGGACAATTCAAAACCTTGCTTCTAGTCTTCCCTAACCTTGTTAATGATTTTTTGATAGATTTTATATTGTTCTATTGGTCAAAATTTATCATTAAAGGTTTTTTGTCAATATTTTGGTCATATTATGGTTTATTTAATGGTATATAAGAGTGAGTCATACTCTAGTCATTTCATCAATCCCCTTCATGAAGGTGTTGTTTGGGTTTTGGAAAAGTTAAGGTATCTTAGCAATCATTAAGGTTACTTTGGAAAGGATAAGATATGTTAACCCATGGTTAGAGTACTGCTGAATTGACCTCCAAGGGTACATTATTTATTATGGTGTATGAGAGATTCTAGAGACAAGGTATGGCAAGGTGAAAACATTATTATTTCATGTTTATTAAAAGTTAAGGTAAATTTGGAGAAATAAAGGTAATGTTTACCTTTGCAAACTA
Source organism: Torreya grandis (assembly GCA_037957365.1). NCBI lineage: Eukaryota > Viridiplantae > Streptophyta > Pinopsida > Cupressales > Taxaceae > Torreya > Torreya grandis. The sequence continues at coordinate 668,609 of JARHVA010007462.1, forward strand.
GAAGGATCAAGTGAATTTTGATACCTCTAATGTTTTTAAAATATATGTAAAGGTTATTTTTTCATAAAACATGTTTTTTTAGGTTATTTTCAATGTGAAAAATTGGTGGGACCCTCCAAAGATCAAGAAAGTGAAATATAACATATAAATACACTTGTCAGTGGGTTATAAAGAAAATGTCCAATGTGAAGATGGTTAGTTCATGGAAAAAATTCATGTTTTTAGGCATATAAAAGGTTTTTTGGGTCAAATAATAATTTTTAAAGCATTTTTAGGTCTAAATAAGCCAAAAAATGTTTTATCTTCTCCATTGACCTTTTTACAAACTAGTGAAGGCCATTTTTAAGTGCTTAGTTCATGAAGAGGAAAGAGACTTGGATCCAGTGATATTGGGGATTGATAGGGGAAATTATTCATTTGAAATTAAACTAATTAATTTTCTTAAGGGATATTATTTATGAATAATCATTAACAAGTTAAGTAGCCCAAACCCTCATAAAACCCCATAGGCAAGATTTATCTTATTTTAGTGAGTTTACAAGATAATGGATGAAAATTAATGGTTGCTTGAGATACTAGAGGGTCTAAATATACCTATAATTTCATATTACACCATTAGTGTCATTTATAAGTAGATAAAATGATAAAATGTTATGTTTCTATTATTTTTTGAAGGTGGCAAGGATGGTTTTTGATGCGATGACATCCTGGAGCATATAAGAAGTTATTTTTTGAATGAAACTTAAAACACATTGTTATATTTATATTATTGTGTTTCTTGACCATATATGTTTTTATAAGTGATTTTTAATACTCTCAAGTATCCCAAGGTCATCATCAAAGGGTAGATGGTAAACTTTGAAAGACAATGGTTTTAGTGTTACATGTATGTTTGTAAGTTGAGTTTGAAAACTCCCCTATGTCTACCTTCAATTTAATATGAGTTTTAAAATTATCCTAGGTTTTGGGATACCTCATAAGAAATTTTTAGAAGTTTTAAGTACCATAATAACCACATAGAGCGCTGGAATGATCAATAACGGTCTGAAAGATAACCTATAATAGTCAAAGACAAGAAAAATGATCTATAAACAAACACTTTTGAGGTTTTGAGTGGTATTTCAGATGAAATTTACTTTGATATACTTTAGGTTAGAGATAATATACTCTAAAATATCATCTATCAATCAACCAAAATCCTAAAATCATTCTTGAATGAACTTACAAGACATAGACCTAGTACATTAGCCTAAAGTTTACAATCAAAATTAGGAGTTTGAAAGAATTTGAGATATTTCAAAGAAACTTTTAATCTTTTAAACTAATATAAAGGCTCAAGATATGTTTATATGGATAATAAGACCAATAAGTATGTCTTTAAGGGCTTAAACTAAGAGGAATGTAGACCTACATATTTACAAACCTGTAGGTCCACATTCTCAACCTAAAAGACTTACCTTGCACGAAACATAATGGTATGGATAACAAAGGAAAAGTGAAATCCATGATCAAGAAGTTATAATTTCTATTTAAGATGAAAAAACATTTTTTTTAGCTCTAATAAACATCAAACCCAATAAAGACCTATAACCCTGCTAAAGAGCTTCTTTAGTAAACCTATTTTGAAGAATCTAAGAGAATATGTAATAGTTTGTATTGAGTTTTGTTGTTTGGATTGATATAATAAGTGTTTGGGAATAATAATAGGCCTTGTAAAGTGTTTTTTATTTTTATAGGATGATCCAAAAAGTACAACACCTACATCCATGACACAACCCTCTTTTGCATTAAAAATTATATCTTTTTGCTTGGTGAGACCTCATTGAGATTGATCAAAGGAAATAAAATATTATAGGGATTGAAATAAGTTTGGGAAGACCTAATCCAGGTCTTAGTTTGATCTAAAATTCCTTAAAACTCAAAATTTACATTTTTATTACTTATCAGGTTTATGCATTACCAACCTAGGGCTAGAAAACTTGTAACTCACATAACTTGAGTTATAACTCATGAAAAAAACATGAAAATTTTCCAAATAACCTCATTTAATATTCCCAACAATATTTTTGAGGTTTTGGAAAAGTACTGTGTGGTCTATAGTATTGTTGGCTTGCTTTAGTCCTAATTAGGTCTAATTGGGAAAGATGGGTGTTGAGAAAGTAGGTATACATTAGGATTTTCCCATAAAATTTTGGGTTAAGTTGAAAATAGATAAAGGGTACTCAAATATGTTTTTGGTTTTATTAGAAGTGTTGCATATTGTATATAAATAGGGATACAAGGAATAGACCTCCAAAAGAGAAAATTTGAGAACTGTGAAGGAGATTGTAAAACAAAGGTGGAAATACGATGGGATATAAGTCATCAAAAAGTGTCTAAGTTAGTTATAATCCAAGAACATGATTTTTAATTTACAAATCATTCCTAATGGGTAGTTTCAAAAAATCAAGGGTGAGTCATCAAGCTAAGCATAACTCCTACACCACCTTGATCAAGTTATCATCAAATGAGGAGCACACATGTTGAAGAGAGACTTCATAATTATCATTTTAGGTCTTCTTGTTTGTAACTTACTCCATTAAGTAACACTTGTAATAAAATTCTCTAATGCCTATCTTCTCTCTCACACACACACATTCTATTCTATATTTATGACTGTTTTTAACATTATAAGAAATTATTTTGTTGGATATGGTATAAACCTATCCAAATGAACACTTATTTTTCCTCTAAATTAAATAAATAAAAATTAAGCCTTCTCATCACTTGTATCCAGTGTACACTTCATGCTAATTAATGAATGTTGGTGATAATATGACACTTCTTCTCATTTGTCTTATCATGTTTACCTCTTCAAAAGTGGTTTTTCATCTGTATACCTCATATAGAGTGATTTTAAATAGATTTACATGTATTTAAAGTGCAAACATTCATTAGTGTCTGTGAATCCTCTTGATTAGACCCTCAGTCTATGCATTATGTTATATCCTCTATGTGAAATATTAATGTTTGGAGACCCCATTTGAGTTGTCAAACTAGATTTAGTCATAGTTTTTATTATCAATGCATTATATATAGGTGGAGGAGAAACATTTGGTGGATCACATTCTTAGTTTAGTTTACTTTCAGTTCTCTCTCCCTTTTCCCTTCCAATCAGTAAGTTGAGTTATAGTTCTTAAGTGATGAATCAAGGGAGCTATCCCTATATAGAGTTAATATTCATCAATAAGGTCACCTAAAACCTTTCAATATTTACCATTATATCACTTAAGTGAAAAGGCTTGAAAAATGTCGTTAAGGGTAAAACTTTTGTTCATAACAGTTCTGGTACATCCAGTGGGACACAAGATTTCATCCATTAAATAATTATTGATGTTTATCTTCAATACATCAACCTTTGGAGGCATGAACACAAGCATCAATTTTAACTCCAAGTGACTCATAATTGGTATCATTAGTTTAATTTTCTAAAAATTAGAAATAGGTATGTATTCTCATCATTCTTTTGGTCAAGATTCATACTCTATGCCTTCACATTCTTCATATCATATTGAAAACATGCATGGTTTCACCCCAAGTGGATCTCAAATAAAAATATTCCCACCTTATTCAGTTTATAAGTAGATGTATATGTCCCAACCCACTCCAACTCAACCTCTTTGGTAGCTTACTTATCCTTCTAACAACCCTGTTAAATTTATGTTTCTCCTACTCTAGCCTTCTTAGACTTTAAACAAACTATTGTAGACATTGAAATGAAAATGAGGGGGCTTGATAGAGAAAAGGATATTGGTCTTATTATCTATGAACCTTCTATTTATAATTAAATAATCCAAGTTATGAAGGATTTAGTGCATTTGACTAAGTATAAGTAGGAAGATATTGAGGGAGAAAATTGATGTATACCAATAGATAATGTGATGGAAATAAGAAACCTGATCCAATGTATGGATAATAGACTATTATTTTAAGAAAGGTATACAATGAAATATATTTATCCTTATATGTCTCCTACTACTCCACATCAACCTTTTCCTACTCCTAACTTGCCCCAATTTGCACTATATCATCAAAAAAGGCCCATGCCTACGAAATCCTTATCCACTCATCCTTGATAATCTCAAAATGATCCACCATGGAGACCTTCTTGGACTATGCCACCTAATTATATCATGCAAACTCTTAAGAAATAATCTTCTCCCATGCCTATCCAAAGTTAATAAAAAAGAAGTGTATGGATGTCAAGTCAATAGAGCTCTAAAGTTCCTTAAGTCTTTCACTCACCCATCAAGTTGTATCCATCCATGAAGTTCAAGATATATCAAAGTTTGATAGAGTGATTGAGGAGTGGAAGGGGAAGAATGCAAAATCCTCAACACAATTCCCTTATCCATCTCTCCAACAATACTAAAATCAACCCAACCCTCCTAAAATCATACATTGGATGGATACTCTATCAAGTTTCAATAAAACCAATGAGTTATCTTTCCCTCCCATCCCATCCTTTTGTGAATGAGAACATGTCACATTGAGTTTACAAGATGGAAATTCAATTGAAATGGATAGATTATCAAAACTAGATGATGACGTGGTAGTCATTTAGAAATAAAACTAGTCAGTTGTAAGTGAACCTCAAGAAGGATTTAAGGAGAGTGATTTTATTGTATATGATGAGGAAATACTTAGTGGTAGTCTACCTTGTGAAGAGGAAGGAAAATCAATTTTTAGAGATGAGGAGAGACTTATAATTTCTATCTAACAATTGCATATCCTTAAATATGTCACAAATGATTAAGTGGATATATCTGGTAAGTATGGTTTTGATGTTGATGAAGAAGAGGAAAAATCAGATTTGACAAAAAATAAACATGATTAACTAAACATTGGATGGGTAGGTAAACTTTCATTATTAATGGAAGAAGAAGCATACCAATATATTTTTCATGGATTGAGTCTTGATGAAGGGGTTCATGATGACCACGAAATAATTGATCAAGTTTTAGTTGAACATGAGAGAGAACTTATTGAAAACACCTTGGTCATTAACCTTGTTGAGCCTCATGAGCAAGAGATATGGTTTAAATACTCAAATGTAGCTATGTCATGATTCTATTGAAGAGTTTGAAGTGTTTGAATATCTTGATGTCACTAAATAAAATGGTAAATATGAGATTAAATTTGGCATGATTTTATGTGTTCAAGAATAAGCTTCCTTTGGGAATAACATGAGAAGATTTTTTTTTTTATCATAGTAAACCTATATCCCATAATGAGAATGATAATATGGTTTTCTTGGATAATGAACATGGTGAAGACATGAGTGAAAATGATATTTTGATACTGAACATGTTAAATCTCATGAAAATATAAGGAGTTATTGAAAACATGTGGCATTCATTTTTAGACATGTTCAAGTAATTTGAAGATTTTGGTAGGTTAAAACCTCTAGAAGAACATAATGAATTTATTGATGAGAATAACAAAGATATTATCAAGACAAGTCCTAAAAGTCACCATTAAAAGGTTAAAGTTCATTGTGTATCAAGTTATGATAAAGATGACTCTCTTCAAGTCAATCAAGAGATAGAATTTGAAGAACCAATATAATATGAAGTGGTTATTTCCCTTACAAATAAAAGTGTGATCAACTTGGAAAACATTGCCAAGGATAGACAACAATATGAGGTAAGTATTGAAATTCAAGATGAATTTTTGTTCATTAGGGACATATTTATTATTTTTAATCCATTTTAGGTCAAGTTAAATATAATGGTGATCAAGAAAGGAGTTGCCAAATAAATAACAAAGTTTGAATAGCATCTTGAACATCATCCTTGTTCATCACATGAAGATGACTCAAGGAGTCTTGATTTTGACCTAGGAGGATTAGTTATTGAGGGTTAGTTGTATATAGTAGTTTATTATTTTGTCTTCTCTAAGTTTTTATTAGCATAATGTGTGTCTTGTTTTTTTTGGTGTCTTACTTTATCATGTTTACTTATTGTCTTATTGTGTGTGTTGAAGGTCGTCAATTGTTTCATTCTTCTCAATAGGTTGTATGCTCAGTTTCAAGGACTACTTTAGTTTGTGCTAAACATGGGTTACTCAATATCCCAATGGAGGAAAGAAGGAAACTAGTATATATGCATAGTAATCATGAAATCCCATGAGGTTTCCAAAGATGTTAGTCAAAATTGGCTACCATAAGTGGGGGAAAATTCAAAACTTTACTTCTAGTCATGCCTAACCTTGTTAATGATATTTTGATAGATTTTGTATTGGTATATTGGTAAAAATTTGTCATAAAATGTGTTTTGTCAAGTGTGTATTCATATTAAGTCATGGTCCATAAGAGTTATTCATACTCTATTCTTGTCATCAATCCCCTTAATGAAGGTCTTATTTGGGTTTCGGAAAAGTTAAGGTATCTTAGCAAACTTTAAGGTTATTTTGTAAAGGATAAGATATGTTGACCCATGGTGAGAGTATTGGTGAATTTACCTATAATGTGACATGATGTATTATGGTGTATTTTATATTATAGAGACAAGCTATGGTAAGGTCAAAACATTATTATTTCATGTTTAGCAAAAGTTAAGGTAAATTTGGAAAAAATTAAGGTAATGTTTGCCTTTTAAAAATAGAAGGATCAAGTGTATTTTGAGACATATAATGTGTTTTAAAGTTATTTCAAGGTTATTTAATCCTTAAACATGATGTTTTAGGTTATTTTCAACTTTTAAAAGTGGTGGGACCATCCAAAGATCAAGAAAGTGAAGTATAAAGTAGAAATACACTTGCCAAGGTATTATAAGCAAATTTTCAACATGGAGATGGTTATTTAATGTCATAAATGAATGGTTTCATGTATATAAAATGTTTTTAGGGTTAAATAATTATTTTTTAAGAATTTATAGGTCTAAATAAGACAAAAAAAAACATTCCATCTTCTCCATCAACTTCTTTGTAAGCTAGTGAAGGTCATTTTGAAGTTCTTAGTTCATAAAGAGGAAAGATAGTTGGATCCAGATCTCTTGGCGACTTATAGGTGACCTTATTAAATTTAAATTA